>CM060980.1:161271925-161586925 GCA_030765065.1 Deroplatys truncata | reverse complement strand
AGTGAACGCAAGTTTGGAAGAAAACAGTAGATTTTTGGATACTCATAGAGACACTACCTTAACCCTTTGCTGCACATAGAGTATTAGCTAGTTGTTCTCCAATCAGAATTGTGTCCATTTAAATTCTGAGCTGCTACTACAGATGTTAAATTAAAAGTGACCTATATACACACATAATTATATCTTTTAGTAGGTAAATTAAATTGATTAATTAATAAAACATTTAAAATTGGTTTGAAGTAAATAAGATTAAATATTATTTCAATAATTTATAACTGCAAACATCAACCCCTTTGTAGACAAACAACACTTATATAAATGCACCCCTTTGCAATGCATCTTTATAACTCTGCAATATTAATGGCAATGGAATTCGTTACTTTAGGATATTAAAAACCGGAATAAAATCTGCTATACTTAAGTAAAATGAATACAATAATTTCTGCAAAATTATTATGGTACTCACCCTTAAAATGTTTACATCCCTGCCATCATTGCAGTGAAGATATTGCAGCATATCCATAAAATGTTACCTAGACTATTCTCTTGCATCATAAAAATGTTATATATACACTTAAGATTATTAATGGTTTCGTATGTACACCCTTATATTAGTTTTGAATTTTCACCCCCTTTGCCTGATGATAATTGAGGAAGCACCCAATTCTACACAACGCAATATCACACTGTTTGCACTTGTATTGTGACTGTATGCCACGACCTGATGGTGTTTTCCTTTTCTTCACTATGCACTGAGCACATGATTTCACCCAGCCTTGAATTTTTACGACGGTGTGAAGAGAACTAGGTGCAGGAGTAGAAGAAGGTAGGCTACGCTGAAATCCCGCTTGGTTACGTGACGTGAAGTCTGCGATTAACTGTTGCACTAAATTTTGCCTGTAGTAAAGAAGCCTGTTGCGTTGAGCTGTAGGCCTGTTCGAAATGTCGTATATAACAAAACTATTAACGATAGCAACATTCACTACGAAATGGAACAAGTATTTCCACCATTTTTTGAGGGTTGGCCGACACCATAATACTTCCTCCTTTGGTCTGCCAGATCAATCCCTGCCATATTACGAGTATAGTTAAATCACTGCATTAGGACAAGGTATCTTTATTTGTTCTTTTCCTTGCCACTCTTCCTTTCTACTTCCCCAACAGTTCTAGGATTGGAGTTTGTAGATAATAAAAGAACGTCCCTGTTATCATGCCAAACAACCGCAGTTACACCTTCATGTTGCAGTTTGCAAGATTCGCCCCTTTTCAATTTTGTTTTGGCTTTGAAAATTGTTTTGGCCAGTCTTTCCTTCCAGAACGAGTTGTACCACACGCATACATTTTCCTGTCCAAAAGCAACTTCATTAGCCGCGTGGAAGTAAAACAATTATCAAAATATACGTGATGCCAAAACACCGTATATTTTTCACACATGTCTAAAACAACCTGTTCCCCATGTAGAAGATCGCTGTTTCTTGCCTCTTTTTTTCCCAGATAGATTTTATATTCCAATAAATACCCACTTCTACTATCTGCAACACTCCATGCCTTTATCTCCCATTTTGTTGGTTTAGCAGGCATATATTGTTTTAGAAAAAAGCGTCCTTTGAAGCCTATTATCGCTTCGTCAACAGAAAGTTCACGATTTGGTTTGTAGACACTTGCAAACTTTTTGATTATGTCTAAAGCAGGTCGTACTTTATACAGATAATCGTAATAATCTACCTCTGATCATGGCCTTACAGATTCGTCATTCAGGTGAAGATACTGCGATATCTTTTGAAAGCGGAGCAACGTCATTGCTTGTCTTACAATTGGACAAATGCAAAAATCCCCCCAAAAGTAATTTTGTTTTCAGGTAAATCCACCATCCCCATATATATCAAAATACCTAAATAGGCCTGTATCTCCCTTGAATTTGTAACTTCCCATTTTGGATCCGCATTTTTAGCTTGAATCTGAGCTGCATATCTGTTGGTTTCCTCCGTGATTTTTCCCCAAAATTGGAATCTATAAAAAGTTCAAGATAATTTATTTCTGGACTTCCTGTAGGAATAGAATGATTTGCACCTGTAGGGGGTGAAAATGTTTCTAACTTATTGAAAGTCAAATTGGAGGTCCACTGTGCCGGTACTGCTTTAGTTTTAGTTTGTCTTTCACTAGCTTTAGCCCCCTGTTCTGCTACCCGTATCTCAGCACTCTCACTGTCCTTTGTTTCTTATCACTGTCTTCCACTAACTCGCCAAACCAAGATTTGTCGGAGCTACTTTCGCGATCTAATTCCTCGTATACTGCTGCAAGTATTTCCTCATCTGTTACCAATATCTTTTCACTACAGCATTTTTTTAGACCGTGATGTACTTGGAACACCCCCATGTATTGATATGGCTACAAATGCGACAGGAAACTGCTTACTTACACAACTGCACCGGCTATAAACAAGTGCTATTTATGGTTTGCTATTACATTTTGGCTTGTGAAATCGCTGGAACAATGCAGCAGGAGTATGTTTACATCGACACAGCTCTTAAAAGCTGAGGTCAGCATATGCAGAACCTATATGAAACGATAAACACATTTACTACATTCCACTACACTATGCGCAGCAGGGCATTTATCATTTCACTATGCTTTACTACGCTATGCGTCGCAAAGGGTTAAACACAATTTTCCCATCCCTAATCACAAGGCATTCTCTCATTCATTTTACTTTCTCTACTATGTATAAGTAGGCAAAGTATTGTATTCCACCAAAAAATTCGGTACATATCAAGATTTCACCGGAAATACAATTTTTGAGGCCTCTGAAATACAAAAAAGGCATTTTTAGACAATGGTCTGTGTGTGCGTGCGTGCGTGTGTGTGTGTGTGTGTGAGTGAGTCCATGAACAGCATAACTCAAAACCAAAAAGTTGGATAAATACCAAACTTGGTAGTACCTTCCAAAGATGCGACACGAAGATTTTCAAGAAAATCTCACTACCCTTGACATGGAAGCTTTTTTCAATTTTTTGATTTTCTAAAAAATGGTTTTAGGTCATTTTTATATTTAAAATGATTTTTTTTAAAATATCATATATTAAACACATTTACATGACAAATAAAATGCATTTCTTAAATTTTCTAGGAATAGCCTTTGGACATTTGGAAGGAATATTGTATAATGTTATATAACTGCTAAATGTTACGCGATAGATGAAAACTTACTACACAAAAAATGTAGACCTCTTCAAAAACACACAATTTATTTAAAATAAGTTTTTTTCTGGCATAAGTCATTTCTGAAATATCTGTTATTAATTTTTTGTTTTGTTTTAAATTTATGGATGCTCTTTAACTACTACGGTTCTTAGTGTCCCATTCTATATTGAGCGTGAAAGACTGGAAATTTTGCTCAGAAACCTCTTTATCAGGCTTGAGGTTCTGTTATGTGCCATAAATCTATGTCACAGTACCACTGGCTTTACTTCCGTGCCAAAGCAAGCCATGCCTGAAAATATCCATTGCCCTCTGTCAGCATTGAACCCTTGATCTTGGGAACTAGAGGCTAGCATGGCACCGACAGACCACAAGGACAACTTATTAATGGTGTTGAATTGTTCATTTCTTGGTCATTCTTTAAAGTCCTTTCAACATTCAGTTATTTCTCGCAATTGCATGGAAACAGTAGGGAATTTTAAGGAAGCGTATAGCATCCAGTTCTTAAACATTTGACTATTGCTGTTCTTTTTGTATCTATAACAAAATGTGTAATGTAGCTATTTCTGCAAATTTTTATTTGGATTTTTAATTTTTTAGTAGATTCAATTAATCTTTCATAAGAAATTTTGTATACTTACTGATAAATGACAGAGGGTAGAGAAAGTCATGTAAATGTATCACATCAGATTGTTTTGAAATAACATTTGTGTTTTTACAACTGGTTCATCTTTAAGTTGAATAATTGTAACTGCATTGCAGAAGCTGAACTTCTGGTTGGGGAAAGAATTCTAGTGGATGTTACCATTGTCAATACACATCAAAGTCCATCTTCAAGTTTAAAACCTTTAACTGTTGCTTGGGAAGCATCAGACTCAAAATCAGCAATAAATGGAATAGTAAATTACAATACTAAAACAACAAGAAATATTAAAGAAATAAGAAACCTAATTAAAGCAGTTGAAACTAGAAATCATGTCACTCCACAATGGATCCCAGCTCATGTCGGACTTCTGGGCAATGAACGTGTGGATCAATTAGCAAAGAAAGGTGCAATACAACAAATAAAACCTGTGGGACAAATAGAAATAAATAAATAATTAAATAACATTAAACAACATTTCAAAAGAAAACAGGGACTTGATGAAGAAGATAAATTAAAAGATAAAGATTATAAGAATATTAAAGATAGAGTTGATACACAAAAAATGCCAAGGAAGACTGCAGTGGCCTTATTTAGGATGGCAACTGACCACGATTGCCTTGCAGAACATCTCTACAAGATATGATGCCTACCTACACCCAAGTGCACTCTCTGTGAAGAAGATGTCATCCTGAACAAACATCTCACCAAATGCAAAGGTCTTAAGAGTGATAACTTACAGACTTTATGAAAGACAGAGGGAAAATGATGCAGATCAATTAATCCTCAGTGCCATTGGTGAACCACAACAACTTTAACTGTTGCATAAATCATCTTGTTGCATCATCATCATCATCATCATCATCATCATCATCACCACCACCATTTCAATGTCTCAGCTTATATTAAAAGCAAATGCAGTGCTGTTTTAAATTTTGTTTAATAAATTTAATTACGAGTATTTTGTAATTTTCTTCTTCTTCAACATGCTAAGTTCCTAAACTGAGTTTAGAAAAGACTGGCAGATGTGGGGGGGGGGGGAGTAATGTTCCTTGTATATTCTGAGAAATACAGTACTTAGCTTTCAATTGTATATTTTCAAGAGCGTAACATCTGTTAATTTTCTAAACAATTTAAAAATTTAAAATTCTCTAAGTTACCATAATGTGAAAAGTAACTCATTTTTAGGAAAACTAATACAGTAGAATCTCGTTAGTACGTTTTTGCAGGGACCTAAGTATTTGGACGTCATAGGCGGGAAAACGTGTTAACGAAAATGCAAAATCTGCAATTTAAGAACATAGGTAATAAAAATCTAATAATTACTACGTCTCCATGGGCAATTTAAATCGATTTTGAGTACAATTTCATACTGAATACGATCCGCGTTTCCATGTTAAATTCAATATGTTTAAATGGATTTGGATACACAAAGCCTGAGAATAAATAATTTAAGCTTTTATTTTGGTCAACTTGGATTTTTTAGGTTATGAATGTTTTTGAGAAAATAAATTGCGAATTGTGGAAGCGGCAATAGTGGTTTTGCTGTGTGTTTTATTACACACGTGATAACAATTTCTGCTAAAAAAGAAAAAAATATGAGCGTGCATCGTGTTACGAGTACAATAGACGATATTATCTTTGGTGTATACAAGACGATTTGAATACGGAGGTGTTTCCATGCAACAAATTTCGTTCCGGTCCTCTTCTGATCCTATTTTCCATGAGAAAAGTTTTGTTTTAGTATTTTTCCCTTCTTTAAAAGCAGTTTCAATCAATTTAGGTTTGCTAACAATCGTGTTTAAGGTTGATGGAACGGTACCGATGGAACTTCCGCACTATATCGACATGTTTTATATTTGGATTGTGATTACATCAAGGATTTTCAGCTTTTCACTGTTGGTTATTTACCTACTACACTTTCTTTTTTTCATTGTAAATGAAAAGTTAAAATACAATCTACGGTTGTTTGGTCATCACTCAACATTAGAAACTATCGTTAGCGTTTACCGCGTTTACCACGACAAGGTAAAGCATTCTCTATCCCGCCCACAGAAATCGTGTCACACAAGTATTTAAATGCATGCATGTGATTGGCTGCCGATATCCACCCCGTGACCAAGGATTGACCAAAGTAGCAAATGAGGACATCAAACTATGAACGTGTTATAATAAACGCCTACTCCCACTGTACCGATCAAGGATTGGCCAAAACAGCGAATGAGGACGTCAAAATTCAAACGTAGTAGGCGGGACCGGGAAAACGCACTAAGCAAACATTATTTATTATATTTGGTGATTTGGTACCGGGACTTTTATAATTCAACGTAATACACGGGAAAACGTGTTAATGAGGAACGTGCTAACGAGATTCCACTGTATAAGCTTTTATAGGTTCCTATCATCTATAAACTCCTGTTAATATAATCCATCATCATAATTTGTTAACTCCCTGATAATGCTTGTTAATGGCAAATTTTAAATATACTTATAAATTTATATTTTCTGAAATAATATACAAATTGAAACAAGCTTTAACTCAATTTTGCCATATACTTAAGGACAAAGCATCAGTGGAAGATTATGTCTAACCATGATCTCATTTACAGCAGTTTGTGATAAATCAAAACCTTTCTCTACGAGTGCAACTGTAAACATTGCTACTGATAATGAAATAGGACATCCTAATATTTACAAACACACTTGAGTACATTTTTATCTAAACATCTGAAGAAGCTTATTACATAACACATTAATGGTGTTACACAAATACATTGCATAATGACATCTTACTAATGTCACAGAAATAATGTTATGTAATAACTTCTAAGTAGTATTACTGAAATGAAATTACATAACAGTTTAGTGATGCTCCAGAAATAAAATGATGTAAACAAGGTTGTTTATTAATATACATGTACACTGAACAACAGCATTATATGTAAACAAACTGCAAATTAGAATCATACTTGCCAACTTCTGAAATTGAAACCTGTGAAACGTTTCTCATCCAGCAAAGCATGATTTGTGAAGACATTAAATTTAGAATGTGTAAAATGTCCAGAACAGTAAATGTACAAAAATTATGTGTAAAATAAATGGGAATTCCATTTTATAAGAATCCTTGAAGACCTCCTGACCCACAATAAACACATATTAAAGCAAAGAACACCTCTCCCTATGTGTTATCTTACTAAATTTCTAGTCCATATTTTATGCTTCATAACATGAACTATATATATAAAAACTATCACAAAAATGGGAAACATATCCTACAGCCTTAGAATGTGAATAAGATTACGTGAGAGAACTGACTTTACAATTCATCAATTAATGGATGTTTGCACCCATTTACTGCTGGTTACTACAGGTGCAATGAAATTTTAAATCCGCACGCTATAATTTTGTTGCAACCAAGTGAAGAGGCACCATGATCATGGTGAAGGGGGGACACACACGTCTGCACACATACAGATAAAATCTGGCCTATCATAGCACTGTACACCAAATAGTGCAGTACATTCAGTCTGTAATTTTTAGTTACAATACAAGGCAAAAAATTTAATATTTTGTCATATGCACGATGAAAATCTGCAACATTTGAACGTGCCCACAAAGCCATAAAAATACCTCCTTTGCCATAAAGTCGTAAAAATACCTCCACTCCCATACACATTAACAGCGAAACAGAAGAAAATCGCAAGTAGTGGAACTAATAATGCATTTAGGGTGGCCATATGACCATTGCTGAAAAAGAAGACTCCCAGGTTCTGAAATGTAAGACTTTGCAACAAAATGTACGGCACCTTGTAGGATACACAATTTTTCCTGTTGTTATTTAAAATAATAAAATACCTTATCTTTTTGTTAATTAACAAATAATTCTATTTGTTTGGGAAACCTGGGAACAAACTAATAATCAGAGAGCAATTGTGGAAAAGTGATTTACCAATTTCAGATCAACACGATGATACTGTAACTAAATTGCTATAACAAGTATGATAAATTCTATCACTTTGTCCAAAGTAACTAAATTCTGTGCTCAGTCAAACAAAGTCTTGTTTAATTATTCCACTCTGGTAGCAACTGCATAGATCTTCTGCATAACTCTATGGTGCTCGAACTTGAAATCACACTGCCTCACTTCTGAAATACTCTGAACAGTAGTTGCTCTCCCAACATAAGTACATAATTGCTGCTGCACATTCATTTATTTACATAACTTTTGGCTACATTCTACTTACTCACCAACTGATCACTCACACATCAGTTACCCTTTACATTGGTGAGGAAATTCCAGAGACTTCCAAAATTCTAGAAATTTGGATATAGGACACTCGGGGTGAACATGATGTTTGCAATCCCACAACCTTCTGGTAACTAACATACTTCTTGGAGCACCTCCCAACCAAATGGTACATCCAGAAATGACCGTGGCAATCCTGGATCTGACAATGCTTTGGCCCTTTGTTATTAGGTCAATATAGACATTATGAAATCATTAATAATAAATAAACTTGAAGAAAGTAACAGTGAAGCAACTATACAAATTATAAATTAATTATATATATTATGTGACAACCATTCACCTATCTTTTTTAAAATAGAAATTCAGAATACATTTCACAAACATCTGATACTATGATCAGCTTCCTTGTCCTTGTTTATTCATTGTCTATTTGTGTCATTAAGATTGCTGCCAATAGGTAATGGATTATATAACAATAAATATTTGTAACAAATGTCAAGACCAGGCTAACGTGTTTAAAAGTATAATTAATTTAAATTATATATATAATAATTAAAAAGAAAGCCTTAAGAAACCCATAAGCACCCAGGAATAAAGTACTTGCAATGGCAAGTCGCCATTGAGATTGTCATCTCTAGTGAGATGCCTTGGTGGCCTATCTGGGAAACAATTTGAGTCAATTGGGGAATTCAATGTCCCACCGACATGTTGTCACAGTAACTAAATGGTTAGAGCCACTGCACAGAGAGCGGCAGAACTGTGTTCAAATCCCAGCTTGATTACATCATCAGCTTTATTTTTTGACAATGATGTAACTGATTACATTACGAAACATGTCTTGCAATTGAATATAATTTATGCTTATCAAGATAAGTGAAGATTTGTTACAAATATTTACTGTTATATTACATATTTGTATTCATTTCACTGCCAATAGCTTTGTTTATACATGTTAGGTAATGGATTGTTTACTACAGTATTGCTATCTACTGGAAGTATAACAAATTTGTTGATGGAATCAATCAGCAGTATTTAAAAATACATATTTTTTTCTACATCATTAAATCTATAGGTCTATTTAAATGCTTTAATAATTTAACTTCTGGGTTTATTTCATGATTAAATGATCAATATGATCTGCTACAGCTGATTCATCAATCTGTTTGTATTTAATATTTTTTTCTAAAATTCTCCTTTACTCTGGTTTCAAAATTACATTTAGTCTTTTCAAATGTAAACTTGGTCACAATCTAAACAGTGTAATTGATAATTGCCAGATTTTTTATTTTTTGAAATGTTATCTTTTTTACAAAATCCTAACAAATTTTTTATATTGTATTTATTTTGAGGAACTAATGTTATGCATGTTCTTTAAAATATGTTCTCTGAATTTTTATTTTAAAAAACATAAGTGCTGTCAGAAAATGTATGTAAGTATTTTATAATTAGCGCAGGATCTTGCATGCACATTTACTATAGGACTTAATGAAACTTTTCTTGAATTAATCCAGGAAATGTTGGTCATCTGTTCACTTGAATAATATATGTTAAAAAATGAAATAAAAGTCTGAAATAAACTGATCCATACCAATTTCACTCTTCATCATACGGTAATAAACTCTCCATACAGCATCTAAGGACATCCCACTATCCAGGAATATTGCACCAGCAACAGATTCAAACACATCTCCCAAGGCTTTCGGTACCTCAACATCTTCTGCTTCTTCACATTCTTCTTCTTCAATAAGGTAATACTGCAATTAAATCAGTAAATAATTTTAACATCTGCTAGGCTAAATAAATCAAAGCAACAACTGGTTTTATTCATCAAAGTTCTTTAAACAAATTAATGATAACCCTGATTCTCACCTCCTCACTTATGGTATGCCCATTCTCTTCCTGAATGCGCACAAATCGATCCACCACTTCATTCAGCCCAGGAGAAAGATGCCTGAAGTACTTGTGGAAGCCATACCTTACAGCTAGCGAGGCAAATATAGTGTTGTTGACTAAAGCTGAGCGAAGATCAGTTAAAGCACCTGGTGAATGTTGTCTTGTGTCCTCATACAGGTGCCTCGTTATAAGGTAATCTAGAAAATGAAAAATTAACTTTTACAGGTAGTAAAGAATAAAATTTAACATGATTGTGGAATTTAATGGGATGTTTATCTACTTAATCATCATCAAATTTCTTTAACATATGAATTTCTGTATCATTTTGGGAGAGAGAGAAAAAAAAAGAAAGATAATTTAAATCTGTTATTTCTATTACCACGTTAAGCGCCAGTAGATATTTGATGAAATTTTCCCATGGACCGTTGTGTCTTTTTCACAAAAGTCAATAAAGGGCACACTAAATATTAACTCACTGTAAAGATTAGTTTTGTAGAGGACTTTAGAGGCAATTATTATGAAAAATAATTCTGGCACCCTCTGTCTCCTCTCACCTCATTTCTCCCTCCTGCGGGGCACCCTGTCAGGGGCCTAGGTACAAAAGATATGCATATCTCAAGGTGCTAAATCCCCCTCCGCTCCTAGTCCTACTGCATGGCATTTACAGCTAAAAGTCAGGCCTTCTTTGCAAGCATGTTCTTTTATAACTCCAATGCATTCATATTCTAATACAAGGGCTTTGTAAATCGTTTTTAATATTTTAGTAATTTATAAAATGAAATTAGAAGGAGCTTTATAGCACTATGTTCGTCAAACGATTTTGGATTTTAAATGGTGAAACAATTACAAAATCGGTTTAGTGGTTTTTGAGATTACCATGGCCCCATACAAGAAATTTTATCGTGGGACCAGTGGTCCTGCATAGTGGTCCATGGTAATTTTTAGCAAATTTATGGATTCATTGAAGTGGATTTTATTTTTTTACTTTCTCTACTACGTATAGTAAGTAGGGGAAGTATTGCATTTCACTCAAAAATTCGATACCGAGATTTCACAGCAAATACATGTTTTGAGGTGCACTGAATGCATATAAAGCATTTTTGGAAGCATGACCATGTGTGTGTCTGTGAACAGCATAACTCAGAAACGAACAGTTGGATAAACACCAAACTTGGTATTTAGGTTCAGTATCTTCCAGAGATGCAACACGAAGGTTTTCAAGAAACTCCCCCACCCCAGATTACCCTTTACATGGAACATTTTTGGAATTTTAATTTTCTCAAAAATGGCTCTAACGATTTTGAATAAAATACCATAAGTTTAAGACATTTTTATGGCAAATGAATTGTATATCTCGAATTTTCTGGGATTGTCTCCAAAAGTATTCTTCTTCATTGTGAACAACTTTTGCATAACTGGTAAACCATAAGAGACAGACAAAATTTTACTACACAAAAAATGTAGATCGTGTTAAAATACACAATTTATGTCATATACATTTTTCTGGTTGAGTGAACCATTTTCAAGATATTGCTTGTTATTCCCTTAAATTTTCCAATACTTATACTTTTTCTCAAATGGAATTCATTATTCATTTTTTTTTTTTTTTTTTTGTTGTCCTGGTAATGCAAAGAGAATGGAATACTCCATTAGCAACCAGCTCTTAAAATATTTGACTATCCCCTTGCATCTACAAGAAAATTAGCAATAGCATTAACATCTCGATACCTCGATTAACATGAAGCATACGGATAATAAGTGTTTGTAAAAATAGTTTGTACAAGAGTAAAGAAAGTCATGTGAGTGTAACACATCAGATTTTTTCACTCAGGGCACCTCTGTTGTCTTGAATGATATAATATCCATATTGTTAGGTTGGCAGCCCTTATCTGTACTGTAGAAAATGTGCTTTTGTGATGTTTACCATTACTGAATAGGATTTTTGTCCTCACACTCGCATCACAGATTTCAAAGAAATGAAAAAAATCATAGAAGTGTTGTTTTTCTCAAATGAAACTGAGCGATCCCTCTCAGCAGCAGATGTCAATTTGTAGGAAAAGGAAATCTGTAAATATGCATTCCCCCAAGAAACACGACTGAACAGCTCATGAGGTACGAAAGTATTGTAAAGGATGCTACAAAAAGAAACTTACAGGAAATTTATCAAAAAATAAAATCAAGAAAGTAACCACCTACTATGAAGAATGCGACAAAAAACCTCATTTTTGCTTGTCAGCTTTGCTATAATCGGCGCAATAGTTCTAGACACATGAAAATCTTAATGAGAGCTATGATGCGAGTTGCTTACCAGATCAGGTGGTGACCGGTCGCCTCCATGCTGCAGGAGTGCGTGGGACAGTCATCGTCAAATATCCACAACGATTATGCACTGTGTTGCGCTGATAAACTTAGTTACATACAGTATATTAAAATCCACGCTGTAAAAAGCGCTTAATATAAAAAACGCTGTCAATCATTGCCTCCAATTCTTCCACATCTAACAACCCTTCCTCTTCTGCGGAATCACTCACATTATTGCCGTCATCACTGCTGTCACTACTTTCTGCACATTATCCTGGATGAGAATTATTTCTATTTGATTTTCTGCAATTCCGTATTTTTCGGAATAATGATTCTTAATTTATTCAGCATGTTGACATACATTTTCCCATTCTCCTGGATGAGAATTATTTCTATTTGATTTTCTGCAATTCCGTATTTTTCGGAATAATGATTCTTAATTTATTCAGCATGTCGACATACATTTTCCCATTCTGGCCTTCCAAAACTGCTCCACATATTTTAATTTGAAAGTGATATTTCTGCATGCCACCCATTTTTTGATATCAGCCCAGATTAATTCGATTGGGTTTAGATCTGGGCGATACGATGACAGTCTTAAGTACATTATGGCGATGTTGTATTACTATCTGGTCAAGTATATATGACTTCTGAAGCTGTTTGTTGGCTTTAATTAAGTTATATAGCTTTGTTTTACTCATGCTTTCATCTAAAGCTTTATTATGTCTAAGTAACCAAGCTCTCATTTCTTCTTTCAAGGAAGTTGAGGTAGGTGGTTTGTGAATTTGAGTGTTGACGCATTGTGAAGCATTGTCGATGACCAGAACAGACCCAGCAGGCATATTAGGTATCAACATGGCATTGATTCACTTCATGTAATTTTCTGTATTCATTTCTTGATGAAAATCTCCTGTTGTTTGTTGCGACTTGTAAAAGAAGGGCATTTGGAACGAAGCCGATCTTTCCAACAGCACGAACGATAATAAGTATTTGCCCTTTGGCAACAGGTGCCTGCAAACCTAATTCGCTATCGTCACTCCAACTTTTAGATGCTGTATGACTGCTGTGTATGTATGACTCATCTTCATAAATTATAGTATTTTTCTGAAATTTGTAGCACCACCTTGAAAATTGATGCTGATATAAGTACACACTGATATAAGTACATATAAAATTATAGTCATTTGGAAAGGTAGAATCAGACTGAAAAATGCAATGCCATAGCTGGGATTTGAACCACGGATCTTAGGCTTTCCGTGCCGTTGCTCTAACCGACTAAGCTATCATGGCAACATTTACTTTTTATTTTTATTTTTTTTATTTTATTTATTTATTTTGCTTTTCTGTTAGAACTCTTCTATTTGATTTCGGTTTCTTCCATTTGAACCCTAAATCTTTAATAATTTTTCTGAGATTTGTAGCACCACCTTGAAAGTTTCTGCTGTCTTTCAGCTGGATGCGCAATCTGCTTATTGTTAGCACAGTTTTTTCATCCACATAGGAATTGTGAATCGTGTGCCGAATGACGCATTCAAAATCGTCTATTTCTGTAATACGTTTAGGGACCTTATGTTTCTTCCCAGGTGTGTCAAATGGTGCTCTTTCATCCGTATGTTTTTTTCTCTTATCTTTGAGAACTCTGGAAACGGAACTCGGTGAAACACCATTTGCTTTGACTACTCTTTCTTTCACTCTCTTAAGGCTTTTGTGGAACTCGGATATAATTTCTTCCTTCATCTCTGCTTCTTGCTTCATGAAGTCGATGACATTTGCAATTATTTCCCTACTTTGACTATGTAACACCTTACCACTTAACTTTGAAAACATAGGAGCCATGGTTATAAATATAACAAATATAAAATAAGTACTATTTAGATACTGCAGCTCTCTTTAAAATTACAACCAGATGCAGACACTTTCTATGCAGACTGTATGTGTTACGCACTGTGAGTAAGCAAAGGTATTATATCGCTTTCGTTGATAAAGCTAAACATAAACCATTCCTAGGCTCGGCAGCTGGGTTGGCAATCAAGGTCACGATTCCAGAAGTTTTGTGCGAGTAATAATTTTCATAATTAAAGTTAAAAACAAAACATTTCTGATACTCTATATTTTGTATACTTTGAGTGTTAGAACTAAAAGCATTCTTTGACAGCAATTCTAATTTAGCTTTTGCTTGCTTGCATTATTGTGTTCTATTGCCTGGTTGCACATTTAATAAAACGTTTTATGTTCATGCTGACATTTTTTATATTGAAATTTACACTTACAACCCCAGTGGTAGTAATGTTCAGATAAGAACCACAGAGATCCATTTTATAGGTAAAACTAAATGTTTCAGTGGACCCCTGGCTTATAGAAATCTTAAATTGGTCCAGAAACGTAATGGCCATATGGACCGCCACAGCCCTACAAGAATTGCATGTAGCAGGCTCCAGGGACAGCTCTAGCACTTAGGGTGGAGTGCACCCAACCTGGAGTAAGCTCTACTTTCGTAGTAAACTACTATTCAAGTCAACACTCGGCGACTTCCATGCGAGAGTAAACTACTTCCGAAGAATTTTACTCCTTTCAGATACTCCCAGATTATATTACCACAGAAGTAAATGTCGGAGAGCACCATCATGCAGTATGTTACTACAGAATTAAATAGAGCACAAATATAGGTTAGAATTTACTCTTGCGATCAGGATGGAATAACTAACCTGTCGATTGAACTAGAATACTGTATTGTATTTGGAGGAAGATTTTTTAATACTTTCATGGATTACTTAGATTAAATTGATGATCTCGATGAAGAAAACAGCGATTACTTAGGTTACATTGATGATCTCGATGGAAAAAAAGCAACGGGAATGCGATAATGCTATGCGAGAACCATATGATACTTATACAGAGAGAGAAAGTTCAATGAACATTTCAATATTAGGAAAGAATCTTATACATGGCTTTTGAACCTGCTTGGAGAACATTTCAACAAAACTCAGACACAAATTCAGCTCTATAATCCAAACTGCAATTATTGTTATGCGTCCTATGAGTGTTTCAATATTTCAGAAGCTTGAGCCGGCATTACGTTGAATTTAACGTAATGTGACAGTCTTAAACTGCATTAAATGGAGATATTTAAAACTGACTTAATGCAATGTAACTTAAAAGTTTGTCAAAGACAAACTTTTCCTTCCCGTTACTCAAGTTTGATTTCACATGGTAATTAAAACTAATCAGTACCAGCTCAAAGTAATAAAAGAACTATGAATCAAGAGTCATTCCCATTACGTTAAGTGCATGCCAATTATACCTTTAATTTACCAGCATTTTCATGTTACGTTCAGTAAAGTTCATCATAATCCCAGTATTACAGGCGATCTTATAAATAAATAATCACCACACATTTGTTGGCCGTGTATTTCATTGCGTTGTTAGAGCGCTTTTCTTTTGAGGTTAAGAGAGAGCATGGTACCTACACACATAAATATACATGAGTGTTCAGAAAATAAAACGCAATTCTTCTTCACTTTCATGGATTTCCCACTCATTGTGTGTGGAATTGACTGCACGCATGTTACTATTTTATACCCATCCGTGAATATGGTGAACTTTTCTGAAATCAGAAAGGGTATTTTTCTATCAACACGCAAGCGATCTGCGATGCAAAATGAAGATTAGAAAACATTGTTTCCAGTATTTTAAGCTGCTCTTCAGTACGTTTCCCATTGCTAAAATTATTAAACTTGTCAATCACCACTTTCCAGCATCTTTATAACACACTTTGGCTTTATTGCATTACTTGGGTCTTCATTGAAAATGTTAATAAAAGTAACCTCCCGTGTATCAGGAGCCTAAACTTATATATATAAAAACCTAAACTAACCTTCCGTAAATCAGAAACGTAAAAAACTAATAAACATAAAATAAAAAGTAATTAGGAACACACGGTGCGAGTGTTGGCGGTATCTCACTGGCTTTGAAGACCAACGTAATGTAGGTTATCGCAAGTTTTTTACACTCATATTGTTTAAATGGACTTTCTTTATTTCTACCAACAAACATTTATCTTTTTCGCTGACATTTCTCCCCTTTTCCTATCACACATAACCTTATTCATGACTGCATCAAGTAAATCGCGCAAACAAAACAATACTTTCAGGAGTAATGAGCTCTTACTTCCGTAGTCATAACTAAAAGAGTAAATTGTAATTGAGCTCTCCAATGTTACTTTCGGAGTAAATTGCTTCTGTAGTAACCTACTTCCGTAGTGGGGACTTCTTTAGTAAACGTTACTTCCGAAACAATTTACTGCAACATAGCGCATGCCACCCTTAATGTGTTAAGGCTGGTTCACAACAACTTGAGAACAAAAGCAGGAAGCAAAGCAGCATGCAACATTTTGGTTCAAAATAACCTAGAAACGAGAATGGAAATGCACGTTAATGGTCATCTCAACAGTAAAGTTTAAGTGGATTTTGCATAATGGGCCATCATTTGCTCATAACTGACTTGTAGCCCTTGGCGGGATGCAAGTGTTGTTGCTTCTACCTGACGACAGATGGAATAGGATACCTTTGTCTCAGCAGGCTCCACTGAACCACATTGAGTTACACTGTCAGGTGTTAACCTGATGAGCTCGTAGATGCAGGATGGGATCGTCAGCTAAGACTCTTGAAACAGGCTCCACTGAACTGTATCAAGCCACACTGTCAGAGTTTAGCCTGATGAGCTCAAAGATGCAGAATGGGATCATCAGCATGGACTTCCCTGTACTTCAGGAAGGGTGAAGCAGTACAAAAAAGGAAAGTGAGTTTGTGCTAGACTGTCGTGGCTCACCCTTAAAACAAATGTTGTTCAAAGGCAAGGGAGGGTACTACTCAATGAGGTAGGCGGGCAGTGACTGCTGGCTTGGTGTCTCCTTCTACCTTTTATACCTGTAGGCGTAAACCTTCAGTCAGTTGGAAAATCAGATGACTGAAAAATTCAATGCCATAGCTGGGATTTCAACCACGGATCTCCTGGTTTCTATGCGGTTGCTCTGACCACTGAACTACTATGGCAACACTCCGGCACAACATTAAATTCCCCAACTGATTTGCATTTTTCCTGGTAAACCAAAAGGAGATCTCAAATTCTATTAAGATGATGTACCACAATGACAACTTACAATGTTGTAAGTGCTTTAAGTACTGGGCTTCATTGTTTTGACCACTATTAGGCTAATTCATTCGGTCAGTTGCTTGAGGCTGGTGGGGGCATCTCTACTTTATTTTGTAACTATTTACACTAGCACCTCTGCATGGTGATCTTATTAACTATTTAGTGTCTCTGTGTGGCAATCTTATTAACTATGTATAATGCGGTCCAGTGGACCTTGTCAAAAATATTTATTTGGTTATCTACATTGTGTGATTCGCAACACTGACCAATAATATTTTTTCATCTGTTTACAATTCAGAAATGTCAACATTCAATAGAGTAAACATTTTATAAGTGCAGATCCATTACTAATACTCTCCCATTACTAATACGATCCGTGTTTCCATGTTAAATTCAATATGTGTTCAAATGGATTTGGATACAAAAACCTGAGAATAAATAATTCAAGCTTTTATGTTGGTCAACTTGGATTTTTGAGGTTATGAATGTTTTTGGGAAAATAAATGCGAATTATGGAAGCGACAATACTGGTTTTGCTGTGTGTTTTATTACACATATGATAACAATTTCCGCTAAAAAAAGAAAACAAAATTATGTGCGTGCATCATATTATGAGTACAATAGACGATAGTAATTCTGGCGTATTCAATACAATTTGAATACGGTAGGTGTTTCCATGCAACAAATTTCGTTCCGATCCTTTTCTGATCCTATTTTCGAAGAGGAAAGTTTTGTTTTAGTATTTTTCCCTTCTTTAAAAGCAGTTTCAATCAATTTAGGTTTGCTAACAATCGTGTTTAAGGTTGACGGAGGAATGTTTAAGTTCCGCATTATATCCACATGTTCATATTTGGATTGTGGTATACTTCAAGGATTTTCAGTTTTATTATTTACTACACTTTCTTTTTTTCATTGCAAATGAAAAGATAAAATACAATCTACGTATGTTTGGTCAACACTCAACAGTAGAAACTATCATTGGCGTTTACCATGCCAGGTAAAGCACTCTCTATCCTGCCCACATAAATTGTGTCACACAAATATTTACATACATGCATGTGATTGGCTGCCGGTATCCACCCCGTGATCAAGGATTGACCAAAGTAGCAAATGGAGGACGTCAAACTTTGAACGTGTTAAGCGCCTACTCCCACTGGACTGACCAAGGATTGGCCAAAACAGCGAATGAGGACGTGAAACTTCAAACCTAGTAAGAGGGATCGGGAAAACGCACTAAGCAAATGTGTTAATGAGGAACGTGCTAATGAGATTCCACTGCATTTGATTTTGTGCTATTAGCCAACTGACATCCATATCCTCTACAGTATCTGTATCAGTCACACCCACCATCTTGTTCACTAGTTTCTTTCAACACTGAAAAGATAGCGTTATTCATAAGCTGGCCACATTTAAAAGATCCCCTACGATTTACATGGGTTCCATCTCTACCAAAATCGCTATCATATACCCAATAGTTACCATCCACTATTAAATATCTTCAGGTTCTGATGTCCCACCTGTATAGCCCTTTCATCTGGCATAAACATACATAGAATATTTTTTGTTTTAAATGTAAAGTATATAAACAGCATACCTAATACAGCATCACCAAGAAACTCCAACCGCTGGTAACAATCTGTGAGCCTGTTTGGTGAATAGGATGCATGAGTAAGGGACTGAAGCAGATAACTCTGATCCCGAAACTTGTAGCCAATGTGCCGCTCAAATGCATCAAAACCATCCAATAATCTCCTCAGCTCGGCTTCTGGATTAGGAACATTCCTCAGCAATGGTGAACGAGGTGCTCTGAGTGTTCCATACCTTACCTGCAAAAGACAAAAACCATAAACCAATTTAATCTTTATGTATAAGCTTCTGGTAACTGATCTACAACATGCCTACTGCTAACAAATTGGTAGAGCGTGAAGTATCAGTTGGCAGTAATGAATAGTGATAGGGTGAATAATGAAACTGAAATAGTGGACAATTGGCAATTGGGAATTGACAAATAGACAAGATTTTGCAAAGAAGTACATAATATATAAGATTACAGATGTTAAAAGCAAGAAATCTGGGTTCATTTTAAGGCTAAAAGTTCTTTAAAATTATAATAAATAATTGTAAAAGATAGATGACATAGATATAGAGATTTCTATATGCATTATCAACCATGTTATACCATACATTTAATTTATAGCCAGATCACACATCGCATGTATGCAGTTTGCTTGCACTGCAGTGACCTCGGTACATCTCAGGTAACTCACTACTGCGAACAATTCACTTAAGATGGCTGGGGTGTTCATCTGTGAATATTGACTGTCAGTTGCTGCTTTCTTTTTGTACTGTAAAGACTGAATTTTCAATGAGTACCTTTTTCATGCTGTTAAGACTAGAGTTTGTTCATTGTGCATCTCAAAAATGAAAGTTTATTCAAGATATCTGTGTTGTATGTTAACTACATTAGATTATTCTTATGAAATGCCACAAAAATGCCTACTGAAAAATTCATGCTTGAACAAAAGAGTTTTTATTTACCATATATAAAAACCAAATCATGTAGACAGAAGTTTATAGGAATAATCCTCACAACATAGAGAATTTAGGGACAATATAAGAACAGATATTATGAAAATTATGCAAGAACTTATGCATGTGAATGCAAATTTCATGGTCACCACAGTGAAGAATCTAATGTACACATTATGGATCTAATATGTGGTTCTGAGGAACGGGAATGAGAAAAGTTAACATTTGACCAAGTCTTCTTTCCTCTTTCTGGGAATTATGAATGCTCATATAATATGTAATGTAATGCTACTATACCATCCCTCCACTTTCCAAACTGTGCCCATTCTCCTGTACCTTTCTTAAGCTCCTTATCCACTTATCCCTTATGTTGCCTAAAAATATCCCCATCATTTTAGTTGTTTCTGCTTTTGTGCTTCCCAACATTCTTAATGCTACTGCTTCTTTATTTAGCTTGTCCCATTTTTTATTCCATATAACCTCTCTCCACCTTTTAACCTTATCACATTCTATTAGCCAATGAAAAGTACTACCCAATTCATTACACATAATATATCTCCCCGAACAGTTATATCCATTCCTTTTTAAAAATATTACTCCTGTGCACATCCACGCAAGACATATTCTGTCAAATTGATTGCATATATCTACATACTTCTCCCTTCCCCAATTTCTTTTAACTGATTTATACAAGATCAATGACCTTTTATTCTCAAAACTAGCCCATATCTCTTGTTTCTCGATGTCTTCTACCCTCAATCTCATTTCTTTCCAAAACCCACAGCTATTATATTTATCTAATAGGAAAATATTCCTCATGCCAATTTCTTTTAGCACATTTCATCTCCCCAAACCAACACTCTTCTCCTAAGACAGTTTTTATATCATAATATATGTGCTTTATTTTTTTGTTTTCTTTCCATTTCATGTTACTGTGAACCAGTCTTTATAGGTGGCCTATTACGGAGGTGCCACAACTTGCCATAATATGAATGTGCTTGTGATATGTACAAGAGGAAGGTCCTGATGAATGTAACTACTTTCTCCTTGAAAATATATAATGAATTCATTCACTCATTCAATAAATTTATTTCATAAACAGTATCTGCCATGTACAGCCCCTTGTAAACAATCAAATTTTTGTTAAATTCAATACTTTACAAGACCTTTCAAGAGTTGTCATAACTTTACAACTTTTCTTGTCAAATTGCTTCCAATACTTTTAAACTCTTTGAAAGTCTTGAAAGCAAATAAGGACATGCTCTAAATGATCAAAGATATGATAATGATTTGATGGCTTTAGCCAATGAAATGTGAGTATATACAGTGCATCATGAAATCTGCAACTTGGCGGAAAGAGAAAAGTAAACAAAAATGGCTACCCGATCAAGGTATGTTGTATGCGAACTGATTAGGTTATATGTACATAAGCTAATCATGTCTGTATGTCTAGGACTCTGTGGGTTACCACAAGATGAAGGATATGAAGGCATATGAAGAAATAATTGCCAGGTAGATTTCTGAACTAAGTGTACATTAATGCAATGTTATATAGTGTGGTTAGCCTATCAGTTGGTGTTATTTCCATTGTATTCCATAATTGTAATGTGATTTCATTGGATATAATACGTTAAAAGTGCTACATAATATTGGGTATAGAACAGCATTTCATTGCAAACTGTTAAACCATGATGCAAATTGCTTTGTGCATGATAAATTATTTATTAATGTGTTCTGAAGGGTTTCAGTTTGAAAAAATCTGATGTGTTACACTCACATGACTTTCTCTACTCTTGTACAAACTATTTTTACAAATGCTTATTCTCCATATGCTTCATCTTAATAGAGATGTTAATCTTATTGCTAATTTTCTTGAAAGTGCAAGGGGAATATGGTAGGTTTTAAGCGATAGTCAACTCTTTTAAGCGCTGGTTGCTATGTGGCGCATTCCATTCTCTTTGCATGTCCAGGACATAAAAAAAAATGAATAACGAATTTGAGAAAAAGTATAAGCATTGGAAAATTTAAGGGAATAACGAGCAATATCTCGAAAATGGTTCACTCAACAAAAAAAATTTTGTCTATCTCTTATGGTTTACCAGTTATGCAAAAGTCGTTCACAATGAAGAATACTTTTGGAGACATTCCCAGAAAATTTGAGATATACTATTCATTTGCCATAAAAATGTCTTAAACTTATAGTATTTTATTCAAACTCGTTAGAGCCATTTTTGAGAAAATTAAAATTTTCGAAAAAGTTCCATGTAAAGGGTAATCTGGGGTGGGGGGGATTTTCTTGAAAACCTTCGTGTCGCATCTCTGGAAGATACTGAACCTAAATACCAAGTTTGGTGTTTATCCGACTGTTCGTTTCTGAGTTATGCTGTTCACAGACACACACACGGACATGTTTACAAAAATGCTTTTTTTGGATTCAGGAGATCTCAAAACATGTATTTCTGGTGAAATCTCGGTATCAAATTTTTGGGTGGAATACAATACTTCCCCTACTTACTATAAGCAGTAGAGAAAGTAAAAAAGACAACTTGTAAATACACATCTATGACATTGTCAAGTCTTGTCCAATCTTGTCACATATTGAAAACTGTTTTGACAATTTTTCTTGTAAACTCTTGAAACGAAAAAAAAGTTTGATCGTTTACAAGGGGCTTAAGGCATATTATTTAAAAAATTATATGAAAGGAAACATATACTAATTCTTTTGTTTTAGTGTGTTTTGTTAAAAATGGAATGTTCATACACTTAATTTGAATTTAAAATTTAACTAATTACAATTTTTATAGAATTGAAGTCAATATTTTATGTTAAACATAACTAAATAATATAAATAGAAGATTAGCTAAACAGAAATGAAGATAATGCTCAAATGTTTGAATTCTTAATGTAATATTCACTACCACTAAAAAGCATTGCCATGGTGAATAAACATTGGACATAAAGAGAAGACAAAATGGCGTGTTTTAGCTTTGTCTAGAAAAATCAATGTTATATTTCAAGTGGTACTAAGAGCATGTATGTTGTAAAGTTTTAATAATAAAAGTAAAGGTATTTATTCGGGGTGATATTATTTAAATATTAACTTGATCTGCCTCCTTGTGATCACACCTGGGATAAGAAAAGATCTCATTGCTTACGGCTGCAACAAACTGATGCTACCAGACACCATAAACATCAGTAACATACAACATAAACTTATTACTCCAAAGGACGACATACATGTGCCTCAACGTTATAATACACATAAACATACCTGTTTTGATTTGGAAGTTCCAGATGATTCATCTTCACTAACTGGTATTGGCAACAGACTCCCAACTGGCCTCTTCTCCTCTGGATTGCTTAAGATCACCTCATCTTTGGGTAGCACACAAATGCCAAGCCAGGCCATGAAGAGTAAAGCTCCTCTTGGTCCACAAGCTATCAGGTAGGCACCTATCAATGCTTCCACACAATCTGCCACGCTTTTGTCTGGAATGCTGTGTTGGGTGATGAGATTATATGGTATGAAGCATGGCAGGTTTTCAATATTACTACAGGGTGTAGCGAGAGCAGTAGCTGCCAGAGTTTCCTCAGTGAGAGCAGTTCCTTCCTCTTCTTCACATCTTCGCAAACGTTCACTACGTTCACGTACCAGTTCACAGATTTCATCTCGGGAAAGGGCTCTTAATGCTGGCAGGTCTGCTTGATTCCAATGACTTGCAGGGACTCCAGCTTCAATTAATGCCTGCTCTAATTCTTTGGGAACGTAGTAGCAAGGTGGAAGCCAGTTGTCATGAGGCTCAAATTTAGTTGCAATCATGCTCTCTCCAAATACTTTCCGGCGGCCCAGGCGGTATAAGTTTAGATTACTAACCTATGCAATCAACATGTACAAATGTTTAAAAACATAAATATTTTATTACCTAGATTGATTTGTGCTGGAAAGTTGAATCAGATATAGACTAAAGAAGACCTCAAAGCATTTCAAAGTAATAGGCATAAACATTTTTCAATTTACGTCCCCCAAAAATAGCGAATGCGAATATTCTAGTTTTCAAAGATAAAGTGTACAAATGGCTAACACAACATCCTTTGTATAGTGTACAGGAATTTGAGACAGCAAATAAAAGTGAAATGTAAAATTGTATTTTTTATATTGTAAAATTGTACTTTTTATAATGTAAAATTGTATTCTTTATATTGCAACAAATACTGTATAGATATTATGCTATTCTTTTATCTGACGAAACCTATTGTAATTATTGTAATTACTAAATGGTGAATAAAATTTTATTATTATTATTATTATTATTATTATTATTATTATTATTATTATTATTATTATTATTATTAAAAATTTACAAGAAGAAGCTGCCTTTGAGGTTATGATACTCAGACAAGAGAGGTTAAATGCACATTTGTGGACAAGAGCAATTGTAGCTCAGTGAAACAGCATTGGCAGGGAAAGCTGAATGTCCATGGATCACATCCCAGTGTTGGCCCTGGATTTTTCAAGTCTGATCCAACTTTCCATCTTTAATTCCACATGGTTAATGTGAACAATTTCTACAAGTTCTATATATAAATTAAGTCCAGCTTTGGATGAATATCTATTAATAAGGTACTAATAAATGTACATTTCTGCTTAGATTATTTGGAAGCTGTTGTTAATAAATTGAGATGAATTTTAATACACAAACTCACTATCTGGGGATTTTGTTTCAAAGGGTCTTCCCTTCATCATCAGCTTGCTCCGACTGATGAAGGAAAGACCCTTTGAAACATGTTCTGGATAGAAAAAGTGCAGGTAGTGGAGTTGTGTGTTTAAATTCGTCTCAATTTACCAATTACTTCACTGTAACTTACCAAGTAAGAAAAGACATCCTTTGTGTCAAAGAGTAAAAGTGAAAAAGAGTTACTTTCCAAAAATATTAAATACACCTCTCCTCTCAAACATAATTCTTTAAATCCTTGTCACAAAAGAATATGAATCAGAAAAGAGAGGTTCAGCTCAAATTCATTAAAAATTGTGGTAGCTCAATGGAAGAGTTTTGGCATGGAAAAAGAATGGATAAAACAGAATGATGAATGTAGAATGCCTTGGTTACAGGAAGTGCAAAAAATCATGTACAAAAATACTTGACCGAATCTCAAAGCAAATTGAATAAGTGATGATGCAACATGAAGAAAGAGGTCCAAGAGAAGTATGCATGCCTCTCTGTTTATCACATCAGTTTCAACAGCCAATGACATATGTTTATTGCCAGCATTAACCATGCCGGTCAGCCCCTGCCATAACTGAATGGGCGTGAATGTTGCTAATCCAGCTGCTCCAAAAGTAACAGCAACTACATGTGAATTACAATCACTGCTTCCATTATTTCAGCTTAAAAATGATAATCCAAGTATAGAATGTGCTTGGGACTGAAATGTTTTAACAAATAATACAGTAAAATGATGCTTTAAGGAACAATGAATATGTGTTTTATTCACATAAGTTATTACATAAACCATCTAGTCCACATAAACTGCATGATGAATGCATGAAAACAATAGTTCTAAGAACTATTAGTTAATATTATAATAGTTAATTAAAATAGTTCTAGTCGCCCTCCGTGGTCTAGGTCTAGGGGTACCATGCTAGCCTCTAGTTCCCGAAGTTGTAGGTTCAAACCCGGCGGAGGGTGATGGATTTTTTTAGGGCGTAAAAATCCTTAGCATGGCTTCCTTAGGAAGGGAAGTAAAGCAGATGGTCCCATGTCATAGATTTATTATGCCAGGTAAAAGAACAAGTCTGATAAAGAGGCCTCAGAGTAAAATTTCCAGTCTTTCACACATAATATGGAATGGAATGCTAAGAACTATAGTAGTTAAAGAGTGTCCATCAATACAACTCAATTATTTTATTTAGGAACAATAGATTGAGGTTCAACTGTATTTGCATGATACTCAAAAACATATGAGATATTGAAAGGGGAGGAATCATTTAACAGAAGGGAGCTAGGAAAGGCACTTTTTAAAAGCCTAAATGAAGAACATCTCCATATTCCAGTAGCTGTAATGTTACTTCTTATGATGTATTCATAATGTTTGTAAATTTAAGGGACAGTTCAGCATAAAAGTCGGATGAATACAATAATTTTGATGATGATATTCCAATACTAGTTGATATGCTACTATGTCACAGAGGCATTTAAGTTTCCAGTGAAAGTTATCAAAGAGATATACAAAATGGCATGCCATTATACACAACAAATTCTTCCACAGTCCATGGTAAAAAATCTGATGTGATACATTCACATGACTTCCTTTACCTTCTATCATTTATTAGTGAGCATACAAACATTCTTACTAGCGCTTATTTTTCTATTGACTACATTTTTATCCAAATAAACCTTTGAAGAAATAGCTACATTACACATTTCGTTACGATAAAAAGAGAACAGCGATAGTAAAATATTTAACTGGACACTACATGCTGTTTCTGTGAATGTTGAAAGGACTTTAAAGTATGGCCAAGAAATGAACCATTCAAACCATTAATAATGGATATCTCAGAAATGGCTCATGCCACAAAAAACTTATTTGAAATAAGTTGTGTGTTTTAAAGACATCTACATTTTTTGTGGAGTATGTTTTCATTTATTGCTTAATGTTTACCAGTTATACAAGATTATAGAAAATTCCTTCTGAATGAAAAGGACTTCAAAGACTATTCCCAGAAAATTCAGGATATACATTTTATTTGTCATGTGAATATCTTTAATATATGGTATTTTAATCAAAATTGTTAAGAGCCATTTTTTAGAAAAACAAAAAGGTTGAAAAATATTCCACGTAAAGGATAGTTGAGAGTGGAGGGATTGCCTTGAAAATCTTTGAGTTGCTCTTTGGAAGATACTGAATCTAAATACCAAGTTTGGTATCTAGAACAGTGGACTAATAATAACAATATGGAAATAAATACAGGAAAAACTCAATATCAACTATTCACAATGCAGCATAAAACAGAAAATATATGCCTGCAAATCAACAACAAAAAACTACAAGAAGCAACTACAACAACGTATCTAGGGATAGAATTAAATAAAAAACTATCAATGAAAGAACATGTAAAGAATTTAACGAATAAAATCAACAAAAAGAACAACATTTTAAAACGTTTAGCTGGAATAAAATGGGATGGAAACATGGACCTCCTTAATAATAATTATAAAACATACATAAAACCTAACCTATTGTATGCAGAACTACTACTAACAGTAAACAAGAGACTTAAAAGTAAACTAGAAATTTCCAAAATAATTCACTAAGAAAAATAACAGGAGCTGTAAAAACAACACCAATTACAGCACTACAAAGCTTCACAAAAAACATGGCTATAGAATTGGAACATGAGTTGAAAGCAATTACTCTAGCACAAAAACTGCAAGTCAGTAGAAACAGATACAAATGGTACCACACAGCAGATACTATAAGTAATTTAAACGTCAAACCACTATGATGGAGAATTAACAGCTATAAAACCAGCATTACAGAACATTTTATATAGACCATACATAAAACAAAAAATAGTCATCTTATCAGACTCAAAATCAGCCATAGATGGAGTAGTAAATTACAATAATAAAACAACAAGATTTGATGAAGAAGATAAATTAAAGGATAAAGATTATAAGAATATTGAAGATAGCATTGATATACAAAAAATGCCAAGGAAGACTGCAGTGGCCTTATTTAGGAGGCAACTGGCCATGATTGCCTCGCAGAACACCTCTACAAGATAGGACGCTTACCTATACCCAAGTGCACTCTCTGTGAAGAAGATGTCATCCTGAACAAACAACAACTCGCCAAATGCAAAGGCCTTAAAAGTGATAACTTACAGACTTTATATTGGGAAGCCAGAGGGAAAATGATGCAGATCAATTAATCCCCAGTGCCATTGGTGAAGAACAACAACATTTGGTATTTATCCAACTTCTTGTTTTTGAATTATGCTGTTCATAGACACACTGACACACAGACAGATATACACATGGAACTTTTTCTAAAAATCTTTTTTTGGATTCAGAAGGTCTCAAAACTTGTATTTGTGGTGAAATCTTGTTATCGAATTTTGGATGGAATGCAATACTTCCCATATTTACTATACATAGTAGAGAAAGTAAAAATATACAAAATAATTGTAGTGAAAATGTTTTGTTATATTTAAAATGAATCTATTTATAATCTATAGCTATTTACAGATGTTCGAGGCTGTCTGAAAACAGTGTATGACATGCGATTTTAGTTTCTGTATAGATTTGGTCAACTCACATACTTACCTGCTTAAATTATGTGTAATAAATAATAACTAAGAAATTGTATACCTGTTTTGAGCGGAGATGACTTAGCTTTCCCTCATGGATATTGTCGTAAGTGCAATAGAGATAGGTAGTGATGGCATACTTCAAGAAAGAATCACCAATAGTCTCCAAACGCTCCAAGTTTATTCCATCATTGGCATTAGACATAGTGAGGGCTTGCAGTATTACACTAGGACTTGGGCCTGGGTGCCCTTCAAGATCTGGCTGAGCATCAAAACTAAACTTTGAAATAACATCATCCTCGAAGTCACTATCTCTGCTGGCATCATCTGAATCGCAAACCGCAATTTGAGCAGAATCAAAAAATTCAACTTCGGATTCCTCAGAGCTACCATCAAATGACAGGCCACTATCAGTGTTTTCAATCTTTAATGGCATAGAAATGGGAGCAGAAGAGTTCTTGATCTTAACTTCAGAAATTGTGCTAGATATTAGTGGTAAGACGGTTTCCAATGTAAGAGAATGGGCTGCGTCAGTTTCAACTTTTAGCTGGTTTGATGACACGTTTGCTTTTCTTACTATTACTACTGGCTCATCACTGTGGAGAAGTATTCCACTTGTTCTTATCACTTCTTCATTATGTTCTGTAGCCTTCCGAAATTGATCAAGGTATTTTTCCTTTAATTTATCAAGGTTACTGTCTGCATCACGCCTTTCCCAATGCCATGGAATTCCTCCAGCTGTGCCCAAGTCATCTGAGTTTAACTGTAAGGCTGCTGCCTGTCTACGTTCACGTTTTTGTACTTCACGTTCATCTTCAATAGCTTCTGCCACATTATCACCCTTAAACTCAATACGAAGTCCAAGGGTGCCCTAAAGAAAGATAAAAGAAACATTGATTTCATCACAATATTTGCAGTTAATATAGAAACATTTTTCTTAATTACAATGAAGAATCTGTTGGCATGGAAAGAAATGTTCAGAATGGAATGGTTCTATAGATGCAAGTGACTTCTGTAAACTAATAGAAAGTTAGAGACAGTGAAGCGAAACAATATTTTGATATAATATATTGAATCTTGAGTCAGTGGATACAGTTCAATCTAGTAAGTGTAACAGTTTCAATCCAAAATCTAATCAACACTCCCTTTTCGCCTTGCCCACAGACTTGGGTACCTTTCCCCAGCAAAGAATGAATACAACTACATCCTCCACACAGCAGAAGTAAATGGCTACAACACCAATATAGTCCACAGCAAAGTAAAAAAATTCTGGAGAGATTAAAAAAAAAAATTAAGAAAATACAATCTTTTGTAAGCAGGAACCAAAGCAACGATTCAAAAAATTCTCATACAATCCTAAGCTTAAACACAAATTTCATCACAAGTATCACAGAATAAACACATAATTCAGAACCGAAAAAGATAAAAGAATTTTATCTTTTCCCCCGTCAAAGATAAAATTCCACAAGAATAAAAGTCTGGCTTCTACCTAATAAACTGTAAAAATTGTGACTTGGTGTATGTTGGTAAACCAAAAAGAAATATTGAAACCAGAAGGAAAGAACACTTAAGATGTATATCCAACACACAGATGTACAAATCTGCCATAGCAAACCATTTTTGGACCACAAACCATGACATCAACCCCAAAGTCAGACTCTTGAAATGCACCACCAATCCAAAAGAACTTAAAAGTTTGGGAAAACATACACATTATCAAATGCATGAAAACGGTAATGAACTTTGAAATCCTGCCACTCAACAATCTAAGCAGCTTCATCATGGACACACCAGATGACACCTCCAGCCACCTGCATCTATGGACCCGAATTACTATCATGCTCAGTTGGAAAAAAGCTGAAGAAAGCAAGTGATGCTTTTGAAACGTGTTTGATTAATTTAAAGTAAGTGAAGTTTTAATGTATCCATCGACTCAAGATTCAATTAATTTCTGTAAACTAGTTTTATATAACATAAATAGAATAATTTTGGAAAATAATTTGTTGCTTATTATCTGGATACAGAGTATTTATTAATTTGAATAAAACTGCATCTTTAAACCATTTCAGTAGTTTCCTTAATTTTGCCTTCTCTTCCATTTTATAATATTTTTCAGCAGTTTGCAGAGAAGTGAGAAACAGAGGTTTCACTGTAATATTTACATGTAATAAAGGCCATTTGTAATGGAAATTAAGTGTTAACATAACAACCTAAGACTTGAGGATATACTTAATGCAATATGTTGTCATTCACAATGACAAATGAAAACAGCAGCCAATTGCAAGAGTGCGCAAAACAGCTGAGTTAATATGACGGCCTACGAAATGACAACCGACAGTACACATGACAAAGGAGGCTATGAACATGTATCAAAATGGTTGTATAATATGTCATATATAGGAAACAAAAAGCTAACAGAGAATGAGATACTACCCATTGCTAGCGAGAAGCAATACTCAAGGAAAATTTTTCACAAGATGGCATAAAGGAGAAAAGACACCCATATTAATCATTAATTAATCTTCATTTGACAAAATAATGATAATAAAGGACAACAAGGTACAGTAAAATACCTAAGGTATTGGTATAATTAATAGTTACCAAAAGTAAAAAATGGTTGAGAGGTAAAAAAGTGAATTTGGTGTACTCCCCATATAGCTATGTGTAAATATAAGCATTATTTGTTGGAAAGTCAAATACAGTAGAATCTCGTTAGTACGTTTTTGCAGGGACCTAAGGATTTGGACGTCATAGGCGGGAAAACATGTTAACGAAAATACAAAATCTGCCATTTAAGAACATAGTTATGTAATAAAATCTAATAATTACTGTCACCATGGGTAGTTGAAATAGATTTCAAGTACAGTTTTATACTGAATACGATCTGTGTTTCCATGTTAAATTCAATATGTGTTCAAATGGATTTTTGAGGTTATGAATATTTTTGAGAAAATAAATTGCAAATTATGGAAGCGACAATAGTGGCTTTGCTGTGTGTTTTATTACACATATGATAACAATTTCCGCTAAAACAAGAAAACAAAATTATGTGCGTACATCGTGTTACGAGTACAATAGACGATAGTAACTCTGGCGTATTCGATACGATTTGAAGCTTCCATGCAACAAATTTCGTTCCGATCCTTTTCTGATCCTATTTTCCAAGAGGAAAGTTTTTTTTTAGCATTTTTCCCTTCTTTAAAAGCAGTTTCAATCAATTTAGGTTTGCCAACAATCGTGTTTAAGGTTGACGGAGGAATGTTTAACTTCCGCATTATATCCACATGTTTCATATTTGGATTGTGGTATACTTCAAAGATTTTCAGTTTTTCGGTGTTGGTTATTTACTACACTTTCTTTTTTCCATTGCAAATGAAAAGTTAAAATACAATCTACGTATGTTTGGTCAACACTCAACAGTAGAAACTATCGTTGAAGTTTACCACGCCAGGTAAAGGATTCTCTATCCTGCCCACATAAATCGTGTCACACAAATATTTACATCATGCATGTAATTGGCTGCCGGTATCCACCCTGTGACCAAGGATTGACCAAAGTAGCAAATGGAGGATGTCAAACTTTGAACGTGTTAAGCACCTACTCCCACTGGACTGACCAAGGATTGGCCAAAACAGCGAATGAGGACGCCAAACTTCAAACGTAGTAAGCGGGATCAGGAAAACGCACTAAGCAAACGTTATTTATTACATTTGGTGATTTGGTACCAGGACTTTTATAATTCAACGTAATAAACGTGAAAATGTGTTAATGAGGAACGTGCTAAAGAGATTCCACTGTATCTTTGTTACTGAACAGAGTTAGTAATTGTTTTCATAAAGTTATGAATACGAATTTGTACTCAAAAATATTTTCATTAATACATAGTGCTTGAGAATAAATACAACAATAAGTAAAACAAAACTTGATTTTATCATTGCTACCAACCAAACATACCTAACTGCATGGTAACACTTGAGTTACATCAGTTTGCCGCATCAGATTCAAAACTCTGTAAAAGCTGAAGGTAACATGTCCTGAGAAAGAGAACTCATCTCGGAAAGATATGTAACAAAACTTATGCCACAATGTTACATAGCCACTGTTCCATCCAGAGAACAACCACCATGACGGGAACCCAGAGCCATCTTTTCCATCGCAGGTGTATGCAAAGTCACTCCCTGATTGCTAGGTACTTATGTTTGATGTAGGAATAAACATGAAAGCTTAGAGCTTGCAAACTTCTTTACAGCCATATTTATATCAACAATGTGATCATGTTCATTAAGATAACATGAAACAGCTTCTATGCTTACATTATGCTTATGTCTAAGTTTCATTATGAAAGTCCCCTTAATGGCAATAGTTACAAGGTTGAAATGTTCTGAAAGTTACCTGGGTGTCACTGCCTTCTGATAGGTCATAGTCAAAGCCTGGTTCACTGTAGGAGTCATCTGTCTCAAATCCTTCCAAATCTTGCTCTAATCCACCATAATAACCTCCACTTCCCAACCAACTGCTGGGAGAACCATAGCGTACACGCTCCCTACCTCTTCGAGCCTGGATGCCAGTTCCCCAATCACTTCCTCCAAGTCCTGCAAGCTCTGGCTCTTCCCCTACCATTGTCAGATTAGATGGAAGGGCTACGTTCATGTCAAAATCATCTCTGTCTTTACCAAACTGTTACAACAAGCAAAACATAAACATACTAGCAAAGGCAGTACAGTTAAAAATGACATGAAAATGTTGAATTTCATCCTACTCCAAGTAAATATAAAATCTATAACACAAAAGCAATATTTTTTGGTTGTTTTTGCTTTTATTTAAACATATAAATAAATTTTTTAAAATAGAGAGTTGAGGGTTGTTACACTACATCACTATGATAATCTTACTTGAACGCGTTTCGGGAGACGGCTTGTCCCCATCGTCAGCATTCTCTCTCAACTCTTTATGACACATCACTGTTACAAGCTTCTAAATCTTCAAAAATTGAGATATAAATAAATGTATATAACAGCAGAAAACACAGACTAGGTTCTGTATAACATGTTCTGAATTATTACTAGTACAATTGTAGTAATGTCATTGTGGTTATAACTCTCAAAATCAAAAGAAGTGACAATTCTATAATCAAAGTTGCAATGCAACCAGAAAAGCTTCAATTGGTAGCAAGCTGTTTCTTTGGCAACCAGGTTGCCATGTACATAGGATCACTCCAAAAGTTTTGAGAATGGATGCAATAGAATATTAAAAATTTAGATCTGATCATTGCATCTTTTCAAAATATTCTCCACTGCTGAACGCCATTCTTCTTTGAGAGAGTGCAAATACATTCTTCGTAAGCAGCTACTCTTTCATTTGGGCAATAGATAAAGTTACATGAGGCCAGATCTGGACTGAGGGAGGATGGGACAAATATCTGACTCCTGCAGAAATTGGGCTGTTTCTTGTGTAATGTGAGCAGAGGCATTGTCATGGTGCATCAAAATTCCATGCAGATCAGTCTAAGGACACTTTTTTCTCCGTTCACTGAACACTTGTAACAGACATTTTATGGTATATCATCTGGTGGCAACAGTCTTTTGTCCCTCAAGCGGAATCATCACAATGTGGCTACTTGCTGAAAAGAAGGAATAGATCATCTTCTTGCCAACACTTCTTAATCGCTTCACTTTTGTCAGGGATTTTCTCCTGGGAAGACCCAGACCGATGACTGTCATTTAATTTCTGGACCATACTGGTAAATCCAGCTTTCGTCACCTGTCACAATGTTAAATATGTTTTTGGATCTTCCTCCATTGAATTTTTCGATCATTTTCTGGCACCATTGCACATGCTTGTTTCTGCTTATTTGTGAGGTGATGGGGGGATCCAGAGACTGCAGAGCTTTCTGACACCAAGTTTTTCTTTCACGATTGTTTTCACTGCTGCCAATCCAATATTTAGAACTTCTTGAATCTGACCATATGTGCAAAGATGATCTTCCCGCAAAATGCACTCTGCTTTTACCACATTTTCATCCATTGTTGTTGTAGCTGGCTGTCGTTCTTGGTCTTCATCTTTGAAGGAATCCCTTCCTCTTCTAAACTCTGCATACCATCGATAAATGGTGGATTGTGAAGGGCAAAGATCCCCAAATGCACGATGCAGTCTTTCAAGGCATTCTCTCTCCCTAAACTGACTTTAAAGTCATAGAAAAGCATAGCAGGGAAATGCTCTCGCTTCAGATCCATCCTAACGTATGGCGTAGCAACACTGCTATACATACACAAGCAGTGCTGATAATGCACATTGTTGAAGCATGCCCAAATTTGTACATATTGATAGCTGAACTTCATTTTGAATTACCACTACTCATTGTAGCCCATTCTCAAAACTTTCAGAGTGACCCTCGTACTTTTCATCTAACATGGCATTAAAATTCCATTGCAGAATATATCTTTGCATATTATTATATGCTATAATATACACAGCAGTAGTTTTTGTTAGTATACCCTGACTGCTCCGCACTCTTGATAAACAGTGTTAAACTTTTTGGTCAGACCCGAAGGTGCAGTTTACATTAAATTTGTACGTTGTTGAAATGGTTTGAAAATAATAAATTGGTAGTTAAGGAAATTAAAACAGTGTCAGTACCATTTCACCATGCAAGTAAGCCTGGGACAACCAGCTACTAAAACTTAGGATATACACAGATGAAAACATGAAATGGTACATACATATATATTTTCTAGAATAAAATCTAAGCAAGTGTTGCTGTGCAATAAAAACTGACATACATTTTAAGTGAAAAATGATTAAAAACGCTTTACTACTCATACTTTCACTCCCTTCACATATATGGCATAATTTTCTGGAGTACAGAAAAGAAATATTTAAAATTCAGAAAGGTGTCTTAAGACTTATGGATGCTGTCGTCCTCCGTGGACTAGTGGTACCGTGCTAGCCTCTAGTTCCCAAGATCAAACCCGGCGGAGGGCGATGGATTTTTTCGGGCATAAAAATCCTTAGCACGGCTTCCTCCGGAAGGGAAGTAAAGCCGGTGGTCCCGTGTCGTAGATTTATGGCACGTAAAAGAACCTCAAGCCTGATAAAGAGGCCTCTGAGCAAAATTACCGGTGTTTCACGCCCAAAATAGAATGGGACGCTAAGGACCATAGTAGTTAAAGAGCGTCCATAAATAAAACTCAATTTAATTTAAGACTTATGGAGAAAAAAAATCTCCAACAAGAAGCTGTAGACCTCTTTTCCAAAAAATCTTATATGTTACATTCACATGACTTTCTCTACCCTCTTATCATTTATTAGTGGGGATATAAACTATTCTTACAAAAGCTTATTTTTGCATCTACTTATTTTAATCAAGATAAACCTTTGCAGAAATAGCTGAATTACATTACATTTGTTATAGCTGTAAAGGGAACAGCGATACTCAATGTTTAAGTACTGGACACTATATGCTGATCTTTTATTTCACACTCTTTTCATGCGATTGCGAAAAACAACTAAAAATTGACAGGACTTTAAGAGAATGGCCAAGTATTAGAAAATTCAAACCATTAATAATGATATCTCAATAATGGCTTATGCCACAAAATAGTTATTTGAAATAAATAGTATGTTTTAAAGAGATCTACATTTTTGTGTAGTATGTTTCCGTTTATTGTTTAACGCATATCACTACATAAGATACAAAATGCCTTCACAATGAAGAGGACTATGCAGGCTATTCCCGGAAAATTCAAGATATTCATTTTATTTGCTATGTAAATGTCTTTAATATATGGTATTTTAATCAAAATCATTAGAGCCATTTTTGAGAAAATCAAAGTTTTGAAAAATGTTGCATGTAAAGAGTAGTTAGGGGTGAGGGGATTTTCTTGAGAATTTTCCTGTCCCATCTTAGGAGGATACTGAGCTTAAATACCAAGTTTGATATTTATCCGATCTTTCGTTTTTGGATTATGCTCTCCTTCTCTCTCAGGCTTACACATCTTTTCCTAAAAATGCTTTTTTATTCAGTGGGCCTCAAAACATGTATTTCCACTGAAATCCTGGTGTCAAATTTTTGGGTGGAACGATACCTTCTCTACCTATTATAGGGCAGAAGATGTAAAAATGGGGATCTTACCCTTATCGTGTGTGTGTGTGTGTGTGCGTGCGTGCGTGTGTGTGTGTGTGTATGAGGTATTACTTCACATTAAGATAAAAGATACGTGAATTTCAAACAAATTCGCTTCTACACTCACACATTAGGACAAACTGTCAATTATGTCTTACAGCACTAGCTTATACGAGGAAAGCTTCAAGTATAAAGAAATAATGTAATACAACAAACTGCCACACTCAAACAGATTACACCTTTGAAGTCTTTTAAGCAAAAATTAAGGAGAGAGGGAGGGAGGGAGGGAGGGAGAGAGAGAGAGGGGGGAGAGATTGTGTGAGCGTGTATGAGTATGTGCATTCTAAAAGTTTCACATGTCCTACATCAGTGTAGTTTAATTAAATGGATGAAATAAATAAATCATAAATATGCAAATCAGAATTAAAAACAGGTTTGTCCATAACTCTAAATTTTCTTGGCCGTCTAGCCAGGTAAACTTACATGGCTAGAAGTCTGAGAAAATTTAAAGTTATTACACCATCAGGAAAGCTTCAGCTCTTATTTTAGGTTTGTCCATTTACATAAAGTTTTAGAAGTTGCATGTAAAGACACATGCTACATCTCTGTGAATTTTATCTTCTGTATGTGATGCCAAATTTCAAGTGCCACAGAGTTTTGTTGCACACTTGATCATTACGAGTATGTAACACAGCTTAAAATGGCTAAGCATACAGCTGCTTTTAACAAGAAGAAATTTTTCACATGATACATTTTTTTTTCATTCACATACAAATAAAAATAATATAAAAATATCAGCAAGCAAAAAACAACACAGTGAAATATAGCTGATAATCAATAGCAAATCTTGAAAAAAATGATTTAAACAAAATTACTTACAGACATAGATTCATGATTGGCCATATCATTTGACCATGTGCCTATCTCCATCCAGTCACCTCGAAGTTTCTTTTCCTCTTCTGTTAAAATTTCATTGGCAGATTTTTCTTTCACCTCATCATCCTCATTTTCTTCTTCAATGGTTTCAATTTCTGCCTTGTTCTCTGATTCAGTTGCTAATTCCGCATTTTTTTCTTTATTCTGTTCGGCAGCTTTGGCATTTTCTTTGGATTTCTTAAGTACATCTGCTAAGCTCCATCCAAAATCCAATGGAGGCCATTCAAAATCTAAAATTGAAACAATAAAATAATAAAAGATGAGCATAATTTTTTCTATTTGTCTTTTCAGTATTTAAACAATGCTATGGTCTAAATATATAATCTTTATAAATTATTAACTATGAAGCTTCATTTATCTTTTTAATTATAAATGATGCTGAATTTATTATGCCCAAACCATTTTATTTATACACCTAATTTATAGAATCTTTGCTGAATTCAAAGCCCTACAGATTACTATTTAATTTTTGTACCATTATGGGATAAGTAACTAGAATCTGATGATATTCGAGTTGTTAGGTTCTATTGATAACCAGCAACTCCAATGCAAATACACAGCTGATAAATGTATTGGGAAGGTTAGTTATATTGTTACTTTGGTGCCTTGTTTTTACATTCACAGGTGTTCAAACTTTGCATGCTGACCATTTAGTCAATGACTGATTATAATATTAATAATAATATTAATAATACTGATAATATTAATTATATTACTACTAATTAGGCTAATTATATAAGTATTTAATTATTATTAATTCAAAGATGTGATTCAAATCAACAGAATGTAAACAAGAAAGGCAGCTGATGATGTCATTAATTGCAAAACATATCTTGCTTTTATAATTCTAAAGATAGGTGAAGCATTATAATTATTAACTTACTCAGATTATATATATTTGTGCTTTGTTTTTCACTGTTATTCGTTTCATTTGCTACATACTGTTCCGCTTACAGGAAATGATTTAACAGGAGAACTTTTACTTAAGAGTATAAAACATTTATGCTATCCATTTTCTGATAGGATACCTCAGCATTATATTATGGACACAGCTGACTATTCTAAAATTAATGTAGGTTTTAATTTGTAGTAACATAACTTTTAAATTAGGACTTTACCTTCTGTAAGTTCCACACAACCAAGTCCAATGCTACAGGCAACCTGCCTACGAATCTGGTCAGCAAGCAATAATGCATTTATTCTATAAAGAATGCAAGGTAAACAAACAGCCTTTCGCCAAAGTGAAGCTGGGAATGGATGAACTGTGCATAACTCAGGAACCAGAATTTGCTTTTGTTCTAAGTTTTCTCTCTTGGCACGCTTAGTTTCTTCGCTACTTGTAGGTAGTGCTACTCCTTTCCGATTAACATACCTTAAAACATACACAAGAAATTACAAGCTGCTAAATGAGCAATGTCCTGAAGTTTACATTAGCGGACTTATATGGTTTATCTACACATACAAGGGGACTTCAAAAAGTAAGTTACACATGATTATGGTAGGCCAACTAAGTTTTATTGAATGCTGCACTACACTGCAAAGTGGCACAGATATATGGAACTATTTTTCAATATTGTCAACAATTCTTTCTAAACCACGGTCCGAGCGTTTTACCAATTGTTCAATTCCTAAACGATATAAATCACCTCCTTGGAGCCATTCAAGAACTGCTGTGCGAACTTCTTCATAGTTAGCAAATCTGTCACCCCCCCACAGATGTTCTTTCAGCTTGCCAAACAGATGGAAATCACAGCGCTATTTGGACTGTATGCCAGATGCTTCTATACCTCCCATCAAAAATGTTGAAAAAAAGCTTGTGTTGTGCACGCCATGTGGGGTGTTACATTGCCGTGCAGGAGAACAGTGCCTTTGCTTAATTTTCCATGCCTCTTGTACCTTATGGTGTAGCACAGAAACAATCCGAGTAATGGTTGTGCCCTTTGCCATTAACTCTGTACATAACTCCTTCATAGTCGAAGGAAACCATGGCCATGACCTTCCCTGCTGATGGCACAATTTTGAGTCTGCGTATGAGAGGAGGTGTGTAACGATTCCATAGATGCTTGCTTTTTCAGGTGTGAAATGATGCACCCATCTCTCATTGTCTGTAATGATACAGCTTAGGAAATCATTGCCATCTTTGTGTGCTCGTATCAATGATAGCAGAACCCAGTGTGCGCACAATTTCTGATACTGCAGATGATCTCAGATGATGGAATGAACACTGCCTATTAAGATGTGCATCCGCTGAGCAATGTCTGCAATTGCTGAGAATCATTTCACAGACTGCCTGGACATTATCATCTGTGATTGATGTTGATGGCCTTCATTACTGTTCAGCATCACCCATGTCTGTGTGGCCTTGATCAAATTGTTGACACCGTTCCACTATGGCTGGATGCAACATTGCATTTGGTCCATATATTGCCAGAATTTCTGTGCAATTTCGACCTTTTGCCCACAAGAATCGTACTGTCCTGTGTACTTCAACTTTGGAGTATGTTTCCAGTTGATGCACATTTCACCAATACATTGTGATGCACCTCTTATCAGTACCATAGCAGAACATGTCTGCAGGAAGCCCAGAACATGAACTCCATTCTGACAAAGTGCCACTCTTGTGCAATGGTCTTAGCGTGGGACGACATGTGTAACTTACTTTTTGAAGTCCCCTCTTATAACAAACTATAACATGCATTTTTCTTATAGTTTCTGATTCTGAATAAATAAATGGTAACACACAACTCTGAAGCAAAAGATAACATCTTTAATATGAATATATAAGGGTGCTACATATGTAACACATAATACTATTAAAACTAAAATTACCCCATTAAAAAAAGACACGCGTCAAATTTAATATTTTAAAAAGAATATTTTATAAAAAAAATTTAGCCATTATTCTACAGGTTATGACATCGCTGATAGCATTTTTTAAATGGTAATCTATTCTTTTTACTTTCTTCTGCCACCTACCTATAGTAGGTAAAGAGGAAGTATTGTATTCCACCCAAAAATATGATGTTGAGATTTCATTGGAAATATATGTTTTGAGGTCCCTGAATCCAAACAAAATTGTTTAGAACAATATCTATGTATGTACCTGTGAACACTATAACTAAAAGATTAAATGTCAGATAAATACCATACTTGGTATAAGTTCAATATCTTCCAAAGATGTTTCAGAAATATTTTCAAGAAAATCTCCCAACTCCAAATTAACCTTTACATGGAAAAATGATTGATATTTGTGAAGTTCACAAAAATACCTGTAATGATTTTGATCAAAATTACATATATTTAAGATATTTACATGACAAATAAAATGTATATCGTGAATTTTTTAGAATAGCTTGTGAAGTCCTCTTAATTCAGACAGAGTTTTGTGCATGTAAACCATAAAAGACAAACAAAAGCGTATTACATAAAAAATGCAGACCTCTTTAAACTATATAATTTATTTAAAATATTTTTTGTGGAATCAGTCATTTCTGAGTCATCCATTATTATTGGTTTGAATTTTTCAATACTTCATCACTTTTTTAAAGTGTTGTTGTTGCTATTCACTTGTTTGCTGCAATGTCGTGGAAAGAATATGGAATTTCACAGCTAGCATGCACCGACATGCACATTGGGATCAATTTGGTTTCCTCTAATCCCCTTGTACCTACAATGAAATGTGTAATGCAATTATTTTGGCAAAGTATATTTGATAATACGTAGATAAAACATAAGCTTTCATCAGAATAGTTTGTAAAAAGCTATATAAAAATAAATGATAATCAGTAGAGTCATGTGAAAGTAACACATGTGACTTTTAAGATATTTTTTTCTGAAATGTTATTTCCTTTAGTCGCACACAAGATTTTATTTGCATTATATGAAAGGTATAATTGCTATGGGAAAAATGTAATTCTTGACTTGTGTATCTGATTTTGTGTGAAGAAAACTATTTTATTAGTGATGTCAGTATAAAATAAAATGTTTTTAATAGATATTGAAAGATTTAAATTCTGATGGTGATTGTAGTTGTGGCAGGATATACATATAGAAAGTGTGCATTCTTTTCAATGAATCTCATCCAGATTGGTAATCTATTTCACAGGCAACCGTGAATATAACAGAAACAAAATACAAAGAATACAGAGTATCAGTGATATAAAAATGTCTGAAAGATCTCAAAATATTAAATTTGACATGTTTGAACTTTATTGGTATTTTGCATTACTTGTGAAAAACCCTGTATGTGTTGTTCATGGAGATTCAAAATGTGTATTTCTAGTAAAATTGTGATATAAAAATTTGGGTGAAACTTAGTAATAATATTAAAACAAAAGATGGAGACAAAAGTGGATACAGCAGACACGACACCTTAAAATAGAATTTGTAGTATGGGATTAATTTTTTGTTGTGTCACTGAGAAACCTATAGCAGCAAGTTGTAAAACAAAGAAATAAATATAATAAAGTAAAAGGCCATATACAACAAAGTTGACATGAAGAGATGTGATTTATTATTTGGTTTTTACAGGCAAAAGAATCTTAACTAAATCCCCATGTAATTTAACCTATTTTTCTAAAAAATGATTCTTCAATTGTTCTAAAGCATTCTTGTGTAAACATTTCACTATTTAAGTGTACTATGTAGTAGATTACTGTTATATTTATTTAACATTATTGTAGCCCAACGTTGTGGTAGCCAATTTGTAACGGTATTACTTATAATGTTTGTGTATTTATGTTTACTTCACGCGTTGAAGCCATCTTGTGACGTCATTCATTTGTTCGGTTTGTAGCTCCATCTGGTGTTAGCAATTTGCGGCAGTATTATTTTTTTTGTTTAAAAAATAATATGCTGTTATTTGATTTAATTTTGGTTCTTTGTCCTCCAGCTAGCTTTTGAGTCGAGCACGTCTCTATATACAGGTTGTGTAAACGGAAAGGAATCTTTTATCCAAAGATAACACTGATAAAGAAATTTGTTTTACACTTTTATTGTCGAACACGTTAACTATCACATTTACACATTGATCTTGACACTCGCCAAACTGAAACTGTTATAATAACTTCATTACTGATAATTCTTAATTCGCGTACTTCAACTTTTTGTATAATTAACTTTATAACACTTAAGATTTTTCCTAATTCTGGTACGCGTAACCTGCAAATACTGACGGGTCGAAGACGACGTGTAGTATACAAAGATTTTTGATAAACTGAGCGACTGACGGACTTTACCTCTAACCTAGCCTCTATTTATACTGCCACTCCCCGATATGCCTAAAGATTATAACTGAGTTACTATTGGCTAATAAAACGCGCCAACATTAGCGTCTATTTTTATATCCAATGAAAATTATGAATACATATGCTCTAGGGAAACGTTCCAGAAGATTCTCAACGAAAAAACGCGCCAATATTACGTAACTTCCTCGTTTCCAATAATGATAAACAGCTCACCCCCTCGCTGCATTATTGCGCGCTATTATTGTCAGTTTCAGTAAGGCATTAAAAACATACTTCTCAACAATAATTACAGTCAAGAAACATCTCAAATCAATGTCACATAAAAATGCATATTCATATTACAATCATTATTTACATTTAAGTAATTTGTGATACAAATTACTGCATCATATGCCCCACTAGAAACATAATTATGAATATTTACAACTTGTTTGGAAATTTTATAATTGGGTTTTTAGTCTCCTAAATCTTGGAACACACGCTATCACTTTCACTTAACACTTCACACATATTTAACACACGACATATATATATATATATATATATATATATATATATATATATATATATATTTTTTTATCTCGCCACTACTTACTGGCTCTAGTTTAATGTGTTTAGACATTAATCTGACATCACAATTTTTTATAGCAAATACTGTACCCTGAATTATTTAATTACTGTTACCAAATTGTTCACTTTCTTAAGTTGTTGACAAAAATTTATACATTTAAGATTTTTGTAATTATTACACATATTTACCAAAATATTCACCCTCTATACAAATATATTTACATCTCTTAAATCTAGGCACTGTTTCACATTTTTCTAGTTGCTACAATAAGTATTTGTTTTTTTTTTTTAAATTATTTTTACCCATTTTTTTTTTTTTTTTGTACTTTATATTCACACTACTCTTTGAATTATCTCTACGTACTTTTACTTTTATATCACATTAAGTTTCAATTTTTTACATTTTTAATTTTCAAATACTGTTATAGTTACTAAAAAAATGTTATTTTCCTTTTTTAAAAAAAATTTAATTATATCCAAAATTTATTTCTCCTTTCACATGACGTACATATTTATTTAACCCTCTTACGTTCCAATACATTTCTCTGCAAGTCATCTTTAACTATCCAGCATTTACTTTACATCTCATTGCTATTTACCCTCCTGGATCAAATTGTGTGTGGCTAAACATTACTCGTAGCTGTATCCTAACCTTCAAATTTTTGTTCACGGATAACCTCTTAAAGTATTCATATGAAATTTCATCCCATGATACCATTTGAAAACAATCTAAAGTTTCTTGAACAACACATCTTTTAACAACTGTCATTTTCAATTCTTCTACTATCTCTTTAATCTGAGAGTACTCTGACAAATCTGTACTAAACTGTACTGGACTGGAGTTTTCATTCTGAACAGCTTGGTACTTGTTAATTTCAGAAGTTAGCTTTTGATTATTTATAGGCAAAACTTTAACTTCTTCGTACAATTTATTTCTTTGCATTACTGACTCCTTCTGTATTTCTGATATCTCCCCTCTGAAATTAACTTGCGCCTGATTCACATCTACATTCATAACCTCTTTTATCTCTCTTATCTCACTTGAAATGTTACTCATTCTACTACCTGACTCTGTATATTCTACATCAACATGTTCACTTTTAGTATTAACCTCACTTTCTTTGTTACCTATTTCCCTGCTCATATCTAGCATTTTCTTTGAAACTTCTCCTATCTCACTTGCTATTTCTTCCTCATTTTCATCTCTCATTTTTGGCATACTACTATCTAGCTTCATAACTTTCTTTTCAGTTTCTTCCCTGCTTTGATCTACTTTTTGCTCTAATATCTCATTCCTCCTACCAATATCTTCTCTCAATTCCCTATGAATCTTCTCATTATTCTGAGTTAGTTTTTGTTCTAAGCTATTACCTAAAGTTTCAAAAAAATTTCTTATCATTTCCATCATCATTCTAGCATCAAAATTAACATTTCCTGCTATTCTATTCTCACTTTCTGCACTAACATTTTCTCTCTCAAATGCTACATTGTTTGTGCTATTTTCTGTAACCTGTATTGAATTACAGCTAACTGTTACATTATCTCCCTCCATAATCATTTCTTCTGTATTATTAGTAGCCATTGTTTTCTTTATCCTACCACTCCTTTTGATTGTTACAATTTTGTTTTCTAAAAAAAATTACTATACTCTGACCTTTGTGATACTGTCTGTTGCTGTTACTTTGATGTCCAGCTTCCTGCCCCTCTCTCCTAGATTATATGTCGCTTCTGCGTTGTATTACGATGAATCTATGTCGTTTTGGTGTTCCGTATTTGACTTCCCCTGTTGCCTTTTAATCTCGGAATTATGATGTCCAATCATCCGCGTAGTCTGTCGTCCCTTTTGTTGTTTCTGGAATCTGCGTCTTGTAGATCAATTCACTGCTCCATTCATTCCACATCCTGGTTAATTCTGCTACTTTCCTGGTTACTTTGCCCCTTTCCTGGTCACTTTGCCCCACGTTCTGGGTGCCAATTTGTGGTAACATTATTGTATATGTTTGTATTTGTTAGCCCCACGTTCTGGGTGCCAATTTGTAACGGTTTTAAATGTTATTTATTTAACATTAATTGTATATGTTTTGAGCCCCACGTTTGGGAGCCAATTTTGTGAGAGCAAATAATTGTATAAGTTTATAGCACCACGTTGTGGAGCCAATGTTGATGTGGTATTAATGTTATGTTGACTTCTGCGTTGCCATCTTGTGTGACGTCATTCGTTGGTCTGGCTCGTAGCTCCCCCTGACGTTAGCAATTTGCATGAATTAGTTTCTAAAAGAATTTAAGGTTATGTATATTGTCCTCCGGCTAGCTATCATCTTTTCTTGGTAGAACTTGTATCTCTTGCAGGGTGTGAAGCGGAAAGGAATCTTTTGTCTAGAAATGATATTGACGAAGAAATTGGTTTTATAATCTTTATTGCAGAACACGTTCACGAACACTTTCACATATTTATTTGGATACTCGCCATACTGAAACTGTTTGTAATAACTTCTTATCACTTTTAACTCGCATACTTCAACTTTGTGTATTTAACTGTATAATACTTTATAAGATTTCTCGTACTTCTGCTGCGCGTAACTTGACGAAATGAAGGACTGACTGACTATATGTAGTGTACTGAGAATTCCGTTGAACTGGGAGAACGCTCCCTTGAATCTACACTATTTATAGGCTTGCCTCAAGATACGCCTAAAGATTATAAATGAAATGCCATTGGCTAATAAAACGCGCCAACATTAGCGTCTATTTTACTATCCAATGAAAACCACTAATACATATTACTTTTAGGGAACATTCCAGAAGCTTTTACCGAAAAGGCGCGAAATATTACGTAACTTCCTGGTTCTCGGTAACGATAAACAACTCACCCCTTGCTGCATTATTGCGTTATTGTTAACAGTTTCAGTAGAGCCGTATATTATTATTTACCAATAATATTTACAATTAATAAACCTCTAAAATCAATGTCACATAAAAATACATATTCATATTATTATCATTAATTACATCTGAGTAATTTGTGATACAAATTACCGTCTCATATGCCCCACTAGAAACATAATTATAAATATTTATAACTTGTTTAGAAAATTTTAAAATTGTGTTTTTAGTCTCCTAAATCTTGGAACACACGTTATCACTTTCACTTAACACTTCACACGCATTTAGCACACGACATATGTTTTATCTCGCCACTACTTACTGGCTCTGGTTTAATTAATTTAGATATTAATCTTACATTACAATTTTTTTTATAGCAAATACTTTACCCTAAATTATTTAACTAGTGTTACAAAAAATGGTTTACTTTCTTATATTGTTACCAAAAATTTATCAATTCAAGAATTTTTTTTTTGTAATTACTATACATATTTACCAAAATATTCACCCTCTACACAAATATTTACATCTCTTAAATCTAGACAATGTTTCACATTTTCTGTTTGCTACATAAGTATTTGTTTCAATTATTTTTACCCATTTTTGTTACTTGGTACTTTACAAATATATTTACATCTCTTAAATCTTGACAATGTTTCACCTTTTCTGTTTGCTACATAAGTATTTGTTTTATTTATTTTTACCAATTTTTGTTATTCTGAATTTTATTTTAACAATACTCTTTGAATTGTATTTACGTACTTTTAATTTAATATAATATCATGCTTTCTTTCACATGTTCAGTTACTAATAAAATGTTATTTTCCTCTCAAACATTTAGTCATGTCTAAAATTTATTTCTCCATTCCTATGACATACATATTTATTTAACCCTCTTACGTTCCAATACATTATTCTGCATTTCACCTTTAACTATCCAGCATTTACTATTTATCATCATTGTCTTTTATTTCACCATGATCTTCATGGTTGTATGGTTTAAGCATCTCAATATGGAACTTTCCTATGCTTTTTCGAGTTTTTGGATTACATAACTCATATGTGTTAGTTCCATACACTTCAACAACTTCATATGGTCCATGGTATTTGAGAAACATTCGCCAATAAAGTTTATTTTCTTTATCCGATAATTTCTTGGTTTTAACCAAAACTAAATCTCCTATTTTGATCCTCCATTCCTTTCTCTTCTTTTCTTCATGTTTCATTTTTCTTTTTATGGCTTTTTTCTTCATCCTCTCAAATGCTTTTCGGAACATCTCGTCTTCTGTTGGTGGTATCGAATGCGCCTCTGGAATGGCTTCTGGAATTTTTTTACACATTGTATTGATCTTCTTTCCCAACTTAAGTTCACATGGTTTATATCCTGTCACATTGTTTATGGTTTCATTTAGTAGGTTCTGAACAAAGTTCACGTATCCATACCATTGGGTGTGTTTTCGATGACATAACACCCTTAAATAATTTGAAATTTCCTTAATTTCCCTCTCCACTGGGTTGGAGTTAGGTCTGTATCTTGACGAAAAATATTGTTTAATGCCATTTTCTTTCAGTCCATCCATAAATTTTTTTCCTGTGAAGTACGAAGCATTATCGCTCAATACAGATTGAATAGGTCCTTCTTCTATCACATATGACTTAAGTAGTCTATTCAAACATGCTAAACTTGTAGGTTTTCTCAAAGGGTAAATTCTTACATATTTGCTGAATATATCATAACAGACAAATATATATTTATTTCCAAATTGACTTGGAGGCATCGGACCATGAATATCAATACTAATTACACATCTCGGCTTATCCCTTATAACCGAATTAGTTTCAAATGCATATGCTGCATTTATTTGCTTTGCCTTCTGACACAGGTTGCAGCACGATATAAATTTCCGAACTTTTTGACGCAATTTGGATATGTATAAATTCTCTAAAATCATAGAAGTTGTTCGGTCCGTCCCTGAGTGTGCTAACCCTTCATGAAAATTCTTAATTAGTTCCTTTTCCATGCTTTCCGGAACCATTACCTTCCAACTAGGCATTTCTTTTCCATGCTTTTTGTATAATGTCCCATCTCGAATTGCTATAATTTCTTTCTTTGCCTCCTCAATCAATGGTGCATTTTCTTTAAGTTCAAATAATTTTGCATCCTCATTTTGAATTTCCCCCCTATTTTTCAATTTTCTAATCATTTCTTTGCTTAAAGGAATTTCAATTGTCAATATTTTGACTTCATTTCTAGGCCTGTCAATATTTTCGGGAATTTGTGGGTTGTAGTTCAATCTTGACAGCAAATCACTGAAGGTATTATTTTTGCCAGGAATGTGGATAATCTCAATATCGAATGCAGATATTGCATGAATGTATCTAGCAAGTTTTCCACTACATAATCTACACCGTTGAATGAAAGTTAAGCTGATGTGGTCTGAATATACTTTCACCTTTTGCTGATAAATATAGGTTTTAAAACGAATTAATGAGAAATACAGTGCTCCAATTTCTAACTGAGTCACTGAAGAATTTCGCTCAATATTTGTAAGTCCTCTAGAAGCTGTACTGATGACGTGAAAGTCATTGTTGATGTCTCGCTGTCCTAAAATTCCGGCGTATCCTTGCATTGATGCGTCGACATAAATTTCATAGTCCAAATCTTCTCTGGGCCTCTCGAGTAATATGGACTTAGCAAAGAGTTCCTTTACTCTCTCAAAACATTTTTGATGATCCTCTGTCCATCTCCACTTATTGTTCTTTCGGAGTAGCTGCCGCAGTGGTTCTATTTCCGCCGAATATCTTGGTACGAACTTACTCTGAAAGTTCAATACCCCTAAGAGACGTCTAATTTGTTTTACGTTCCTGGGTAGCGGAATTCTCATTATTGCTTCTATTCTTTTCTGATCAGGTCTTATACCTCGTTCATCCACTACATAACCCAGAAAATTTATTTCCTTAACACAAAATTTTGATTTTAGTATGTTCACAGTCATACCATGTTGTTGTAGTTTATTTAACACATAATGGACATTATTCATGTGTTCTTCAAATGTTTGACTAATGATTAAGAAGTCGTCAATATACTTTATTAAAAAGTCATCTGCAGAATTTCCAAAGATACTGTGAATGGCTCTCAAAAATCCACTTCCTGAGTTTTTTAAACCAAAAGGATTTACACAAAAGCGATACTGAATCCCTGAGTACTGAAATGAAGTGTAATCACGCACTTGCGGATCTAATTCCACTTGCCAATATGATGCAGTGAGGTCAATGGATGTCAAAAATCTCCCTCTTGAAAGTTTTGTAATTAGTTGTTCAATTCCCTCACTTTGAAAATGATCTGGTTTCATATACTTGTTGACATATCTACCGTCTAAAGTTAATCTCAAACTACCATCTCGTTTAATACTCCAGCAGATTGAATTTATGTATTGAGAATTACTTTGCTCAATAATCCCATTTTCTAACATGCTATTTATTAATTGTCTAGCTTTGTCTCGAAGACTTATAGGTAAATTGTCATACTTGTGCCTATATGGTGGTACGTCTTCTACTTGAAATGTATGCTGATATACATTACATCTGCCTGGGATATTACTAAATACTGAACTATTGTTCATCAAAACATCATGAAGGATTTGTTTTTGCATTATCGTAAGATTATAAGCTTCTTCACACTTGTGTATTATTTCCTCATTTCTCTTCTCTTTCCTGCTGTTGTTTGTCTCGCTCACATGGTCGTCTTCTGTTTGGATTGTAAATTCCTCTACTTTCTCTGGCATTTCTGTTAGCTGTTGAAAATATGGCGTGGTATTCCCTTCATATTCTGTGACTACCTGCTTTATCTGACTATTTCTTCAGTTTCTGTTATTTGCACAAAAAACTCTTGGTCACAAATATTTTTCTCATCCTTTGTCATCTCGATTACAGAAATTTTTTCTTTTATGAATGGTACCCTTATTTCTCTATCTTCTTTTGTTATTTTTAACTCTTCATGTTTAAAATCTATACATGCTTCATATTCATGTAAGAAGTCACATCCTATAATTATGTCACAAATCAGATGGTTTACAATTAGAAACATAACCTCAAAATTCTCTCCGCCAATAAGTATGCTAAGTAGAGCTTGTGTTTTTATGACCTGTGTAGTTCTTCCAATTGCAACACGACAAACTAAATTACTAGTGGGAAGAGCCATAATTTTGTTACCTTCATTAATCAAATTTATGTAAAATTTCTGTGATCAAATTGAAGCTGATGAACCAGAATCTATAGTTGCAATGATTTCTTTCTTCGCAATTTCCACTCTAACATGAGGTGACTCAAAATTTTCTCTCTTATCTTTTGTTGCTGTAATCTTATTACAGGGTGTATGTGTAGGTGTATGATTTGTATTGGTAATGGATACTGAATTATTAAAGACGTCCTGAGAACCTACTACACAGGAGTCTGTTAACAGTTTTCCTGGTTATTTCCATGTTCACGTACGGGACTGCCATTCCTAACAGGCGCTAAATCTATCTCAGTGTCGCTACCATTGTTTTGAGTTCCCCTTCCTCGAGTTCGAAATCCTCGATTTTTGACATTTTGTCCCCTTGGCACGTAATTTTCTTGCCGTTCCTCAGATCTTTCTCAGTTATTATTTTCCCTCCAGTGAGTGAAATTTCCCCTCTGTCTAGTGTACCTCCTTCCATAATTTTGCCCTCTTTCAGGCAATCTTTCTGTCCTGACATAATTTATTTGTTCCTGCCGGCCTGGTCTCCTATCTATCCTTGATCTTTCAAATTGTGGAACGTATGATTGATACCGTTGTCTGGTATTAATTTCATGATGTCTGTCTTGTCCTCTTATTTGTTGATAACTACCTTGGTAATTTCTTCTATCTCGTACATCTAAAAATCTATGTTCCCACTCCCGAGACATATCTTCTTCCTGTTGTTCCAAAGCTGTTATTAATTCTGTCATCTCATAGATGTTCCGTGGTTTTGCAATTAATAAGTAATTTTGTATCCTGATAGGATAATGCCTTGCGAGCAAACTCACAAAATCTTCCTCACTGATTGGAGGTGACAAGTTTCTAACCTGACTTGCATGTTTTAGTAAGTAATCAGTCATCGATATTCCCTCTCGTGGATTAAATTGACCATGACTAAGCATTGCTCGTATTCTTTGCTGTACCGTAACATTCCAAAATCTGTTCATGAATAATCTTTTAAAGGATTCATATGAAATTTCACCCCCTGATACCATTTGTAACCAATCTAAGGTTTTCTGGTCCAAACATCTTTTGACAACTATCATTTTCAATGCTTCAGGTATCTTTTTAATTTGAAAATACTCTGATAATTCTGCAATGAACTGTACTGGACTGGAGTTTTCATTAAATTTTGGAAGTGGAAAATCACTTAAGATATGATTGTAATTTTGCAAATTCCCTATTCCCATATTTAAATTCTCTAGTGTTACTTGTGCACTCTGAGTTTCAGCATTAGCTATGGATGAAGCTGCCGCATCACTCACATTATTTGTCATACCTGAGGAACTACCTCTATCATTATGTTGTACATCTGATACATTCACTTCACATATATTTGCCCTTGAATTCAATTCTAATCTATTTACAGTACCTTGCAGATTTTCTATTGTCTGTTCCAATTTTTTATTATTCTCATTTTGAACAGTTTGGTGTTTGTTAATTTCAGAAGTTAGCTTTTGATTCAAATCTTTAGACAAATCTTTAACTTCATCAGACAATTTAGTTCTCTGTGTTTCTGGCTCCTTCTGAATTTCAGATATTTCCCCTCTGAAATTAACTTGCACCTGTATTAAATCTGCTTTTGTAACCTCCATCATTTCTCTTAACTCACTTGAAATGCTACTCATTCGGCTACCTAGCTCTGTACATTTTACATTAACATGCTCTATTTTATTATTAACCTCACTTTTTTGGTTAGATATTTCCCTGCTCATGTCTAACATTTTCTTTGAAACTTCACCTATTTCATTTGCTATCATTTCTCGATTTTCATTTTTCATTCTAATCATACTACTATCCAGCTCCATGAATTTCTTTTCAATTTCTTCCCTGTTTTGTTCTAAGCTTTTACCAATATCTTCCCTCAATTCTCTCTTATTCTGATCTAGTTTTTGTTCTAAACTCCTATCAATATCTTCTCTTAATTCCGTATTATTCTTTTGCATATCTTCCCTTAATTGATCTGTAATACTCTTACTAATATCTTCCCTGTTTTGATCTATTTTCTTACTAAGATCTTCCCTTAATTCCCTCTTATTCTGATCTAACTTCTTATCAATATCTTCCCTCAATTCTCTATTCATATTTCTCAACATTTCCATCATCAGACTAGCATCAAATTTTACATTTCCTGCTATTCTATTCTCACTTTCTGCACTAACATTTTCATCTTCAAATCCTAAAAAATCTGGGCTATTTTCTGTAACTTGTATTGGATCAGAGCTAACTGTTACACTATCTCCCTCCATAATTATTTCTTCTGTATTACTAGCAGCCATTGTTTTTATTATCCTACCGCTCCTAAGGTACATTTAAGTTTTTTTTACCTTTTTGATGCTGTATGTTGCTGTTACTTTAATGTCCAGCGTTCTGCCCCATTCTCCTATGTTTGTATGTCACTTCTGCGTTGTGTTGTGATGAATCTACGTCGTCTCGATGTTTTTGCGTTGAATTCCCTGTTGCCTCGTAATCTCGGAATTACGGTCAAAGTCTGTCGTCCCTGTTATTTCTGGAATCTGCGTCTTGTAGATGATTTCACCGCTGCATTCCTGGTTACTCTGCTTCATTCCTAGTTAATTCTGCTACTTTCCTGGTTACTCGAGTTCCTTTCCTGGCCGCTTTGCCCCACGTTGGGCGCCAATTTGTGAGAGCAAATAATTGTATAAGTTTATAGCACCACGTTGTGGAGCCAATGTTGATGTGGTATTAATGTTATGTTGACTTCTGCGTTGCCATCTTGTGTGACGTCATTCGTTGGTCTGGCTCGTAGCTCCCCCTGACGTTAGCAATTTGCATGAATTAGTTTCTAAAAGAATTTAAGGTTATGTATATTGTCCTCCGGCTAGCTATCATCTTTTCTTGGTAGAACTTGTATCTCTTGCAGGGTGTGAAGCGGAAAGGAATCTTTTGTCTAGAAATGATATTGACGAAGAAATTGGTTTTATAATCTTTATTGCAGAACACGTTCACGAACACTTTCACATATTTATTTGGATACTCGCCATACTGAAACTGTTTGTAATAACTTCTTATCACTTTTAACTCGCATACTTCAACTTTGTGTATTTAACTGTATAATACTTTATAAGATTTCTCGTACTTCTGCTGCGCGTAACTTGACGAAATGAAGGACTGACTGACTATATGTAGTGTACTGAGAATTCCGTTGAACTGGGAGAACGCTCCCTTGAATCTACACTATTTATAGGCTTGCCTCAAGATACGCCTAAAGATTATAAATGAAATGCTATTGGCTAATAAAACGCGCCAACATTAGCGTCTATTTTATTATCCAATGAAAACCACTAATACATATTACTTTTAGGGAAAATTCTAGAAGCTTTTACCGAAAAGGCGCGAAATATTACGTAACTTCCTGGTTCTCGGTAACGATAAACAACTCACCCCTTGCTGCATTATTGCGTTATTGTTAACAGTTTCAGTAGAGCCGTATATTATTATTTACCAATAATATTTACAATTAATAAACCTCTAAAATCAATGTCACATAAAAATACATATTCATATTATTATCATTAATTACATCTGAGTAATTTGTGATACAAATTACCGTCTCAATTTGTAGTAGATTACTGTTATATTTATTTAACATTATTGTAGCCCCACATTGTGGTAGCCAATTTGTAACAGTATTACTTATAATTTAAAATAGAGAGTTGAGGGTTGTTACACTACATCACTATGATATTCTTACTTGAACGCGTTTCGGGAGATGGCTTGTTCCCATCGTCAGCATTTTCTCTCAACTGATTTTTGCCGGTCATCGTCTGGGGGATGTGTGTGGTTTGTGGTGTTCTCTGGTGTTGGGCTGATGAACCTCCAAAGGCTGTTGGGTGGCGGCAGTTCAAAATTCATTAGGTGATTCCTGTGTTTGACAATATGTATTTTTTCCCAGATGTCCAATTCATTGCTGCTGTTGATCGGTTTTAAGAGTTTTATGTTTGGAGTGATATCATGGTTTGAAGACCAGAAATGATGTGCTACTGCTGATTTATCTTGCTGCTTTTGGTAAATGCATCTCATATGCTCTTTAAGTCTTATTTCAAGATTTCTTTTGGTTCTTCCTATGTATACCAGGTTACATTCATTACAATCAATTTGATATATACCAACTGATTTATCGTTGGGGATAGGATCTTTTGTTGTGTTGCATAAAAGTTTCTGTATATTGTGGTTATTCTGTGGAGACAGGGTGATGTTGTATTTTTTGAAAATCCTTTGAAATTTATGATGTGTCCAAGGGTGATAAGTGAATTTTCTATATGCTTGTGGTTTTTGTTGTCTGAGTAACGTAGTCATTTGTTGGATGTATTTCTGTCTTTCAAACCTTTTTATCTTCTTATCTATTGTTTTTTTCTGGTATCCATTCATAGTGGCTATGTTGATAATGTGTTGGTATTCTTTCTGGTATTCCTCTTTCTCCATTGGTATATGTACTAACCTGTTTGTAATACTATTTAAAATTGCATGTTTGTGGCTTGTAGGATTGTAGCTATTATTTTTAATATAGTTTTCTGTGTGCGTTGGTTTTCTGTAAATGCCAAACGTTAGTTTGTTGTGTGCATTATTTCTGATGATCCTGATGTCTAGGTAAGGTAATTGGCCATTTTCTTCTTTTTCCATTGTGAATTTTATAGATCTTTTTTGTAAATTTAATAATTTCAAAGCATCTTCTGAAAGTTTTTTTGGAACAAGAGCAAAAATATCATCTACATACCTATACCAGGTTTTGAATAGATGTGGGAAAGATTTAGTAATATGGGATTCAAAATGGCTCATATATAGTTCTGCTAAAAATGGTGAAAGGGGGTTTCCCATAGTTAGGCCTGAGGTTTGTTTAAAGATTTTGTGATGGAATGAAAAGAAATTCTGGTCCAGACATAATTTTGTTAGTTTCAGGTAATCTTCTGTTTGTGCTCTAGGTGTGCCATTGTTTAATATCCAATTTTCTAGGAGTGGTAATAATTCTTCTTTTGGTATGCTTGGGAAGAGTGCAGTGACATCAAATGATACCATCATGTCTGTGGGTGATATATTTATATTTGAAAGGTGACTGGTTAATTCTAAAGAATTTTTTATGCTAAGACTTTTGAACATAGGCATGGAGTTGAAGGTATTTGAAAGCCATTTTGCTGGTTTATATGTGGGAGAGTTTATGTTATTCACTATGGGCCTCATTTTGTTGCCGAGTTTGTGTATTTTTGGTAGTGCATATAACCTAGGTATGATGGGAAAATCTGGTTTAATTCTGGATTTTTCGGCTTTTGTTAATGTTTTGGTTTCTATCAATGTATTCTGGAGTGACTTGGTGCATTCTTTTAATGGATTTTTGCTGATTTCTATGTACTCTGGGTTATGTAGTAATTGCATAACTCTAGATTCATAATCTTCTTGGTCTAATATCACTAAAGTGTTTCCTTTGTACAGAGTACATAGAAATCAGCAAAAATCCATTAAAAGAATGCACCAAGTCACTCCAGAATACACTGATAGAAACCAAAACATTAACAAAAGCCGAAAAATCCAGAATTAAACCAGATTTTCCCATCATACCTAGGTTATATGCACTACCAAAAATACACAAACTCGGCAACAAAATGAGGCCCATAGTGAATAACATAAACTCTCCCACATATAAACCAGCAAAATGGCTTTCAAATACCTTCAACTCCATGCCTATGTTCAAAAGTCTTAGCATAAAAAATTCTTTAGAATTAACCAGTCACCTTTCAAATATAAATATATCACCCACAGACATGATGGTATCATTTGATGTCACTGCACTCTTCCCAAGCATACCAAAAGAAGAATTATTACCACTCCTAGAAAATTGGATATTAAACAATGGCACACCTAGAGCACAAACAGAAGATTACCTGAAACTAACAAAATTATGTCTGGACCAGAATTTCTTTTCATTCCATCACAAAATCTTTAAACAAACCTCAGGCCTAACTATGGGAAACCCCCTTTCACCATTTTTAGCAGAACTATATATGAGCTATTTTGAATCCCATATTACTAAATCTTTCCCACATCTATTCAAAACCTGGTATAGGTATGTAGATGATATTTTTGCTATTGTTCCAAAAAAACTTTCAGAAGATGCTTTGAAATTATTAAATTTACAAAAAAGATCTATAAAATTCACAATGGAAAAAGAAGAAAATGGCCAATTACCTTACCTAGACATCAGGATCATCAGAAATAATGCACACAACAAACTAACGTTCGGCATTTACAGAAAACCAACGCACACAGAAAACTATATTAAAAACAATAGCTACAATCCTACAAGCCACAAACATGCAATTTTAAATAGTATTACAAACAGGTTAGTACATATACCAATGGAGAAAGAGGAATACCAGAAAGAATACCAACACATTATCAACATAGCCACTATGAATGGATACCAGAAAAAAACAATAGATAAGAAGATAAAAAGGTTTGAAAGACAGAAATACATCCAACAAATGACTACGTTACTCAGACAACAAAAACCACAAGCATATAGAAAATTCACTTATCACCCTTGGACACATCATAAATTTCAAAGGATTTTCAAAAAATACAACATCACCCTGTCTCCACAGAATAACCACAATATACAGAAACTTTTATGCAACACAACAAAAGATCCTATCCCCAACGATAAATCAGTTGGTATATATCAAATTGATTGTAATGAATGTAACCTGGTATACATAGGAAGAACCAAAAGAAATCTTGAAATAAGACTTAAAGAGCATATGAGATGCATTTACCAAAAGCAGCAAGATAAATCAGCAGTAGCACATCATTTCTGGTCTTCAAACCATGATATCACTCCAAACATAAAACTCTTAAAACCGATCAACAGCAGCAATGAATTGGACATCTGGGAAAAAATACATATTGTCAAACACAGGAATCACCTAATGAATTTTGAACTGCCGCCACCCAACAGCCTTTGGAGGTTCATCAGCCCAGCACCAGAGAACACCACAAACCACACACATCCCCCAGACGATGACCGGCAAAAATCAGTTGAGAGAAAATGCTGACGATGGGAACAAGCCGTCTCCCGAAACGCGTTCAAGTAAGAATATCATAGTGATGTAGTGTAACAACCCTCAACTCTCTATTTTAAATTATGACACATCACTGTTACAAGCTTCTAAATCTTCAAAAATTGAGATTACTTATAATGTTTGTGTACTTATGTTTACTTCACGCGTTGAAGCCATCTTGTGACGTCATTCATTTGTTCGGTTTGTAGCTCCATCTGGTGTTAGCAATTTGCGGCAGTATTATTTTTTTTGTTTAAAAAATAATATGCTGTTATTTGATTTAATTTTGGTTCTTTGTCCTCCGGCTAGCTTTTGAGTCGAGCACGTCTCTATATACAGGTTGTGTAAACGGAAAGGAATCTTTTATCCAAAGATAACACTGATGAAGAAATTTGTTTTACACTTTTATTGTCGAACACGTTAACTATCACATTTACACATTGATCTTGACACTCGCCAAACTGAAACTGTTATAATAACTTCATTACTGATAATTCTTAATTCGCGTACTTCAACTTTTTGTATAATTAACTTTATAACACTTTAAGATTTATCCTAATTCTGGTACGCGTAACCTGCAAATACTGACGGGTTGAAGACGACGTGTAGTATACAAAGATTTTTGATAAACTGAGCGACTGACGGACTTTACCTCTAACCTAGCCTCTATTTATACTCCCACTCCCCGATATGCCTAAAGATTATAACTGAGTTACTATTGGCTAATAAAACGCGCCAACATTAGCGTCTATTTTTATATCCAATGAAAATTATGAATACATATGCTCTAGGGAAACGTTCCAGAGGATTCTCAAACAAAAAAACGTGCCAACATTATGTAACTTCCTCGTTTCCAATAATGATAAACAGGCTCACCCCCTCGCTGCATTATTGCGCGCTATTATTGTCAGTTTCAGTAAGGCATTAAAAACATACTTCTCAACAATAATTACAGTCAAGAAACATCTCAAATCAATGTCACATAAAAATGCATATTCATATTACAATCATTATTTACATTTAAGTAATTTGTGATATAAATTACTCCATCAACTAACCTTGGTGTCAAAAAGTTAAGTCTTGCTGAAGTATGATCTACGTCCAATAGTGGTTGCTTGCTGTTCTGTATTTGAATATTGTACTTTTTGAAATAATATTCATCAAATGTCTTATATTCTGAGCCAGGAAATGTTGACTTTGGGTTCAGATGTCCACAGATTTCAGCCACATAAAAATACTGAAATTAGCAACAAAAAATAATATCCAAATATTAGTATCTTGAAGATTACTCAGAACACATCTTTATCAAGTCTACCATCATTAGGACTGTTGACAAAATTGAGGATGGAAACCAGAATGAAAATGAGAACTAGAAGCAAAAGAGCATTTAACATTTTGGCTCACAATATCTTAAGAATGCATGTCAATGACCATATTGTTAACAAAGTGGAAAATTAATTTTATGCATTGGGATGTCATTTGTTTGAAACTGACCAAAGAATTTTTTCACCTACTTCCAATTCAACAAACATAATGCAGTTAAACCAATGTCAAAATCTGACAGAGTTAACAATTTTTTAAACGCAAATTCACTGCTATTTCTCATTCCTCTAGCAAAAGTATTTACCAAGTATAATATAGCATTCTATAGCATACATTTAGTTATTTGTTGTCCTTTATTGTTCTCTGTTCTACTGCTTTTAGCTGTTCTTTGTCGTTTTGCTATTGGTTTTTGAGGCACTGGCCAATTTTGAGTTGCAAGTGCTGCTTTCACTAGAAGAACCAACATTCAATGAATCTAAAGCTAATTGTACACGATCAAATTTTTGTCAAATTCAATACATTACAAGACTTTTCAAGAGTTGTAACAACTTTACAACTTTTCTTGTCAAATTTGCTTCCAAGACTTTGAAAGTCTTGAAAGAAGTAAGGACATGCTCTAAACGATCAAAGATTTGAGACTTCAGTCAATGAAATGCGAATATTTACAGTGCGTCACGAAATCTGCAACACGGATGATGATTAGGTTATACATAAGCTAGTCATGTGCGCATGTCTAGGACTCCGTGGATTACAACAAGATGAAGGTATATGAAGAAATCATTGCCAGGCAGATTTCCGAACTAAGTATACATTAATGCAATGTTATATAGTGTGGTTAACCTATCAGTTGATGTTATCTCCATTGTATTCCATAATCATAATGTGATTTCATTGGATATAATACATGAAAGTGCTATATAATATTGGTATAGAACAATATTTCATTGCAAACTTTCATACCATGACGCAAATAGTAAATTGCTTTGTACATGATAAATTATTTATTAATGTGTTCTGAAGGGTTTCAGTTTGAAAAAAGACAACTTGTAAATACACAATTATGACATTGTCAAGTCTTGTCCAATCTTGTCACATATTGAAAAATATTTGGCAATGTTTCTTATAAACTATTGAATTGAAAAAAAAAATTGATCGTGTACAAGGGGTTTAAGGGAATCAAGATGCACATTTGCTGAATTTGTACTGGTTTCATTTTCCCAGCTTGCGACTAGCAGCTATTTCATGTAAAGGGCAACCTGAATAATTTCTTAAGTGAAGAGTCTAGTATACACAGTATGGATCTAATGGAGTTCCCAGGAATGGAAACAAAAAAAGCTCAAACTTTCTGGGATCCAGGAAAGCTCCCCATTAATTGTGAAAGCTCATACTGTAATACATGGATTTTAACTTTGTACTCGTTCTGGTTTCCATTCTTGGTTATCGTGAGCCAGTCTTAAGTATTTAAAAGGAAAACAAACAAACAAATAGAGCATTTATGATACCTGAGGTTGGTCTTGATTACGATACCATGGCATAATGACTGCATCATGATATTTTGACGCTTCAAAGGTAAAATCTTTACGCTCCTCCTCAGGTACCGGTCGAGGTTTCAGATCACGGTTCTCATAAATACGATCTAGGAAGTCCCAATCCACCTCTGCAACGCCACCTTTATCTGCAATAAATTTAATGAAATAAAGAGCATGCTTCTGTTTGAGCATTCACCATGCCATAAATCCTTATAGTCTTCCAGCAACACAATGTAAAAACTTTACCAGCTGGAAAGGAAACTTAGGACTGCTTCAGTGCAATAAATGGAACAAAAATGCTTGATATCACCTTGGCTAAATGGCCACCTAATATACATAGCTATTTCTCGTTTACTTTTATTATACGTACAGTTTATCTTGAATACCAATATAACTAGGGATGGATAAAAAGTAATATAACAGTTATTTTGTATGAGGCAGTATTTTAATGCCTAAATGATATTAATTGTGTTTTATTATAATTAAATTCAATAACAGCCCACCTTAAAAACAAAATGTATACAATCGTTATTTAAATTGTACGTAGTCATTGTAAATACTTATTTTTATTGTAAACGTATTAGCGATATGTAAATGTTTATATACTCTAATAGTGCAAAAATTGTGAGAATGATATGTTTTAGGATGTTAATAATGAGGTAATAATGTAATTTTGGTGACAATAATGTGTCTGGAATTTAAAAAAAATACTGGTCATGAAAAGATCGGTAGTGACGTAAGTTTCGCTTACAGTTTGGAATTAGTCAATCAACAGTAAAGAAAAGTTTTAGTTTGAATACTTAAATTCTATTGGACTAGAATTAGTCAATAAGAGACTGGCATTACCGAAGCTATAAGGTTTTTACCGTTGAATTTAATCAGTCGCGGGTAAGACGTACGGATGGTAAAAATTGTGTTCTCCGCTAAAATCTATAAAGTGCTCACAGTTTTTCTTTTATAAAGTGTTGTGTTTATAAATGTGCAAGTATAAAGAGAAATAAAAAGATAAGTAAATTCTGACGTCTTTTAATTTTTGTCTTATCACAACCTAAAAAGAACTTGTGTTTCTATAGTGTGACTGAAAGCAGGCGAGGCAAATTTAAATAATATTACGTAAAAACAAGCATCATCTTCACTATAAAGTTTGGCGTCCCAAGCATCAACCAACTTAAAAGTGTATCTTCATTACGTAACCTAAATACGTTCTCAAAGTGACGCACATGTTCTGGGGGATTCTCACATCTCATATCCAGCATCCAGCTAAATAACTTCTTCAAAGTTGGCAACAAATACAACTAGACTCAATAACATTCACAAAAATTGGCGTCCCTCAACGTGAAGCTAAATAATTACATAACAGCACAATTTCTATTACGTAAGCCAAAAATCAAATCGCATGTAATGGACACAATACTATATTCACTGCATCTATGCAGAAGTGCTACAAATATTTGTATCATTGCAATTCATTAAATGCCATTACATAATAATGCACTGCTCCTCAAGATAGCATGGCACTATTGTTCTATTTTAAGCCAGAATTACAATAAACTTAATGTGACAGGATGTAATGTGCAGTTAAGAAACGGTGCTTTAACTGAAAGTCTATTTAGAATACATTAAATTTAACATAATGGGAATGATTCTGATTGGCTGCTTTTGTTGCTCCAAGCCACTGCCTCAAGCAATTAGTTCAAATTAGCAATGTGAATCCAACTTAATGTAATGAGAAGGAAATGTTTGAAATTGTCAAACTCTTAAGTTATGTAACATTAAGTTAAGTCACATTATGTTACATTCATTATAATCCTGGCTTTATCATTTGTCAATGGAAATATCAACTAGATGCCTTGCAGCAAAAAATGTAAATATTTAGAAAACCTTGTAACTCATATTCCTTCTCTCTTCTAAACCAAGCAATTAGTTTGCCACATGAAATCTTAAATAAATAAATGTATGAAAACTATTACGGAGAATAATTATTCAAAATATGGTGAGAAAAGATGCTTGTATAACGTTGCATGAATTAAGAAGCATTTTTATTCTGAAATTTCATTGTTTTAATTTTAGGTAAAAGATTAAAAGATACAGAATTAAAGATACTTCCTCACTGCTACTGGTAACAGTAACTACAACCTAAACTCAGGATTACAAAGAGCTTAATCTAATATGCTTAAATGAACATATCATAACTTAAGAGTTTGTCTTTCAGTCTTTTCCTTCCTGTAGTATTAAGTTCCACTGTCTTGTGACTAATTCGAACCACTGGCATGCAGTAAATTGTTGTTATGTTACTTTTGTTTACAATTTCTTTCTTTTTTTACCGTATTCTTTTGCTTTTTAAACATTTTGGGGAAAACAGAAGAACCTCACCTAACTTAAAACAATCAATATAAAAACAATAAGAGTTTTTCAAGTGAAGCCATTAAGGTCAGGTGGAGCATATCAGCCATGTCTGTTGAACATTAGAACTACCAATCAGAAGTAACTATGTATCGTTCAGTTACATCAAGTTAAGTGCATCCCATATAAACCTTAAGCTTGGCGACATTTCTTTACTTCATTTTACATCACTTCATCTTATACCCCCGCTGTTGAAACGTTGCACTTGACAGCTAGCGATTAAGTTGGTACACTAGCAAAAAAAAACAGAGAAAAGCTTTAACCGTTAGACTTCCTAAACCAATCACAAGGTAGTTATTTGGGTGGTCTATGACAAAGCGGAAGCGGAATTAGAAGTGGCTCTGCTGCCGGATGTAGCTATTTCCAACCACGTACTTCAATATGTGAATCTCTAGCATGTGCATCAAATTGTTTTTGCAAGCTAATATTGTTCATTGTTATTTATATTTGTGGTTATTGTTTATGCATATATGTATTTACATTTATCTATTTTACATATATTTCATTCATATTAGTTATACAAGATTTGAAATGCGACAATGTCTCAAAAAGACTCCGATCACTGAGTAATGATTCACGAAGTGAAAATCCTTTGCATCAAGATGTGCCACTTAATAGTCAGGCATTGGAACCGTTAGGAAGAACTCGGGAATTCTTTGAGCAGGAGGAGTACGTGAAGGTTCACGGGCATCCCTCTACTCCTGCTGATAAAGCTGTACAACGATCTGCAGCAGCTCTTGAACTAATCATGAGAACTGTTATTTAAAAGGGAGTGAAACTCCAAGAGAAAGAGGACAAACTTCCTGAACCATCTGGAATGCAGCATGAGTGAAAATAATTTTGTTATTGCAGCTTATAATTGCTTTAATTCTCCTCATTGTAGCAGGCACGTTTGCATTATTTTGTTTCTATATTGTCAAACGTGCATTATTCTACATACGTTGCAATGTTTATGCTGAGTTATTTTCAATTAACAATAATAATACAAAAGAGTTATTATTCATTGACATTCGCTACTTACATACACTTTTTGTATGCGGCTTAGACATGATAGAAAGGAGAACAATCAGCTGTTGTTTACTAACCAAGTGCAAAGATTCAATGGCAGGGGTATAAGTCACATTACATTAAGTTCAACCTAATCCCATGGTTTAAGACATTAATTGTTACTTGTAACCTTGATGATAGTTATAATTAAGGGGTAGATCAGAGTGACCATTTTTATGAGGTAACTTACCTTGTACTGTAGTATGTTTATGTTGAAGGAGAGAGGTGAGTCCAAATGTTAACAACACGTGTGTATCTGCAGTGCTCATACAGGTTGTATCAAAAGAATGTGCATACTATGCTGTATATGATGGCTGTTAATATTTTTATTCTGTATAGCACACTACATTTTACATATATGTAACAAGAATACTACATAGTCTGTACATTGCAGTGGACAATAATGTACATGTGGAGATTGTCGAAAGCGAATGTTCTCTCTCATTAAACAAAAGCTATATCCTAAGAAACTCCTTTCGGCATTGCAAGAGATAATAGGTGCATACGAATAATACACTTATATCACTGTATGATATATTTCTTACTTTGTTTGCGAAATGGAACATCATGCTTACTATGGTATATTACTTTACCCACCATCTGTACCCAGGGGACGCATGCAGGGGACATTATGCTCTCTGCATCAGTAACTTGAAATCATGGACCAGGTCACTCTAATCTGCCCTCTTAGTTATAATTATTGCACAATAATAATGCTCTGTTACACCCCTTGTAATGATAGGGTAAATGGCAGCTTAAACTACTTGATTTCATCTGTGTTTTTGAGCTAACTTTACCTCAAAATGTGTGTGATCATTCATAATATTATCCTCACTGTTTGGAGGCATTACTGTTGCTGCAAAACATGTGTTTTTAAATACAGTGAAATTAAATTCTAATGGTGAAGAAGCTAGTAACTGTGATGTTCCTATCATTTGAATTAATGGGTCAGTGGTTGGGACACTACATCACATACTTTAGTAATTACCGGTGGGGCAGGTTTTCTTTCTCTCTCTTTTGTTGTTGTTGTTGTTATTATTATTATTATTATTATTATTATTATTATTATTATTATTATTATTATAATAACAATTCTTATATGATGCTTTTGCGGTGAGCGTTGTAGAGGCTCTTTTCTTGTACCTCAGGGTCGTGTTAACAGGTAGATCTCTGGGAGTCTGCTACAGCTAAGATATAGTTGAAACAATAAATTCCAGCTTTTGCAGTAGAAATTTGTTGAATTTATTTATTTGCTGGTTTACATACTCATTACCTCACACTTCCAATCAATTATACATATACACAGAACATAATATTCACAAACACAACAAAACTTTTACATTAGCCATTAATGACTGCACCAACCACCTACCATGGCTTGGCGTCACTCTCCTACACTCTCACACAGACAACTGTTAACAAAGCTTGGCTTCACTTTACAAACTTAACATCTTTTTACTTTCTCTACTACGTACAGTAAGTAGGGGAAGTATTGTATTCCACCCAAAAATTCGATACCGAGATTTCACCGGAAATACATGTTTTGAGACACCCTGAAACCAAAAAAAGCATTTTTGGAAACATGTCCGTGTGTGTGTCTATGTGTCTGTCTGTCTGCCTGTGTGTGAACAGCATAACTCAGAAACGAACAGTTGGATAAACACCAGACTTGGTATTTAGGTTCAGTATCTTCCAGAGCTGCGACACGAAGGTTTTCAAGAAAATCCCCCCACCCCAGATTACCCTTTACATGGAAGATTTTTCGAAAATTTTAATTTTGTCAAAAATGGCTCTAACGATTTTGATTAAAATATCATATGTAAGATATTTTCATGACAAATAAAATGTATATCTTGAATTTTCTGGGAATGTCTCCAAAAGTATTGTCCATTGTGAACGACTTTTGCATAACTGGTAAACCATAAGAAATAAACAAAATTTTACAACACAAAAAATGTAGATCGCGTTAAAATACACAATTTGTCATATACATTTTTTTTGTTGAGTGAACCGTTTTCGAGATATTGCTTGTTATTCCCTTAAATTTTTCAGTACTTATTTTCTAAAATGGGAATTCATTATTCATTTTTTTTGTCTTGGATATGCAAAGAGTTATAATCTGTGGCAAAGGGAATGGTGCTGCACCTAGCAACCAGCTATTAAGAGGTATGTATGTGCTTAAAGGCTACTGTTTTTCTATATTGCCCTTGTAAATATATTTTCCCCTTACATCTACAAGAAAATTAGCAATAAGATAGAGTCTGCAAATGTTTATCTCGATTAACATGAAGTAGCTGGAGAATAAGCGTTTGTAAAAATAGTTTGTACAAGAGTAGAGAAAGTCATGTGAGTGTAACACATCAGATTTTCTTTTTTTATTGCTTACCACCCTCTAGGCAGTAATTGCTTCTATTTCCCTAAATTTTCCATAGGTTCCCATAGTAACCTCCCTTCCACTCACATATTTGCTCTCTTAGGGTCAACAATGATCACATCCATGGCCTTATACAACTCTTTCTAATTATGTTTGTATTATTTAATTTAATCTTTTCTTTTCCTATATTCTTTTCCTTTCATGTTCCAAATTTACAGTAATTAATTTTATTTCCCAACACAATTTTAGGTTATGTTATTATGAAATTAATTCCAAAACATACATATTCCAACAATAATACAATCACATGAAATTAAAATAAATATTATAACAATAAATATGAACACATTTTAAGATTCCAATTAACATATAAATATTTGCATGCTCATAAATAAGCCTGAGAGGTTATGTAGCTTTAAATTCCGACTCACCTGTATGCATTTTGGGAACAGAAACCCGTACAAGTAACTAGTAAAGTATGTGATGTAGTGTCCCAACCACAGACCCATTAATTCAAATGATGAAATTAGTTGAGTCTGCAGCAACGATTACTGAAAGCCTGAGATGAAATTTTGACAAATTCTCAAAAAATGAGCAAGTAGTACAAAATATTAATTCAATGAAAACTATGCAGACATCAATATAGTCCATAATGCAACTGTTCGCAAGATATCAAATGATAGAGCTCACTATTTACTTACACTTTCTTGTTGGAACTATGAAGTAAGAATTTTCAGAAGCCTGTGGATCAAACATCATGAGATATTTCTGCAGGCGAAGTACACTGGTGAATGTGTAATTGAGAAATGTTACAATTTTTTCCAGTTTTTCTTCGGTTAATATCACATTATTTTTTGACAGCTCTAGTTTCACATTAACTTCACCTGAGCGTGTAAATATTGGAAATGGACAAATCTGAAAACATATCATATATCAAAACATTAAATCCTGTTTGTTTTACTGTTTTATTCCTTTGTTTTGAATATCTAAGGCTCTAAGCACTAGCTAAAGCACCACCATAACCACCCCCACCACTTATCAACACTAAAAAACATTTAAAATAATGGTGTGCAAGTAAAAACCTGGTTACTGTGGAAATAACACATTCAAACCTCTTGCTAGGACAAGAAATGTGAATTAAGTTTGCAAAAAGTTTACATTTGGAGTTCAGATTTGAAACATTTGGAGAGCCACTATTGTTTATTTTTATATAGCTTCTACACACTAGTCTTCCAAAAGTTGTTTTTCTATCTACTTGATGTAAATTGAGATGAACTTTGAGGTATCCATGTTCTGCAATTTGACCACTTATACGAGTGTCCAAAAAGTCCTGCACCATAAGCATTATCATAGACTGTCATTTAGTTGTTTGCTACTGAAATAAACAAATGAATGTCGCCTTCAGTCACCTGACTTAAATCCTTTGGACTCTGCTTTGTGAATTTATCCTAAGATATATTCACATTTATACATACAACGGTCATTTCAAAAGTCCTGCACACGGTGCATGCACGACCGTTATGGTGGTGTGATCAAGTTGAAATTTATGTCAGTTGTGAGTCAGACTTTAGGCTTGATGACTATATGTGTTTATTGGTTCACGTGGCTGTGTCGTGAGTAATGCAGTTTTAAAATGGAAGCTGAAATTGATTCGTCGGATTACACATAGTGACCAGTGTTCCTACATCAAAATCGAATCCCTACGTGGAAAGAACCCAAGTGAAATTTACAACACTTTGAGAGAGGTGTGTGGGAATAGTGTAGTGGATCGTAGCACAGTATTATGGTGATCTGCTCATTTCCGTGAAGGTCGGGTAAGCATTGAGGACAACCCAAGAAGGCCATCAACTGCAACAGGCTACACCTCTCAGATTACTGTTAATGACATTTTGAGAGAGGATTGACGAAAAACATGCGAGGAAATTACATATGAGGCTGGAATGTCTGTCACTTCAGTTTTACAGAATCATTACTGAAAAGTTAAAGATGAGAAAAGTTGCTGCCAGATGGGTTCTGCATGATATGAATGAAGAGCACAAAGCAGATCGCAGAAGAATCAAAGAAGAATTGCTTCAACGTTATCAAGCAGAAGGAGAACAGTTTTTGAAAAGGATTGTTGCACTTGATGAAACCTGGATACCAGATTTTGAACCAGAACTTTATTCTCCTTGGAAAACGTTTGGATACAATTGATGAATCTTCCAGTGAGGTGACCCAAGTAATCAGACAGCTCAATAATGAAGGTGCCCTATCCGGAATACAGAATTTGCCAAAATGTTGGGAAGCTGTCATAAGCAAAGATGGAGTTTATATTGAAGGCCTGTAAAGATATTTTGTAAAATGAATTATTTTCTTTACTTCTATTTTAGAGGGGCAGAACTTTTGAAATGACCCTCGTATTTCTTTACTTACTGCTCAATTGTTACAATTTTTTGCCTCGTCAAAATGTACACAGTTTACAATAAATGTCATTCAGGTGTACAAGCTAAATATTAGAAAGATAACAGAATACACTAGTACAATATTTGATTTAATAGTGTAATAGCAATAAATCTCTATGGTAAAATTACTAACTCATTTATGCTGAGAAATAAATGTTTTAAGCCGAAAGTTTTTAACAATTAATTTATTTAGAAGCATTTTAACAGTGAAGGCGAGGTTAAATACTTGAGCATTACGAGGTAGAATTTGGGACATGCTTGCTTCACTTATTCAGTTCAGAATGAAGATGACACAGTGCCACCAGTTGACCTACAGCTGATGATGGAAGCGAATGTTTCTGAAACAGGTCCTGTATAATAACAAAGTAAGTGAAGCAAGCGTGTCCCAAATTCGACTCCTAATGCTGAGGCAGTATTTTAATACCTGAATAATTTCAATTGTATTTTTATAATAAGTAAATTCAATAACAGCCCGCCTTGAAACAATATGTATGTAATAATTATTTTTAAATGTATGTAACAGTCATTGCATATGCTTATTATTATTGTAAACATGTTTAATAATGTTATGTGAATACATTACATACTTTAACAATGCAAGAGCTGTGAGAATAATAAGTTTTAGTTGCTAACAATGAGGTAATAATGAGGTAACCTTGTAGCAATAATGAGTTTGAGAGTTTGAAAGTTACTAGTCATGATTAGAGCAACGATAATGTAAATTCAGTAATAGTTTAAAATTAGCCAATCAATAGCAAAGAAAAGCTTTAAGTAAAATGCAGATATTCTATTGGACTAGAATTAGCCAATCAGAGACTTGAAATACCAAAGCTTACGGGTTTAACGGTTGAAATAATGTTCAGTTGCTGGCAAACCTTGGTAGTGACCAGATGGAAGATGTGTTCTCTACAGAAATATTAAGTGTGAATCGTAAAATATATCTATGCGTTAGCTAAGTGAAGGTATTAAAGAATCTCACAGCCCTTAAAAAGTGTAGTGCTTTATTAAAATGTGCCAAGGATAAAATAAAAAGAAGTGAATTTAAAAAGCTTAAAATTTGTGTATGTCTACAATTATTGTCATACCGCACCTTGCCTAAGAGATACATGACTCTACAAACATTACTGACGCAGCCGAGGCAAATTCAAACATAAATAATATATAGAAGCAGTTATAATAACAAAGTTAAATATTATAGTATAAAACTTGGAGTGTAATAACAAAAACACATCTTTAAATCAGCTTCTCATACATAGCAGCATATTGCGTAACAACAGTAACTATTATGTAATCAACAACTTCATACCGTGTTGCAAACTTCTTAAACAAAGTAAACTCCAAGAATAATACTTCTTGAAGTTGGCTTCCAATGTGTGAAGCTAAATAAATTACGTAAAAAAAAAAAAACCATCACAATGCTCAAGTTTTTAACAATTTTTTAAAAGCCTTCATGTTTTGGCTTGTAATACCGGGAGATAGTTTGTTAAAAAAATGGTTCTTAAATGTGAAATGCTGATTGATTTTAGTAAGTCTATGATACTCACTCTAGTGGTGTTAAAGCTGTGAAATACTGAGTTGATTTGAAAGGAAGTTTTGTTTTTATGATATCGAGTAATGACTCAAAAATGTAGTTGCAAGGAACTGAAGAAATAATTTGTGAACTGGTGCATCTATGAAAAAGAGGGCTTAGGATAGCTGTTATGAAATAACCACAGATATGCTGCATGATACTCTAAATATATGAAGTTTTGAAACTTGAAGCCAATTGCATTGAATAAGTTTTATTGCTTAACCTATAATGCAGGACTTTTTGCACACACTGTGATGTTAATAAAATTCCTTTATCTTAGTGCATTCAAAGTGCCTTTTAGTTGATAAGTTGAATCATATAAATTTATAGGATAATTAAAATTTATATAATAAATAAATATGAAAATAATAGGTAAAAAAATAATGATTAGTAAAATTTTATTTGAATAGAAGAACAATTCATTTGAGGCTAATCTAGTAACATATATAAATAAAATTAATATTCCTCCTAAATAAATTAATAATACATAAGAAAATTAAAACCTTAAACCTTACAACTCTATGAATATTATGAAGCTTCATTCTCTATTGCAGATTCAGTTTTTGGATCCACTTTTTTGTAGCAACTGGATTTCATGGACTTCTCGTTATTATTGGGACTACATGTTTAATCACATGTTTATTTCGAATAACTTATAAGCATTTTACATCCAATCATCATTTTGGTTTTGCAGCAGCTGCTTGATACTGGCATATAGGATTAAGAAATTAATTTGCTCTCCTTTATTCCTTTACTTTCTTCCAACAAAAATATATTTTCAACAGAAGCTTCCCTCAAATATTTTCTTATTCAAGCTATTTCCTCATCAACTCTTCTGTTTTTAAATATTTAAAAATTAATATTCAAGAAATATTTTATTTAGCAAAATTAAATTACTGAAATACCTTAATTATAATTCCTATTTTAATAAAAATTGCATCTGCACCTTTCCATTGATGATTGAAAAGTTCAATGACATGACTAAGACTTGGACCAGAGATCTTCAGCTCTCTATGCCAATGCTCTTACCCTTTGAGCTACCATGATGAGGTATCCATAAGCACTTTAAACCTTCTCATCTGATTCCAGTGTCCCAGTAAACCATAAGGCAACTTGCAATATTGGAAATTTAAGGAGAGCAAAACATCCATAGTTCAAGTCCTGGCCTGGCATTGAATTTTTCATGTTTGAAACAAATCAACTTACTGCCCACACATGGCTGGTGTAAAAGAATATTATCATATACATACTATTTTAATATTACAAAATTGGATAAAAAGGAGCACAAATTAGGCTTCAGCTATGCAATGAACATCTTATACCTGGTTGTAGAAAAGCAAATCAAATCACCTACTGATTGTTAAGCAGTTAATCTCTAATCACTTTTAGTTTTACTTGGGTTGCACAAGTGCTAGTCAGCAATCACTAAGTATTCATCAACTGATTGCTGAAATGGATTTGGCAATAGTGCATTTTAGGAAAACCACTGCCAGCAGACGATGCTTCTTTATTTGTTTGTTTAAACCTTCATGAGCGGAAGACCTGTTGATTGTGAGTTTAAAATAGATGAAAATTAATTGCTCAAGAAGCATTAGGGGCCTCAGACAGAGGCTGGGGGCTTTATAAGGTCCCCCAGTAACAGAGCAGCAATTTCAAGGGTTACACTTCTAATCACATGACAAGCTGTTGACTTGTGGAGCCCAAGTATCAACTAACACAGCCTGAGAGGTCCCAACTACACAAAATTTCAGCTGGTTCATTACAGGAAATGGGAAGTTCCAATTAGTCTGTGGTCAAGTATTCTTCAACTCTTGAAAGTAAAAGTATACAAGAGTCCTTAGTTAACATAAAACTCTGTTCAGATTCCCTATCATTATATAAAAAGAAGAATTCTTATCTCTCTCTCTCTCTCTCTCTCTCTCTCTAAAGCGCCTACATCTTAATATCAGATTTTCATGCTGTTTGAAGATTTCTTCATTAGAAGATCCCATTAATCTGGCTTTAGAACAGTAACACAACCGAAAGCAAATTCACAAATGAATATATGGCTGTTGGAGCTTTACTTCAATGTTAACCTGAAGGGCTGCTGCTAACTACTGTTCAAGAACATACTTTTAATGCGAAGAAAGAAGTTTCCTCTCTGTTATTCAATCTATTTTAGGTTAGTTTACTGGGGTGCTTTCTCTACTTCTAAAAACCCAAAATAAAGGCACTTACAAAAGAGTTTTGAATTACCTACAATAAAAGTAGACCCTTTTTTTCCTTTTTTTCACTCGAAAATAGTTTTATAACATAATATTTTGTACCTTTACACCACATCTTTTAGGTAGTAAAGTATATATTACAATCATAATATTTATATGCACAGCGTTGAGGAAAACAAGAATCTGGTAGTAGAAGTAATCCCATGTAGCATCGATTAGTAAAAGGATAAACAAGGGCATTTATATAATGAGACAGTTATCTAAAATAATGGACAGTAAAACAATGAAACTGGTTTATTATGCTTTTATATATTCGTATGTGAGATACAGGATTACTTTGTGGGGAAATATTACAGCAAGAGGAATGGATAAAGTCTTTAAACTGCAAAAAAAAAAAACAACAGCCATTAGAATAATAAGCAAAATGGAAAATAAACAAACTTGCAGAGGGTGTTTAAGAATCAAAATTTGTTAACAGTGCCATATATATATATATATAAATGCATAAAAACTGTGATAAATATAAATATACAAAAAAATTCCAATGTACAAACTCTAATTTAAGAAATAATGATGATTATTACAGAATAGCATTAAGGGGAACTCTGCATAATCATGCTATAAAAGTTAGAGGAAGAGAATTATTCAATAAATTACCTAGGAAAATCAAGAACATAAATCAGCCAAATGTAATGATGAAAAGAATAAAGAAAATACTTAATAGAAAACTGAATTCTATAGTATAGACGAATTTAGTCATGGAAAAGCAATGTAAAATAAAATTGACACTTAATGTAAATGAGAAGTAATGTAAAATTATAAGTTATAATTGTTAAATTAATTTAAAGGTGAGTCGGAATTGTTACACTAACATCACTTAAGTTTACTCACTTAACATGTTTCGGGAAACCGTTGTTCCCATCCTCAGAAGGTTAATTCGACTGGCCCGTGTTGTTGGTGTTTCCGTTTTTTGGACTGGATCCTGTGGTGGAGAAATGTACTTCCAGAGAGGATTTGGTGGCGGCAAATCAAAATTCATTAGATGTGTGTTGTGTTTTAGAATGGTGATCTTCTCCCATGCATCTAATTCGGCTGCAAATTTGGCTGGTTTGACTAATGTAATATTGGGTTTGATGTTGTGATTAGTGATCCAAAAATGGTGTGAAACTGCAGATTTGTCCATTTGTTTGTATTTAATACATCTCATGTGCTCCTTTAGCCTAGTTTCTAGGTTTCTTTTTGTCTTACCTATGTATACTTTATTGCAATCTGAACAATTGATTTTATAGATTCCAGCTTTTTTGTCTTGTGGAATGGGGTCTTTTAACTTGTTACAAAGTAATTTCTCTATGTTAAATTTGTTCTGTGGAGCTAGGCTGATGTTATGTTTCATGAAAATCTTCTTAAATTTGTGAAAAGTTCCTGGGTGGTATGTGAATTTCTTGAACTTTAGCTCTTTATCTTGCTGGCTGAGATTTGTTGTGTTTCTGATGTGCATCTGTCGTTTGAATTTTGCAATTTTTTTGTCAATAGTTGTTTTGTTGTACCCATTATGTATTGCTGTGTCTACTATATGCTGGTATTCTAACTGGTATTCTTTTTTATTTAAGGGGGTATATACCAGTCTATGTGTTAGGCTGTTTAGTACTGCATGTTTGTGTGTGGTTGGATTGAAACTCTTATTTTTATGTAATTAGTAGAGTGTGTTGGCTTCCTGTATATGCCAAAGGTTAGGTTCTTTTGTTCTCTGATGATTTTTAGGTCTAAAAATGGTAGCATGCCTTCTTTTTCTATTTCTATGGTGAATTTTATTGATTGGTTCTGTAGGTTTAGTAAGGCTAAGGAGTCTTGTATGAACCTGTTAGGGACAACAGCGAAGATGTCGTCAACATATCTGTGCCAAACTTTAAACATGTATGGAAAGGAAGTTGTTATGTGTGTTTCTAAGTAGCTCATAAATAAATCTGCCAAGAAGGATGAAAGTGGGTTGCCCATGGTTAAACCAGTTGGTTGTTGATAGAACTTCTTATTGAAACTAAAACAATTTTGTGCAATGCATAAATTGGTAAGTTGTATGAGGTCTTCTATTTCTTCTTCAAGTAGGTTAGTCTGCTGTAGCCATTTCTTTAATTGACGCAGGAGTTGATCTGTAGGAACACTTGGAAATAGTGCAGTGACATCAAAGGAAACTAATCTGTCTTCTGGTTCGAGTTCCAGGGATTTTATCTTCTGTATTAAATCTTCTGAATTCATTATGTTTTTGCTATTGAATTTTGGTAGTGAAGAGAATCTCTGTACTAACCATTTTGCCAGTTTGTAGGTAGGAGAATCAATATTGCTGACGATTGGTCTCATCTTATTACCCGGTTTGTGTATTTTAGGTAGAGCATACATTCTTGGTAAAGTGGGGTGATCTGGTTTTAATCTAGATTTATCAGTGTCTGTTATAGTTTTGCTTTCCTGGATGGTTTGATTGAAGGCTTTTAAATGTAATTTTAATGGGTCTTCTTGAATTTGTATGTAATTTTCTTGTTGCAGCATATTTTCTACTCTGGCAATATAATCATCTTTTTGCAGTACAACTAGTTTATTTCCCTTGTCAGCTTTTGTGTATACTACTGGTTTTGATTTTAATGTTTTGATCACATGTTTGGTTGGGAAATTGTTATGTTTATCTGCTTGTATTTCTTGGAGAACCATTTCACATTCTTTTTTTATAGTGGTTTTACTATTTTCATTTAGGTTGTAAGTAGCAATCTCAATGTCTGCGACTATTTCATCGGTTGTTTTTGTGTAGCCAACACATGTTTTTAGGCCAAGGTTTAATACTGATAATTCTGCTTTGGTGAAAGTTACATTTGAAAGATTAATTACATCTGGGTATGACGTCGTTTTTTCATTTTTTAGGTTAGGTTTATATGAATGTTGCTTCCGGCGTAGTATGTCTAGTTTTTTCTTTAATTTCAGCGTTTTTGTTTTCATCCTGTAGCTAAGAATAGTGAGGAATTTTGATTGCATGTTTTGCCAAAGTGGGTAGCCGAGTGTGTCCGTTAATTTAAGGTGAAGAGCATATAATTCCAGTTCCAATTTTTGTAATTTTGCGTAGTGGTTGTTTCTCTCAATTATTATTACTTTTTTATCGGCTGATGTTTGGTGTTTGCTGTTTTTGTCATATTTTACAATTCTCCTTACAAACTTTGGTGTGACTTTGCTTTGTATGCATAGGTTTAAAAACATGCAATCAAAATTCCTCACTATTCTTAGCTACAGGATGAAAACAAAAACGCTGAAATTAAAGAAAAAACTAGACATACTACGCCGGAAGCAACATTCATATAAACCTAACCTAAAAAATGAAAAAACGACGTCATACCCAGACGTAATTAATCTTTCAAATGTAACTTTCACCAAAGCAGAATTATCGGTATTAAACCTTGGCCTAAAAACATGTGTAGGCTACACAAAAACAACCGATGAAATAGTCGCAGACATTGAGATTGCTACTTACAACCTAAATGAAAATAGTAAAACCACTATAAAAAAAGAATGTGAAGTGGTTCTCCAAGAAATACAAGCAGATAAACATAACAATTTCCCAACCAAACATGTGATCAAAACATTAAAATCAAAACCAGTAGTATACACAAAAGCTGACAAGGGAAATAAACTAGTTGTACTGCAAAAAGATGATTATATTGCCAGAGTAGAAAATATGCTGCAACAAGAAAATTACATACAAATTCAAGAAGACCCATTAAAATTACATTTAAAAGCCTTCAATCTAACCATCCAGGAAAGCAAAACTATAACAGACACTGATAAATCTAGATTAAAACCAGATCACCCCACTTTACCAAGAATGTATGCTCTACCTAAAATACACAAACCGGGTAATAAGATGAGACCAATCGTCAGCAATATTGATTCTCCTACCTACAAACTGGCAAAATGGTTAGTACAGAGATTCTCTTCACTACCAAAATTCAATAGCAAAAACATAATGAATTCAGAAGATTTAATACAGAAGATAAAATCCCTGGAACTCGAACCAGAAGACAGATTAGTTTCCTTTGATGTCACTGCACTATTTCCAAGTGTTCCTACAGATCAACTCCTGCGTCAATTAAAGAAATGGCTACAGCAGACTAACCTACTTGAAGAAGAAATAGAAGACCTCATACAACTTACCAATTTATGCATTGCACAAAATTGTTTTAGTTTCAATAAGAAGTTCTATCAACAACCAACTGGTTTAACCATGGGCAACCCACTTTCACCCTTCTTGGCAGATTTATTTATGAGCTACTTAGAAACACACATAACAACTTCCTTTCCATACATGTTTAAAGTTTGGCACAGATATGTTGACGACATCTTCGCTGTTGTCCCTAACAGATTCATACAAGACTCCTTAGCCTTACTAAACCTACAGAACCAATCAATAAAATTCACCATAGAAATAGAAAAAGAAGGCATGCTACCATTTTTAGACCTAAAAATCATCAGAGAACAAAAGAACCTAACCTTTGGCATATACAGGAAGCCAACACACTCTACTAATTACATAAAAATAAGAGTTTCAATCCAACCACACACAAACATGCAGTACTAAACAGCCTAACACATAGACTGGTATATACCCCCTTAAATAAAAAAGAATACCAGTTAGAATACCAGCATATAGTAGACACAGCAATACATAATGGGTACAACAAAACAACTATTGACAAAAAAATTGCAAAATTCAAACGACAGATGCACATCAGAAACACAACAAATCTCAGCCAGCAAGATAAAGAGCTAAAGTTCAAGAAATTCACATACCACCCAGGAACTTTTCACAAATTTAAGAAGATTTTCATGAAACATAACATCAGCCTAGCTCCACAGAACAAATTTAACATAGAGAAATTACTTTGTAACAAGTTAAAAGACCCCATTCCACAAGACAAAAAAGCTGGAATCTATAAAATCAATTGTTCAGATTGCAATAAAGTATACATAGGTAAGACAAAAAGAAACCTAGAAACTAGGCTAAAGGAGCACATGAGATGTATTAAATACAAACAAATGGACAAATCTGCAGTTTCACACCATTTTTGGATCACTAATCACAACATCAAACCCAATATTACATTAGTCAAACCAGCCAAATTTGCAGCCGAATTAGATGCATGGGAGAAGATCACCATTCTAAAACACAACACACATCTAATGAATTTTGATTTGCCGCCACCAAATCCTCTCTGGAAGTACATTTCTCCACCACAGGATCCAGTCCAAAAAACGGAAACACCAACAACACGGGCCAGTCGAATTAACCTTCTGAGGATGGGAACAACGGTTTCCCGAAACATGTTAAGTGAGTAAACTTAAGTGATGTTAGTGTAACAATTCCGACTCACCTTTAAATAAATTCAATACACATCACTGTTTCTAGCTTCTTTTCATTACAAAATATCAACGTAATTGTTAAATTATTTTATATTTATAATTGGACGTGTCCTTTAAAAATGTAATTTAAATTATGATAATAAAAATGAATGAAATGAAAAAGCATGATAAATATTACTTTAGCAATAATTCCACATACCACGCTTTAGCAAAAGTTAATGCAATTATAGGCTAGTTTTTGGGCATTTTGATCCCTGAATATAGTCTTGATTGGCAATCAAGTCACTAACCAGCAAAAATCTGCTGATCAAATCTGACGAGAGAATAATCTCCAATCAAACACTGATTGGCCTTTCTGTAACATCGGTTTTACTGATCGCTAATCAAAGCCACCTTAATCGCTGATCAATTTTGATTTGCTTCCCTGCAACCAGGCATTAGATGCCCATTTCTACTGATGATTACTGTTTATTTTACACAGGAAATTCCAAAACTGCTTTACAGCAGTGATCTTATTATTTCATATAGGGCATCATGTTAATATTCAGAGTGAATATCAAATGCCATCTTCAAAGACCAGGGTGTAAAAGAGCATATCAAAACATGCATAAAGACATTAACCAATTCTCTAGCTTACAGTTTTCTTTCAAAATTCAAATGGGGCAAGCATTATTCCCATAGGTAATGTTTTGGTATGGATGCATTTATGCTCAGACTGTGACTTCCACATGCCTTGTTGAATGTACCATGCTTCCAAATTGCTCTTTCGTCATGCCAAGCACTGTACAAGCATGTTTGCTAGGATTACACGACGCCACACAATGAATAGGTCATGCAACTGGCCCCAGCTTGACATGTGGAATGTAAACATTATGTGCTAAATTAATTCACAGTCAAAACAGATACGTCTATTCTAAAATCAGTCTGAACTGTGACACTGAAAAGAAAACTTCACGCCTCAGGCAAACCACTATAACTTACAGTACAGCTGATTGCCGTGATATGTATTTGGTGTTGACACAAGAGTTAAAATTGTACTGTTGTTGTGTCAAGCTGTACATGGAACATTATCCACAACATTGGCATCATGGCTTTTCAACAACTGCTCTGAGAAGCCTGACCTTTTCAATAACAAGCACGTCACACACATTAGGTCATTATAGTTTAATCGAGTTGCCACATGCCATGGATCAAAGTAACTACTATCCCATTTAGCTTCAGGATATAATTACCTTTTTATCCTAATACCACAACAACTACTGAATTTCATTACTACACTATTCTCTCTTACTTCCTCTGTTCATATATTTCTAAACACACATATTATCAATGATCAGCAATTATATTATTGTAATAAAGTGATTTTATGTTTTAAAACAAATTTTTGTTAACACCAGCATATAATTATGAGTAACATTAAAGTAACCATTCAAGGGCACTAAAATCAGTACACTCCAGATGGACAAAGTGTGCAAGCAAATGCACACGTAGGAAATAAAATAAAGATTTTCTGGTAGAGGCATGACAACTACCCTGTGGTCTGATGGTTAGCATGCTAACCACCAAATCCAACTGTCCATTTGATTCCCGATTGGAGGTTGGGAATTTCTTTAATCAGGATTATTCCCTATCCTCCCCAGAGAGTAAAAGTACATATATACGAGGGCAGTACCAGAAGTACCTGACCTGACATATATATAGCAGTTGTTGTTTCAAACAAGTGACTATGGTAGAAAGTAGTACATGTATAAAGCTTAAGTTTGACATGCTATGTTGTTTAGTAATTGTTTGGCAGCCATTAATAGTGAACTCTCAGCGAATTTGTAAACATGGATAAAACTGGTCATCGTTATGGATACAATACTTTTATTTGAAAGATCTTAGTCCAAATAATATTAAAGCTGAGCTAGACTCTACTCTGGGGGAGTCTGCTCCTTTGTTTACAACAGAAAATATTGGATGGCAGAGTTTAAGCGAGGCCGCACGAGCTGCCAAGGCAAACATCGCAGTGGTCGACCAAATGGGGTGACCACGCCAGAAATTGTGAAGAAAATCCACAAAATGGTATTGAATGACTATTGACTGAATGTGTGTGAGCTAGCAGACATCATAGGCATTTCAAAAAGTGCTGTACATCGCACACTAACTGAAAATTTAGACATGAGAAAGCTGTGCACAAGATGGGTGCTGCGTTTACTCACAATGGAACAAAAGCAGAGTCGTGAGGATGTTTCAGTCGAGTGTTTGGCAATGTTTCGCTGCAATAAAGCCGAGTTTTTGCGTTGATTCATAACCATGGATGAAACATGGGTCCATCACTTCACACCTGAGACAAAGAAAAAGTCAAAACAGTGCATGTAAAGGGAAGAATCGGCTCCAAAAAAGGCGAAGTAGTTCCATCTGCAGGCAAGGTCATGGCGTCAGTTTTTTGGGATGCGCGTGAGATAATTTTCATTGATTATCTTCAAAAAGGAAAAGCCATCAATGCCGAGTATTATGCAAACTTATGCAGCGTTTGAATTATGAAATCAAGCAAAAATGGCCACATTAAAGACAGAGAAAGTTCTGTTTCATCAAGACAATGCACCAGTTCACACATCCATTATAGCCATGGCCAAAATCAATGAGTTAAAGCTCGAATTGCTTCCTCATGCATCCTATTCGCCAGACTTAGCCCCCTCTGATTATTTTCTGTTTCCAAAGTTGAAGAAATGGGTTGGTGGTAAAAGATTTGCCAACAATAAAGAGGTGGAGTTTGCAGTTGATGGCTATTTTGCAGAACTCGACAGTTCTCACTATAAACAGGGTATCGAAGCTGTTGAACATCACTGGGAAAAGGGTATCGCGCTGAAAACAGAAATAAAGATGTTTTTTCCAAAAGTTTTTGTGTTTTCTTTGTTACGCCGGGTACTGGGACACCCCTCACATGTATAATTCAATGTTTAATGGAAAACTAAAGCAACATAAATCTAATGATTAACACAAACTGTAAGCAAATGAACATCTCTCAACAGTGAGCAAATGAAACAAAAAAGACACTGAAAAGAATTGCATTGTTTGTTTGCTCTCACATGGAGAAGTTCTAGTAGACTTCCTACCTTTGGTATTTTCTTTAATGTTAGGACCCCAAATCCTTGAGGTGAATCCTCTGGAGGGTATATTTTCCTTCCTCGTGTGTTCTGTTCCTCGGGAAGTGGACAGGTCAATACCATACTGATGTGATACAAATATGCAGGCTGTCCTGGGACTGGGCGGCAATCTGTCAAAGCATCTGCAATCTAAAATAAGAGGCATACAAATTTTTTTTAGTATTAAAATATGTATTAATAAAAAGTCTAGTGGCAACACACTAACTTCACTCTTTTAAGATAATTACCTTGTACGTGTTTCGAAGACACCTTGTCTTCATCATCAACTAAGAGAAACTTCTGTTATTGTTAGAAGTTAATAAATGCTAAGCAAATCGTTTAATTAAATTTAAATTATATGAATCTATATTTTATACATTACTGCTTTACTACAATTAAAAAAAGTGGTCACTTAGATTTCATTAAATGTTTTTTATATTTGGTTAAATTACCACAAAACAATCACTTGCTTCATTGATGAAAACAAGAAAAATAGAAGCATCCACTATGAAGTCAGTTTTGTTGAAGAACATGCAGAGAAATGGAAAGCAACCAAAACAATGTCTCAGAAGTCATTCCGATTTAGACGTTTGTTACAATTGCTGTTTTAAATCACAAGCAGCAGCTTGAATGAAACACTTGAACATTGTATTAAATCTAAGCAAATTTATTTCTGAAAAAGGGGCTTTGGTGAGACATCAATGATTTGACTTATAGATTACAAGTTTGTTACAGCTGGCCCCTATCCTACCCAGAGTCTGGAAGTATCAGGGGGGGGGGTCTGTGTGTGCTTGTGCGCATGCTTTTTTTTTTTTTTTACTGAAAAAACCCAAAGTATACTAGTAACCAAATGACAAGCGAATACAAGTTAACATGATTGCCTAGGCAATTTGTTCCAAAGGAAATGCCGCTGATAAAGAGTATTACAGTTAAAGGTGGGATTTGATACAGTTTTGTTAATATCCAAGTAAATACTAGAGTTGGAAAGGCTGAAAATTCAATGCCTCGCCAAGACGTGAACCACAGATCTTTGGCTTACTGTGCCACTGCTCTAACTGAGCTACAATGGCAATATGCTGGCATGACATGGAATTCCCCATCATAACATTAGATTCATTAATTATCATTATTGACTAATAGTGGTTAACTATGAAGCCTGGGACTTAAAGTACTTATGAGATTGTAAGATTGGAGTATGCTATCTCAATGAGAACGCCTCGTGGTTTACTGGGAAAAAATGTGATTAGTTGATAATTTGGTGTCATGTTGGCATATTGCCATGGTAACTCAGTTGGTTTGGGCAGCGGCATGGTAACTGTGGTTCAAATCCCAGTTATGGCATGGAATTTTTCAGTCGATTCTACCTTTTCAACATTAGAGATGAACAATAGTAAAAAATTAACATCTAAATTGAGACGGTAATTTGTATCACAAATTACTTTAATGTAAATAATGATAGTAATATGAATATGTATTTTTATGTGACATTGATTTCAGATGTTTATTAATTGTAATTATTATTGGTAAATAATAATATACGGCTTTACTGAAACTGTCAACAATAACGCAATAATGCAGCAAGGGGTTGAGTTGTTTGTCATTGCCGGGAACCAGGAAGTTACGTAATGTTTCGCGCCTTTTCGGTAAAAGCTTCTGGAATGTTCCCTAAAAGTAATATGTATTAGTGGTTTTCATTGGATAGTAAAATAGACGCTAATGTTGGCGCGTTTTATTAGCCAATGGCATTTCATTTATAATCATTAGGCGTATCTTGAGGCAAGCCTATAAATAGTGTAGGTTCAAGAGAGCGTTCCCACCAGTTCTACAAAATTCTCCGTACTCTCCACGTCGGTATCGCAGTTCGTTTATTTCGCCAAGTTACGCGCAGCAGAATTAAGAGAATCTAAATTATTATAAAGTTAATTCTACACAAAGTTGAAGTATGCGAGTTAAAAGTGATAAGAAGTTATTATAAACAGTTTCAGTATGGCGAGTATCCAGATAAATATGTGAAAGTGTTCGTGAACGTGTTCTGCAATAAAGATTATAAAACCAATTTCTTCATCAGTATCATTTCTAGACAAAAGATTCCTTTCCGCTTCACACCCTGCAAGAGATACAAGTTCTACCAAGAAAAGATGATAGCTAGCCGGAGGACAATATACATAACCTTAAATTCTTTCAGAAACTAATTGATACAAATTGCTACACCAGATGGAGTTAAACGAACCAACCAACGAATGACGTCACACAAGATGGCAACGCAGAAGTCAACATAACATTAATACCGCATCATATTGGCTCCACAACGTGGTGCTATAAACATATATACAATTTGTATTCCGTCACATATTGGCGCATCAACGTGGGGCTAGATAACTAGGAAAGGAACAAGAATAACCAGGAAGTAGCAGAATTAACTAGGAATGAAGCAGAGTAACCAGGAATGCAGCGGTGAAATCATCTACAAGACGCAGATTCCAGAAATAACAGGGACGACAGACTTCGATCGTAATTCCGAGATTACGAGGCAACAAGGAATTCAACGCAAAAACATCGAGACGACGTAGATTCATCACAACACAACGCAGAAGTGACATACAAACATAGGAGAATGGGGCAGAACGCTGGACATTAAAGTAACAGCAACATACAGCATCAAAAAGGTAAACCAATTTCAATGTTCCTTAGGAATGGTAGGATAATAAAAACAATGGCTGCTAGTAATACAGAAGAAATAATTATGGAGGGAGATAGTGTAACAGTTAGCTGTGATCCAATACAAATTACAGGAAATAGCCCAGACTTTTTAGGATTTGAGGATGAAAATGTTAGTGCAGAAAGTGAGAATAGAATAGCAGGAAATGTTAATTTTGATGCTAGTATGATGATGGAAATGCTGATAAATATGAAAAATATGAGGGAAGATATACAAAAGAGTCATAGGGAATTGAGAGCAGATATAAAAAAGACTAATGAGAATATGGAAAAGAATAATAGGGAAATAAGGGAAGATCTTAGTAAGAAAATAGATCAAAACAGGGAAGATCTTAGTAAGAAAATAGATCAAAACAGGGAAGATATGCAAAAGAATAATGAGAAATTAGAAAAATTAACTCAGAGTAATGAGAAATTAAGGGAAGATATGCAAAAGAATAATAGGGAATTAAGAGAAGATATTGATAGGAGTTTAGAACAAAAACTAGATCAGAATAAGAGAGAATTGAGGGAAGATATTGGTAAAAGCTTAGAACAAAACAGGGAAGAAATTGAAAAGAGATTCATGGAGCTAGATAGTAGTATGATTAGAATGAAAAATGAAAATCAAGAAATGATAGCAAATGAAATAGGTGAAGTTTCACAGAAAATGTTAGACATGAGCAGGGAAATATCCAACCAAAAAAATGAGGTTAACAATAAAATAGAGCATGTTAATGTAAAATGTACAGAGCTAGGTAGCCGAATGAGTAGCATTTCAAGTGAGTTAAAAGAGATGATGGAGGCTACAAATGCAGATTTAATACAGGTGCAAGTTAATTTCAGAGGGGAAATATCTAAAATTCAGAAGGAGTCAGAAAAACAGAGAAATAAATTATCTGATGAAGTTAAAGATTTGTCTAAAGATTTGAATCAAAAGCTAACTTCTGAAATTAACAAACACCAAACTGTTCAAAATGAGAATAATAAAAAATTGGAACAGACAATAGAAAATCTGCAGGGTACTGTAAATAGATTAGAATTGAATTCAAGGGCAAATATATGTGATGTACATGTGTCAGATGTACAAAATAATGATAGAGGTAGTTCCTCAGGTATGACAAATAATGTGAGTGATGCGGCAGCTTCATCCATAGCTAATGCTGAAACTCAGAGTGCACAAGTAACACTAGAGAATTTAAATATGGGAATAGGGAATTTGCAAAATTACAATCATATCTTAAGTGATTTTCCACTTCCAAAATTTAATGAAAACTCCAGTCCAGTACAGTTCATTGCAGAATTATCAGAATATTTTCAAATTAAAAAGATACCTGAAGCATTGAAAATGATAGTTGTCAAAAGATGTTTACACCAGAAAACCTTAGATTGGTTACAAATGGTATCAGGGGGTGAAATTTCATATGAATCCTTTAAGAGATTATTCATGAACAGATTTTGGAATGTTACGGTACAGCAAAGAATACGAGCAATGCTTAGTCATGGTCAATTTAATCCACGAGAGGGAATATCGATGACTGATTACTTACTAAAACATGCAAGTCAGGTTAGAAACTTGTCACCTCCAATCAGTGAGGAAGATTTTGTGAGTTTGCTCGCAAGGCATTATCCTATAAGGATACAAAATTACTTATTAATTGCAAAACCACGGAACATCTATGAGATGACAGAATTAATAACAGCTTTGGAACAACAGGAAGAAGATATGTCTCGGGAGTGGGAACATAGATTTTTAGATGTACGAGATAGAAGAAATTACCAAGGTAATTATCAACAAATAAGAGGACAAGACAGACATCATGAAATTAATACCAGACAACGGTATCAATCATATGTTCCACAATTTGAAAGATCAAGGATAGATAGGAGACCAGGCCGGCAGGAACAAATAAATTATGTCAGGACAGAAAGATTGCCTGAAAGAGGGCAAAATTATGGAAGGAGGCACACTAGACAGAGGGGAAATTTCACTCACTGGAGGGAAAATAATAACCGAGAAAGATCTGAGGAACGGCAAGAAAATTACGTGTCAAGGGGACAAAATGTCAGAAATCGAGGATTTCGAACTCGAGGAAGGGGAACTCAAAACAATGGTAGCGACACTGAGATAGATTTAGCGCCTGTTAGGAATGGCAGTCCCGTACGTGAACATGGAAATAACCAGGAAAACTGTTAACAGACTCCTGTGCAGTAGGTTCTCAGGACGTCTTTAATAATTCAGTATCCATTACCAATACAAATCATACACCTACACATACACCCTGTAATAAGATTACAGCAACAAAAGATAAGGGAGAAAATTTTGAGTCACCTCATGTTAGAATGGAAATTGCGAAGAAAGAAATCATTGCAACTATAGATTCTGGTTCATCAGCTTCAATTTGCTCACAGAAATTTTACATAAATTTGATTAATGAAGGTAACAAAATTATGGCTCTTCCCACTAGTAATTTAGTTTGTCGTGTTGCAATTGGAAGAACTACACAGGTCATAAAAACACAAGCTCTACTTAGCATACTTATTGGCGGAGAGAATTTTGAGGTTATGTTTCTAATTGTAAACCATCTGATTTGTGACATAATTATAGGATGTGACTTCCTACATGAATATGAAGCATGTATAGATTTTAAACATGAAGAGTTAAAAATAACAAAAGAAGATAGAGAAATAAGGGTACCATTTATAAAAGAAAAAATTTCTGTAATCGAGATGACAAAGGATGAGAAAAATATTTGTGACCAAGAGTTTTTTGTGCAAATAACAGAAACTGATAGAAATAGTCAGATAAAGCAGGTAGTCACAGAATATGAAGGGAATACCACGCCATATTTTCAACAGCTAACAGAAATGCCAGAGAAAGTAGAGGAATTTACAATCCAAACAGAAGACGACCATGTGAGCGAGACAAACAACAGCAGGAAAGAGAAGAGAAATGAGGAAATAATACACAAGTGTGAAGAAGCTTATAATCTTACGATAATGCAAAAACAAATCCTTCATGATGATTTGATGAACAATAGTTCAGTATTTAGTAATATCCCAGGCAGATGTAATGTATATCAGCATACATTTCAAGTAGAAGATGTACCACCATATAGGCACAAGTATGACAATTTACCTATAAGTCTTCGAGACAAAGCTAGACAATTAATAAATAGCATGTTAGAAAATGGGATTATTGAGCAAAGTAATTCTCAATACATAAATTCAATCTGCTGGAGTATTAAACGAGATGGTAGTTTGAGATTAACTTTAGACGGTAGATATGTCAACAAGTATATGAAACCAGATCATTTTCAAAGTGAGGGAATTGAACAACTAATTACAAAACTTTCAAGAGGGAGATTTTTGACATCCATCGACCTCACTGCATCATATTGGCAAGTGGAATTAGATCCGCAAGTGCGTGATTACACTTCATTTCAGTACTCAGGGATCCAGTATCGCTTTTGTGTAATCCTTTTGGTTTAAAAAACTCAGGAAGTGGATTTTTGAGAGCCATTCACAGTATCTTTGGAAATTCTGCAGATGACTTTTTAATAAAGTATATTGACGACTTCTTAATCATTAGTCAAACATTTGAAGAACATATGAATAATGTCCATTATGTGTTAAATAAACTACAACAACATGGTATGACTGTGAACATACTAAAATCAAAATTTTGTGTTAAGGAAATAAATTTTCTGGGTTATGTAGTGGATGAACGAGGTATAAGACCTGATCAGAAAAGAATAGAAGCAATAATGAGAATTCCGCCACCCAGGAACGTAAAACAAATTAGACGTCTCTTAGGGGTATTGAACTTTCAGAGTAAGTTCGTACCAAGATATTCGGCTGAAATAGAACCACTGCGGCAGCTACTCCGAAAGAACAATAAGTGGAGATGGACAGAGGATCATCAAAAATGTTTTGAGAGAGTAAAAGAACTCTTTGCTAAGTCCATATTACTCGAGAGGCCTAGAGAAGATTTGGAATATGAGATTTATGTCGACGCATCAATGCAAGGATACGCCGGAATTTTAGGACAGCGAGACTTCAACAATGACTTTCACGTCATCAGTACAGCTTCTAGAGGACTTACAAATATTGAGCGAAATTCTTCAGTGACTCAGTTAGAAATTGGAGCACTATATTTCTCATTAATTCGTTTTAAAACCTATATTTATCAGCAAAAGGTGAAAGTATATTCAGACCACATAAGCTTAACTTTCATACAACGGTGTAGATTATGTAGTGGAAAACTTGCTAGATACATTCATGCAATATCTGCATTCGATATTGAGATTATCCACATTCCTGGCAAAAATAATACCTTCAGTGATTTGCTGTCAAGATTGAACTACAACCCACAAATTCCCGAAAATATTGACAGGCCTAGAAATGAAGTCAAAATATTGACAATTGAAATTCCTTTAAGCAAAGAAATGATTAGAAAATTGAAAAATATGGGGGAAATTCAAAATGAGGATGCAAAATTATTTGAACTTAAAGAAAAAGCACCATTGATTGAGGAGGCAAAGAAAGAAATTATAGCAATTCGAGATGGGACATTATACAAAAAGCATGGAAAAGAAATGCCTAGTTGGAAGGTAATGGTTCCGAAAAGCATGGAAAAGGAACTAATTAAGAATTTTCATGAAGGGTTAGCACACTCAGGGACGGACCGAACAACTTCTATGATTTTAGAGAATTTATACATATCCAAATTGCGTCAAAAAGTTCGGAAATTTATATCGTGCTGCAACCTGTGTCAGAAGGCAAAGCAAATAAATGCAGCATATGCATTTGAAACTAATTCGGTTATAAGGGATAAGCCGAGATGTGTAATTAGTATTGATATTCATGGTCCGATGCCTCCAAGTCAATTTGGAAATAAATATATATTTGTCTCGTTGATATTGTAATGAAAAGAAGCTAGAAACAGTGATGTGTATTGAATTTATTTAAAGGTGAGTCGGAATTGTTACACTAAACTTAAGTGATGTTAGTGTAACAATTCCGACTCACCTTTAAATAAAATATATTTGTCTGTTATGATATATTCAGCAAATATGTAAGAATTTACCCTTTGAGAAAACCTACAAGTTTAGCATGTTTGAATAGACTACTTAAGTCATATGTGATAGAAGAAGGACCTATTCAATCTGTATTGAGCGATAATGCTTCGTACTTCACAGGAAAAAAATTTATGGATGGACTGAAAGAAAATGGCATTAAACAATATTTTTCGTCAAGATACAGACCGAACTCCAACCCAGTGGAGAGGGAAATTAAGGAAATTTCAAATTATTTAAGGGTGTTATGTCATCGAAAACACACCCAATGGTATGGATACGTGAACTTTGTTCAGAACCTACTACATGAAACCATAAACAATGTGACAGGATATAAACCATGTGAACTTAAGTTGGGAAAGAAGATCAATACAATGTGTAAAAAAATTCCAGAAGCCATTCCAGAGGCGCATTCGATACCACCAACAGAAGAAGAGATGTTCCGAAAAGCATTCGAGAGGATGAAGAAGAAAGCCATAAAAAGAAAAATTAAACATGAAGAAAAGAAGAGAAAGGAATGGAGGATCAAAATAGGAGATTTAGTTTTGGTTAAAACCAAGAAATTGTCGGACAAAGAAAATAAACTTTATTGGCGAATGTTTCTCAAATACCATGGACCATATGAAGTTGTTGAAGTGTATGGAACTAACACATATGAGTTATGTAATCCAACAACTCGAAAAAGCATAGGAAAGTTTCATATTGAGATGCTTAAACCATACAACCACGAAGATCATGGTGAAATAAAAGACAAAGATGATAAATAGTAAATGCTGGATAGTTAAAGGCGACTTACAGAGAAATGTATTGGAACGTAAGAGGGTTAAATAAAAATGTACGTCATGTAAATGGAGAAATAAATTGTGGTCATGACTAACTGTTTGAGAGGAAAATAACATTTTATTAGTAACTGAACATGTGAAATAAAGCATGATGTTATATTAAAGTAAAGTACATAAATACCATTCCAAGAGTATTGTTAAAATAAAATTCAAAATAACAAAAATGGTAAAAATAATTCAAAACAAATACTTATGTAGCAAACAGAAAAGGTGAAACATTATCAAGATTTAAGAGATGTAAATATATTTGCAAAGTACAAAATAACAAAAAAATTGGTAAATATAATTAAAAATAATTGAAACAAATACTTATGTAGCAAACAGAAAATGTGACACAGTGCCTAGATTTAAGAGATGTAAATATATGTAGAGAGTGAATATTTTGGTAAATATGTATAATAATTACAAAAATCTTAAATGTATAAATTGTTGTCAACAATGTAAGAGAGTAAACAATTTTGAAACAGTGATTAAATAACTTAGGGTAAAATATTTGCTATAAAAAAAAAATTTTGTTGTAACGTCAGATTAATGTCAAAACAAATTAAACCAGAGCCAGTAAGTAGTGGCGAGATAGGGGAAAAATATGTCGTGTGTTAAATGCGTGTGAAGTGTTAAGTGAAAGTGATAACGTGTGTTCCAAGATTTAGGAGACTAAAAACACAATTTTAAAATTTCTAAACAAGTTATAAATATTTATAATTATGTTTCTAGTGGGGCATATGAGACGGTAATTTGTATCACAAATTACTTTAATGTAAATAATGATAGTAATATGAATATGTATTTTTATGTGACATTGATTTCAGATGTTTATTAATTGTAATTATTATTGGTAAATAATAATATACGGCTTTACTGAAACTGTCAACAATAACGCAATAATGCAGCAAGGGGTTGAGTTGTTTGTCATTGCCGGGAACCAGGAAGTTACGTAATGTTTCGCGCCTTTTCGGTAAAAGCTTCTGGAATGTTCCCTAAAAGTAATATGTATTAGTGGTTTTCATTGGATAGTAAAATAGACGCTAATGTTGGCGCGTTTTATTAGCCAATGGCATTTCATTTATAATCATTAGGCGTATCTTGAGGCAAGCCTATAAATAGTGTAGGTTCAAGAGAGCGTTCCCACCAGTTCTACAAAATTCTCCGTACTCTCCACGTCGGTATCGCAGTTCGTTTATTTCGCCAAGTTACGCGCAGCAGAATTAAGAGAATCTAAATTATTATAAAGTTAATTCTACACAAAGTTGAAGTATGCGAGTTAAAAGTGATAAGAAGTTATTATAAACAGTTTCAGTATGGCGAGTATCCAGATAAATATGTGAAAGTGTTCGTGAACGTGTTCTGCAATAAAGATTATAAAACCAATTTCTTCATCAGTATCATTTCTAGACAAAAGATTCCTTTCCGCTTCACACCCTGCAAGAGATACAAGTTCTACCAAGAAAAGATGATAGCTAGCCGGAGGACAATATACATAACCTTAAATTCTTTCAGAAACTAATTGATACAAATTGCTACACCAGATGGAGTTAAACGAACCAACCAACGAATGACGTCACACAAGATGGCAACGCAGAAGTCAACATAACATTAATACCGCATCATATTGGCTCCACAACGTGGTGCTATAAACATATATACAATTTGTATTCCGTCACAAAATCTTCGACCAAAATACAGGAGTTGGAATGATGACACAGCTGTTTCTTCATTTATGGGAACACAAAGAAGTCACAAGGACCAGGTTTGGAGAGTAAGATGGATGTATGAGCACTTTAATACCATCCTGATTTAAACAATCTGCTGCTCTGGCAGTAATGGGGGAGGAAGCATTGTTCTGATTTAAAATAGATGTCCTTTTTGTGATCCTGGAATATCAAAGTTCATAACTTCTTAATGAAAATTTTCTCCCATATGTCCAACTCCTTGGCATTTCTCATGGTTTTTAACAGTTTTATATCATTGTTTATGTACTCCTATGGATATAGTCTATGCATGGTAAGTGAAATCTGATCTATTTTTATCTATTTTTACTTTCCCTAGTATGTATTTACATAAATAAAGGAAGTATTGTATTCCAGCCAAAAATTTGATACCAAGATTTCACTGGAAATACATTTTGAGCCCCTAAACCCAAAAATAAAAAGCATTTTTAGAAAAAGATCGTGTGTGTCTGTGAACAGCCTAACTCAAACACCAAACTTGGTATTTAAGTTAAGCATCTTCCAAGCATGCAACACAAAGACTTTCAAGAAAATCCCCCCATCCCAAACTATACATGAAACATTTTTCAAAAATGGATGAAAACAATTTTTATTAAAATACCATATACATAAGGTTTTTTTATAGCAAATGAAATGTATATCCTGATTTTCTGGGAATAGCCTCTGAAGTCCTTTTCATTCTGAGTGACTTTTGCATAACTGGAACAAAATCTTATTACACAAAAAATTAAGATCTTGTTAAAGCACACAATTTATGCAAAATACATTTTTTTTTGTGAAGTTTATCATTTCTGATATATTCCTTGTTATTGTTTTGAATTTTAAAACACTTATTTTTCTCAAAGGGAGGTCATGTGTTTCTTTTTTTCCTGTTCATGCAAAGAGAACAGAATTTCAAAGTCATCACATAATGACCAGCTCAAAAGGATTGATTATCACTTAAGCCTACTGTATTCCCCTATTCCCATTGTACCTACAAGAAAATATGTAATAAAAACCATTTGTGCAAATGTTTATCTCCATTAACATGAAGTAAATAGGATAAGATTTTGTAAGAATAGTTTGTTGAAAAATGGGTAGAGAACGTCATGTGAATGTAACCATAAATTTTTTCTGTACGTCATATTTATTATTCTTCTGTAGTTAGGCTTATTAAAAATAGGTGTTACTATCAAGCTATACCCTAATTTGTACTTTGGTACAAGTAAATAAAAAAGCTGCTGACTTCCACTGTAAATGGAATCATGCGTTCATGCGTGGTTTGCGTTCTAGAAACAGGTTATTTTTTTCCCCATAAATGCTTTCCAGAGAACAAAAACAACTTACAGATATGAAAAGAGTGAAATAACTTTCATACTTTTTAATTAGTACCTCATAAACAAGCAATAAGCTTTATGAAAGTATTTTTATAACACTTATTCTGAAATGATTTAAATATCTACTACGTACACGCTTATAATAATACTGTCTTCTTTTAGTAGTCCCAGGTCTTGGTTCAGAAGAGTCACGAGGAACCATTTCTTCGAGTTCTTCAAGTGCAAGAGTAGTCTCCTCTTCCTCATGCACCCGGAAGCTTTCCTTTCCAACAGGCATCAAATTGTCATCCAGTTCTTGGGCCTTGTGCAGAATCTTGCATGTCTCCAAGGCTGCAACCCTTCGAGCCAGCACACGACTTGGCATTGGTGGACCCTTAAAAATTATGCAATTTCTATTTTGCTCAATATGAAACACATAGATATAGCTTTCAAAATATCAATTTCAAAAATTAAAATTTTCAGGCAAGCATCTACACTAACTACTGTGTGTTAAAAAAAAGTAACTACTAATTTTTGACTGATATAGGAAGCAATTACTTCCCAATATTCCTCCATAAACCTCTTTCACAACAGACAATGCAAAATTAAATGCAAGTATGATTAAGTGAGAAGAATGTGATGTGGTCAATTAATAATTTGGGGGGTTTCATTGTCATTACCAGACATATTGTTGTTTTCGTCTATGTTGACTGGGATGACATCACTCCTGGCTGGGAGTTTTTGCTAGCCAAGAGTGGTGGGGATATAGAGTCAGTCTTACTTAGGATTCCCAAATGGGTTCCTACATTATAAACAGAGATAAGTCTAGGAATGTGAGAGTAGATTTGTGTTATAGATTTTGTATAGTGTAAGACCTCTTAACCTACACACCACATTTCAACTAAAACCTAATTTAATTTTTCGTATGACCTCTACCCAGTATGTAAGAATATTGACGGGTGTATGGTAAAATCAAGGCTATACAAATTTAAAATTTAACAAACCACCAGTTAAAAGGAAGAGGTAAAATTTTGGAAGAAGATATACCATTATATATCTGGCCTACAGATTGGTAAACTTACCACTCCAAGAAGATAAATACAACAGTTAATATCAACATATTCAGAAAGTGGCCACACAGAATGGATTCAGTACACACTTAGTGGACAAACTGATACAGCAGATTCATATTCCACCCAAAAATTCATAATAAATTCAATAAATTGTTTCTAGAATATGACAAAGCTGGCACCTTAAAATAGACAGAGGCTCAGAAACCTACTTCATTATCTGCTAAAGGACATTATACTGAACAGTAACAAATCGGGGATTTACCAGATTGATTGTGACGACTGTAATGAAATATACATTGAAAAAAACCACGAGAAACCTACAAACCAGGTTAAATAAACACCTTTGAAATTTAAAACTTAAGCAAATAGGCATATCTGTTTTAGCTCACTTGTTTTTGTCAACAGAACACAACATTAAACAGTAAATAAAGGATTTAAAACATGTCAAAACACCAGCAGAACTCACAATATGGGAAAAAATCCACATCACCAAAAATGCACAAAAAATACAATACAATTTTTTTGACCTGACCCTGCAGAAAGGCAAACAAGGAGAAGGTGGAGAGGGGAGGGGAGAAAAGACTGACAGCATTCGCCTAGTGATGCGTCACAGGAATGGCGGTATGTATCGGCTGTTCTCCTACAACTAATCCAAAACCCCTCTCAGGAGATAATGGGCTCATCCAGCTACTGTGCATTCAGCTGAGTAGGGCCAGGAGAACAAAACTGTACTGTAATAAATTGCCAGTTGATGACATAGTGTAGCTCTTCACCAGATAGCCAGACAGATGGCAGTACAGCCGACATTTAAGTAGGGGATCCTGTTCCAGTTGCCAGTGAACGTACAGCTGACGATGGAGACAATTGTCTTTGAAACATGTTCTGAGTGAAAACTTGGAAGTGTTATCAATCCACTCACAATTTCAATATATACCATTGTATATTTGTCTCCTTTAATTGCAAATTCAATTCAACTAAACTGATTTGGGAAGTTAGTTCATAAAAAAACAGTAAGATTTACAATGACATATGCAAAATTAGTATTTGTAGAGGCACTTAGCTTGATTAGTCTGATAAGAAGCCAGTTAGCATTCTAGGAGATGGGATGGCTTTTACTGGGAATGTGGTCAGTTGGTTTACAGTAAGTGTTTCTTTTCACATGATGTGATACAAGCAAAGTGTATTTATAGACAACTGTAGTTATAGACAAAGATGAGTTGGATTCTGTGTATGGGGACTCTGCACCATCATTTATCACAGTGAAATTTTGGGCAGCTGAATTTAAACATGGCCGTAAGAGTTTGGGAGACGATGAACGTTCGGGACATCCAAAAACTGCAACTACCGATGAAAACATTGCCGAAGTTCACCAAATGGTGCTAGACGACGCTGAATTAAAGTTAGAGAGATAGCAGAGGCTATGAACATGTCAAAAGAACGTGTTTGTCACATATTAAATTAACATTTAGACATGAGAAAGCTGTCCGCGCGTTGGGTGCCGCGTTTGCTCAGAGACCAAAAACGTGTTTGAATGAACATTTCCAACGCAATAAATCCAAGTTTTGGCGCCGATTAATTACTGCAGATGAAACTTGGATACACCATGATATGCCCGAAACAAAAATACAGTCCAAACAGTGGACTGCAAAGGGCGAACCGGCTATAAAAAAAAGCAAAAACTGTTTTTTCGGCTGGGAAAGTCATGGCGACTATTTTTTGGGATAGTCATGGAGTTTTCACCAAGACAACGCACAGTCTCACACCTCAGCGGTTGCAATGGCGAAAATCCACGAATTACGGTTTGAACTGCTTGACCATCCGCCTTACTCACCAGATCTAGCCCCAAGCGACTTCTTTTTGTTCCCTCATCTGAAAATTGCGCTCAGAGGACAGAGAGTTTCGTCAAATCAAGAGGCAATCACCTTCGTGAAGAATTATTTTGCAGAGAAAAACGCCGAGTACTATTTGGACGGGTTACAGAGATGGGAGCATCGCTGGGAGAAGTGTGTAGAGTTACAAGGAGACTATGTTGAAAAATAAAAAAAAAATTTTCTGAAAAAATATCTTGTATCTTTATTAGGTCAGAAACTTTTCAGACCACCCTCGTAGATCTGCTTTTGTTCTTAATGTTGTTCATAACTGAGAAGAACTGCCCGTAGATATAAGTTCCTCCAAAATCCTAACATACAAAAGATTCTTCAGATTAAGACACAAACTTGTATCCATTAATTTCCACAATTCCATCCCTAGTTTCCCACTGCTGCGCAACTGTGTATTATTCTGCACATCAACGATCTTCAGCTGACAGTTTAGTGGAGCTCCTTCTGATTTGACTGCAAATGGAATTTCAAATATTAACATGCTCACACTCATATCATTCAGGTCACGAAATCTGTTTTCGAACTCCAACAAAACAATTTCCAGAACATGTTGGTATTATTTCGTAATAACATGGCTCTTTTGGCTTAATGATGGCTGCAGACGTAGAAAATGATGCGATTCTGGTTTCCGTAGCTGATGCAACCATAGCTTCAGTTTACCTATAAATGACTTAATGGCATCAACCATATTCACGATGGAGTGACTTTCCCTTGTAGCATGGTACTTAACCGATCTAAATGACCACACAAATCTGTTAAAAAGGCAAGATACATAATCCACTCGCTATTGGATATTTCAAGATGGCAATATTGTATTCCTTTAAAAAGGAGTCTACTTCTGCACAAAGATTGTATAAGCGGTGAAACATGTTACCCCTGCTTAGCCAGCGAACTTGGGAGTAATAAATTAAATCATCAATAATAACATAGTTCTTGCAAATATTCCTGAAATTGTCAATGCTGCAGTGAGTTGGCCTTAATTAAGTTAACAGTTTTAACTACTACTGACATATTTTCTAAAGCTGCTGATTTTGTGCATAGTGCTTCTCTATGAACTCTCTCAGTGCATCATTTTTATAGAATTTCTTGATATTCCTATTTCATTCAAAAATTGTTAAATTTACCCATTAAACCATGGATGTGACCCATAATAGAAAGAGCTCTGTCGTTTTTACCAATACCAATTTCTCTCACAAAAGCTCATATTTACAAGCAACATTGTACAATGGCTAAAAAGCATCTGCATCTGACGTGTGTCCCTTTATGGGTACAAGATCCAGGAACCTCAATTACATTTAATTCAGTGTCTACTCCACTAACAAATACAGTTAATGTGCTGTATGGTTAATACCACTGCACTCTTTTAAGGCTATGGCTAATGAGTAACATGTAAGACCTTTTATCATAGAGGTTAATTATTGGCCTTATGTCTTAGTTCATTTCTCCTATTCTGGAAAGTATTAAGGTTTGGACGTTATTCCTTATCCAGATAGGAGCTTCGAAAATTACCGAACATTGGTTTTTTGAAGTTATCGTGGAATTGCGAGTTATGTGGCATTAAAAAATCATTCAGAAATACCTTTTTTTTGGTAAAATGAAAAAAACTCCTGTCGTCTGCTATGCGTCTGCAGACACGTTGTAAATGGTGATTGCCAACTTAAGGAAAAAAAAATGTGGCCAACAGAATGTTGCGAGGCAATGCAGAAGTAGCTAAATGGACATGAGACAGAGCGTGGGTAAGTTTTGTTGGTGTACTCCATTACATAATCAGTAAGTAATAAGATGACGTGTGAGAAATGTGACTAGCTCTTAAAAGATTTGGCTATCGCTTAAAGCCTACTTACTGTATTTCCACATTCCCCTTGCAACTACAAGACAATTAGCAGAAAGATAATTTCTGCAAATGTTTATCTCGATTAACATGAAGTAGGTGGAAAATAAGCTTTTGTAAAAATAGTGTGTACAAGGGTAGGAAAAGTCATCTGAGTACAACACATCAGACCCTTTTTTATTCTGCACCCCATTAAAACCGCTGTTAAAAATGCTAGTTTTAGGTGCAGGGTAGACTATTATATACATTAGTATCGACTATTCTCCCAAATCTAAAATTAACCATAGATTTTTTTGGGGGTTACAGTTTTATTCTAATTGTGAGCTACCAGACTAAAATCACTTCAATGTTTGAACGTTTTTTTCCAGGAGTAGTCCTAGGTAGTACCATAAACTCACGCTAGTGCGGAACTGCTATGTGGTTAGGCATATTTTCCCTTGGTGGAAGTACTAAACAGCTTCATCGTTTGTAGAGCCTTATTTCTCTTTCAGATGTTGGCAGCACAGATTCACTTTCGCTAGTTTTGCAGTGGAATGTTGGCAGTAAAATCACGACGACTGCAACGCCACTATCATTGTCACGTCTGAGATGCATGTTCTGCTAGATGCTGTGTACTGTGTGATAAGTGAACAAAATTGGCAATATAATTCATAAATGACCTTAAACACTCAGTAATTACTTGATTATGATTCCTAATTACTTATGAGTACTTTATAAGGGAACAGTAATTACAGGAGGCGTATATTCAGGTTTATAGCAATTTGTTAAGTATCGGAGGTGCTACCTGGATAAGGAATAATGTCTTAAGGTTCTTCCTAGGCTGTGTTTTAAATGAATTTGCAAATGATTGGGCAAATCTCCTCTGCTATGATTACAAGCAAGTCCTTTGCAAATTCCCCATCTGAAAAGCTTGCTTTTTGGCATTGAATACCTGACAAAATGCAAATACCATGTTGTTTGGAATGGCTTTTCCTGAAATGTCTGTTGATATTGTACCTTAATAGTACATTCAACTTTTTAGAACATATTAAACAATATGGTTTATCTGCATGGAGCACGAGAAAGAACTCTTCCTCCCATTCAGTTCGAAACAAATTGGATATGTTTACGAAATGCCACTGAATGTTTATCATTGTATGTATCCCGCAGACATACCTAAATGACAAACACAGGTCTGTGGTTGTGAGCCACTCTTACTTACGTGATGTTGCATAGAAGGGGTGAAAGTAGGGAGTATGCATGAGGGTGTGCTCAATGGTATATCTGGTCTAGAAGACCATTATCCACACCAGCTGTTCCCCTCTCTCTGGTAGGAAGTTTCGGAAAACAAAACTGGAACATGCATCTATTCTCAGTTTCATTTCTGCTATCGACAGCGATACTAAAATGATTTAGCAGGACATGTCTGGAGACTTGAGCGAAAGAACACTTCAGAAACATAAAATACAGACAGGAAGACAGATTTGCAGTGGCAACAGATTTTTGGCAAGAGTATCACAAAATAAATACCAGAATTAATTGAGGAAATAACAGATAACAGAAAACTTGCACTTGGGAAAACATACTGATTTTGAAACACCAACATAAAGCATTAAATTTTCAAGTACCTGTCGAAAACAACCTCACCAAATGATTCATCAAATCCCCACCAGAGGATACCACCACCACCTCTTCCAGCAGCAGTCAGCATCTGATTCATGATGAAAGTGGCAGATTTTGAAACATGTCCCGCTAAATTATTTTAGTGATGTATTGTGTAACTAAAGCAACTCAATTCATAATTTAAACTAATGAGACTGTTTTTTAAAAAAATGTTTGATGTTTTATGGCAACATAAAATTGTCTAAAATTGATTTTCTATTTTGTTATCATTATACTCTATAGGGGGCAAATTTATTTGCATAACAGCTAACAACTTGAAGCAAGAAAGCAATTACACATTTTTTAACTATAAAACATGGTGGTCATTTATGATTTTGCTAGCAATGAATAAACTTAACTGAACAATATGCAGTACAACCATAAGGTCCATTGTAGATCCAAGGTTCCAGGTATAATCTTGCTGGTTTTGAACAATCCATTACATCACACGATCACACATTTGCTATTTCTCCACCAAATGTGTGAAACGGAGAAATTTGCGCCAACTAGTGATGACATCATGCATTCAAACTGGTTTATGGAAGAGTCTAAATAATTTGATTACTTTGTATAGGGAAAGCTTTTAAAGTAATGGAACTAATGATAGATTGCACCAATGCCTAAGGCTGGTTCACAATAATGTGAGAATGGAAACCAGAAGAAAAGCGAGAATGGGAAGCAAAACAGCATAATACCCAGGGACAGGAATAATATTGATGACCATATTGATAGCAAAGTGTAAAGTCAATTATGCACATTGGGACGTTATTTGTTTTTAATGGACTAATGATATTTTTTCACCTGCTTCCAATTCAGCAAATATAGTGCAGATTAGCCAACATTTTCTAAACGCAGGTCCTTACTATTTTTGATTCCTCAAATCATACAAAGCATCATTCCTTTATTAAACTTATGGGGGAGTGCTAAGCCAGCAGTGGTAGAGAAAGGTTGTGTTTGAGAGGTGCTCCTGTGGTGAAGGAAGAAAGATCTAAGTCACAATGGGAGTGGACATCACAGTGTATAGAGCAAGAATTGGACGGTTCAGAATAGTAAAATTGGTGAATAGTAAAAACAGTTTTGGAGAGAAGATGACAAACATACTGGTTCTAGCAAGTGTTATAACTTTCCTGTTAGTGATTGGAGGAATTGAGGTAAATCCCGGCCCGGCAGATACAATAACATTGCTGGAAAACCTAACTGAGAAAATCAACAAATTGAAGGCATGGAACAACGAATAGGTAAACAATTGGAAAAGATGGCAACAGATATGAAAGAAGATGTCAGAGTTGAGGTGCAGGAAACAAGAAGGGACTTGAAATGGTTAAGGAAAGATTGGAAGAAAGGGAGAGTAGATTTAATTTAATATTCAAGGAGTTAAGGAAAGAAGAGATAAATGGCCAGCAGAAGAAATATTTGAAATAATGAAGGAAAAGCTGGATTTGGAATTGTATAGATGGGAAATTATTGAAGCCTATAGTGTTGGAAGACAACTTGGTAAAAGAGCAATTATAGTGAAATTTGCAGCAGCCCAATTAGTACATGAAGTACTTAAAAGAGCTAAGAAATTAAAAGGAACAGATATCTTTATTAATAAAGACTTATCACCTAAGAAGAGAGCTCTGCAAAGAAATTTGGTGCAAAAAATGAAAGAAGCAAGAGCCCAGGGAAGAAGAGCTTATATTAGAAATTTCCAGTTGTGGATCGATGGAGAAAGAATGCCGTATCTGGACAAGAAGGAGATAAGAGAGCCCCAAACAGGCACAGAGGAAATTACTCAACAGAAGTCAACGCCAACTTCAGGAAGACCAAAGTCCAAGCAAAAAGGAATGGATATGGGTGAAGACGGAGAAAGAGTGTGTTTGAACCGAAACTCATCTGTCAGCACTGAGATGAGAACAGCATACACAGACAGGACGTCATCCAACATCCCTAGGAGAGAAGCAACAGCTGATGAAGTAATGACGTTAACAGAGGAAGCAATAGGAGGAGGAGCCAGTGGAGAGACGTCATCCAAGAAAATAGTATCTCCAAGACGAGGGGAAGTAATAACAGCAAGACAGCATTAAATTATCCGAGCATGGCAGTATTCTAGTTTTAGATAAAAATAAACAGGCTTCTTCCAGAGAACGGATACAATTAAGGAGTAAAAGAACACTAGAAACATTTAGATTTAGATCAGGTTCACAATAGGGAAGGGAGAATATAAGGAGGCTTGGATTCTGGAATTGTGAAGGAGTTAAAAATAAAATATATGCGGGGAGTGTAAATCAATTATTGATGAAACTTGACTATTTCGTGGTAGTGGAAACATGACTAAAAGAGGACCAGGTTTACGTAAAGGACTTTGATTTCGTAGGGATAAAAGGAGATAGGGTAGCAAGAAAGGGGAGGGCATCTTGAGGCATAGGCTTTTTTATAAGGAAGACAAGTAAAGGAGTTAAAGAAACTTGGTCAAGGAGAAAAGAAATACTATGGATTGTATTAGAGGAGAAACAAATAGTTGAAAATGTTATATGTATAGTATACAATCCTCCTCTTCCGTCGTGGTTTCATAATCCGGATCTTCTCAAACACCTAGAGATAGAAATAGAAAAGTTAAAGAAGAGATATGTTAATTCTGAGGTGATATTAATGGGAGATTTTAACATTAGGATTGGCGAAAATGATGTTAATGGAGGGAATAGCTGGATGAGTAATGAAATATTAGAGAAACCTGAGAAGATCAGACATAGCAAGGATAAGATAGCTGATAAAGGGTATATGAAATTTATAGAATTCTGTGAATTAAATGCCCTTGATATTTTGAATGGGAAATATGGGAAAAAATGAAATTGAGTTTTATTTACGGACACTCTTTAACTACTATGGTTCTTAGCGTCCCATTCTATATTGGGCGTGAAACACCGGTAATTTTGCTCAGAGGCCTCTTTATCAGGCTTGAGGTTCTTTTACATGCCGTAAATCTACGACACAGGACCACCGGCTTTACTTCCCTTACGAAGGAAGCCGTGCTAAGGATTTTTACGCCCAAAAAAATCCATCGCCCTCCACTGGGTTTGAACCCACGACCTTGGGAACCTGTGGCTAGCACGGTACCACAAGTCCACAGAGGACGACAGGGAAATATGGAGAAGATGTGAATGGAGAATATACGTATGTTAGTAATAATGGGCAAAGTATGATCGATTATGTACTATGGCCAATTAATATGGGGTATCTTTTAAGTAATTTCAAGGTACTAAATTTAAGTTCCAACAGTGGACATTTTCCATTGATAGTAGACATGAAAATACACACAGAGCAAACGGTCTATAATTTAAGGGAGGAAAAGTGTAATATAGAAGAATATAGTAGATATAAATGGAAGGAAGAGTATTGCAATAAATTTAGGCAGACACTAAATTCTAATTATGGCCAGATATGTCAGAGTGGAATAAGTTTTATGATAAAAGAACAAGAAATTGAAAGTGCTATGAATATTTTAAATATCATTATGCAAAGGGCTGGGGAGGAAATGAAAAGGAGAAAGAAGGTTTACAAAAGAGATGAGGGCTGGTTTGACGAAGAATGTAGAGTAGCTAAAAGACAAGTCAAACAGCTGCTCATAAAGTGGAGGGAATTAGGATACATAGAATTAAAGAAAGAGTATATGAAAGGGAGGAATTTATATAATTTACTACTGGAACAAAAGAAAATAAGCTGGATGAAAAAATATGAAAATAATTTGATACGAGTCCTAAATGAAAATAATCCAAATGAGGTATGGAAGGTTATGAAATTAATGTATAATAAATATGTAACAAAACCCAGCATACAACCAGAAGAATGGATGGAATATTTTAAAAAATTGTATGGAGGGAAAAGGAATAAAAATGAGATAGGTAATTGGGAAATAGGTAATAACCATGTAGACATACTCGATGATATAATAAGAAGTGAAGAAATAATTCAGCAGGTGAAATTAATGAAGAGAAATAAAGCTACTGGAATAGATGGGATACCGACAGAGTTCCTTAAGGAATGGTGCACTGAAATAAATAGAATTAAGGTTCTAGTAGACTTATTTAACACAATTAAAGTGAAGGGTTATATACCAGAAAAGTGGAGGAAAGCAATCATACATCCAATATACAAAGGCAGGGGTAATGTGGATAAAACAAACAACTATAGAGGTATTGCACTACTATCAAATGTAGGAAAAAGTTTTACTGGTATTATGGCAAGCAGGATACAAAAATGGGTTGAATAATATACCATTCTTTCGGAATTTCAGATGGGCTTTAGAAAAGGGAGGACAATTGATAATTTATTTATTATTAAAACACCGGTAGATAAATATTTGAAAGACAAAAGAGGAAAGTTATACATGACATTTGTGGATCTAGAGAAAGCTTATGATCGGATAGAGCTTCAATTGTTATGGCTTAAGTTGCTGATTAAAGGAGTGAGCAAACAAATGGTGTACACCCTTAGAGCATTATATATGGAAAATACCTTTTGTATAAGAGTGGAGGAAGGGGTTGTAACAAGAGAAATCCAACAAGAGAAAGGTCTTAGACAAGGATGCAAGTTAAGTCCAGTCCTATTTAATTTATATATAGATGATATATTAATGGAAATTGGGAGAAATAATAACTCTATGCCAATAATTAGTAATATTCAAATTCCAGGATAACTGTTTGCAGATGATCTAGTTATAGGTGCAATTACAGTGAATGGGCCTAAAACAATCTTTGCAAGCGTTAAATAATTACTGTAAAGAATGGAGTTTAAAAGTGAACCAGGAAAAGACGCAGATTGTAGTGTTCAAAAAGGGGGGGGGGTTGAGCAAGTATGAAAGATGGAAGAATGAGAATATAAAAGAGCACAGGGTAGTGAGAGAATGTATTTATCTAGGAGTTAAAATAGACAGTGGGGGCAATTGGGATTAACAAAAGAAATTTGTACTGGCAAAAGAAAAAGGAGCTCTATCTGCTATTAGAAGGTGCAAATACAAAGTACCTAATATAAATATTAGATGGTTAGAAAAAGTATACAATATGGTGGTTGAGGCAAAAATGCTATATGGGATAGAAGTATGGGGATTAGAAGGAGGATGGAAAGTCATAGATGAGGTGCATAGGAAATTTTGCAAAGAAATACTTGGGCTACCAAATGCAACTGCTAGACAGGTAGCACAAACAGAGCTGGGTAGAGTGCCAAGCAAGGGAAAGATTATGGAAAGGGCACTGAAATTTTGGTATAGAATATTGAAATTGGAAGAAGGAAATTTGTTAAAATTGTGTTTAGTATATCAAGAGAAAAGTTTAAAGAATAAGGGATGGGTAGACTGTCTCAGAAATAACTTGGAAAGCAGTGGTTAGGGGAAATGTGGAGAAGAAGAGAAAATAATGTGAATAAATTCTGGAAGTTGGCAAGAAGAAGATTTGAGGACATAGAAATACAAAAAATATTCAGTGAGATAACTGACATGAGATCTTTAGTCTTCTGTATACCAATGAAAGACACATGGGGAAGGGAAAAGTATATAGAAGTGACAAATAAAGAGTGGGAAGGTATTACATGGTTGAAAGCAGGTGTATGGAAATTAAAAGGCTTAAGAAAAGGTATTTCACAAAACCAATGTCCTATACGTGGCAGAAAGGAGGATGTGGAACATATTTTATTTGAATGTAGGGGAACTGAAGTGTGGAGAAAAGAGTATATCAATAAGAAATGGTTTATAATAGATAGAAATGTAACAGTAGTTGATATTTATTTAAAGGTGAGTCGGAATTGTTACACTAACATCACTTAAGTTTACTCACTTAACATGTTTCGGGAAACCGTTGTTCCCATCCTCAGAAGGTTAACTCGACTGGCCCGTGTTGTTGGTGTTTCCGTTTTTTGGACTGGATCCTGTGGTGGCATCTTGTGGTGGAGAAATGTACTTCCAGAGAGGATTTGGTGGCGGCAAATCAAAATTCATTAGATGTGTGTAGTGTTTTTGAATGGTGATCTTCAAAAACACAACACACATCTAATGAATTTTGATTTGCCGCCACCAAATCCTCTCTGGAAGTACATTTCTCCACCACAAGATGCCACCACAGGATCCAGTCCAAAAAACGGAAAGACCAACAACACGGGCCAGTCGAGTTAACCTTCTGAGGATGGGAACAACGGTTTCCCGAAACATGTTAAGTGAGTAAACTTAAGTGATGTTAGTGTAACAATTCCGACTCACCTTTAAATAAATTCAATACACATCACTGTTTCTAGCTTCTTTTCATTACAATATCAAAGTAGTTGATATGTTTAAAAAAGATAGAATTTTTATACAAAGTGAAAAATAAATGGATATGGACAGTAAATAGACAAATGGAGTAATAAACTAGAATTAATAAACTATTGTAAAATATGAGAATGACCGGTAAAGAGCCAGGGCTGAAAACCGGACATATTCACCGTATATAGCTTAGCATAAATAAATGAATAAATAAATAAAAAAAAATTAAACTTATTTGTTATTCGTTATTGTTCTTTCTTAGTTTCTATCGGTTTTTGCTGTTCTTTGTAATTTTTGCTATTATTGCTTTTTTGAGGTAATAGCCAGTTTTAGTTTGCATTTAAACAAACTACTATGATGCTTTCTCTAGAAGAACAAATGCTCAATGGATCTGAGGGAGTCCGGATGCACATTTGCTCGGATTTCTTCTGGTTTCATTTTCCCAGCTTGCAATTACAGAGAGATCTAGCGTCAGTTTCATGTCATGGCCACCTTGAATAGTTTCTACAAAAAATATGAAATGCTTATTATGAATCTGCTATCTGTCCTCAGGAATGAGAAAGGGAGAGTTAAAATTTGACCAAATATTCTTTCCCATTCCAGAGACTGGAAATATTCCTGTTAATCATGAACACTCGCATTATAATACATGTACTTTAACCTTGTTTTTTCATTCTGGTTTCCATTCTTGGTTATTATACACCAGCCTTTACTCTGTGTTCTCAACATTCAGATGTATTTGTTTGTCTCCAATGTTTGGCAAATGATTTAGCAGAATCATCAATATGCTGTGAATGGAACTATGCGTTTATCTACAAGCAATAATATGATTTTTCTACCTTTGCGGACTTGCTTTGCCAGAGAACTGAGCTATGCAACGATATAACGATGATAATCTATTCTACTGCACATCAATGCAGCTGCATGCATAAAATGTGGTGAACTCTTTTCCTACAGTTTTGGAAAGAAATACTACGATCAGCATGCATAAAAAAGCTTAGTACATGCTTTTTCTCTTACCACATTATTGATCTACTGTCCATTCCAAACCAGAGTTCCCTCTGATGTAAACAGAAGCACATGCTTCGGCTTGTCACGAACCCAAGAATATACTCTTACGCCAACGTAAATAGTTCCTTAATACATGTATTGTATATGAAATATTAGAGCAGGAAAGGTATAGAACTGCACATTTTATTGCGGTTATCATAAGAACTCATTGTTAAAGGTAATGGATATATACTAGCTGTTAAGAGATTACAAAATACTATTTTCGTCTGCTTTGCGCTAATGCCGAGAGCATCTTGCTTGTTAATACCAACCGTAATGCATGACTGCCACTCTCTTACATATACAAGAAATGCAGTAATGAATTCCCAGAGGTGCTATCTGAGCACCGAATAAACACTTTGCGTAACACAGGATATATGATAAGCGAACAGTCATTCATAATACACTAACACAATATGTTCAGCTCAGGTCAAATCTTGTGATTTAGTCAGATGGTATTTGAGCTCACATGGCAGAGGAAGGTGCGTGTAGTGCGAATAAACTGTTCAAACATAGAAGCGGTAAACAGTTAAAAAGTGACTAAAAACAAACAATACTTCATATATTCAACTCACTATTACAAAAATACCCAACACTTGCATTATTGCATATTACGAAACCAATAACGGATTTTACAGGCGTTTCAGTGAGAGGTAATATAAACAGACATAATACAACATAGAAGAGGAGAGGAGGATAAAATGTGGAAACTTGCTTTAAGTGTGACAATACTGTGGAATTGTGGATAAGCTTGTCATTATTTTGGAGAGTAGTTCTGATTCTGATACGGCAGCTGAGCCATCTTTGGAGGATTCGGATTTGGGTGTTGCACTTTTGCCCGAGGAACGTAAGTAAAATGTTCATTGCTGCATACTTATAAAATCGATTGTTACCTCAGGTTGCACTTTGAACTATGATTCTCACGCAGGGCGCCTTTTTATAGATTAAATAGTGTTCAACAAGCACGTGGGAGGGGAACAAGCAGCCATTATGGGTGGGGATTGCGAACTACTTTCGCGCGGATAATACAAAAGAGTTTGTTTTCAGTGAAAGGCACTCTGGTTTGGAATGGACAGTAGTAGATTATACTTCTACCCTTAGAATATACTATAACTGTCATGCGTAAAACACAAGAAAAAGATTTGCTTTGTAGGAAATACTAAGAAAATTCATAGCATGCCTTTCCAAGGCTTCACTTCTTTAGCGAATGTGCATAATAAAGTAAATAGCTTAGGGATTCTGACTTCAAGCAATTGTATCGATTTGATAAACAGATTGTGGAGTGGTTAAATGATTAATTTATTGGCAACATTGTCGTCTTTAATTCATGCACTGCAGAAGCTTTCTTATTTCTCACCGCAGGGCTTCGTGATCTATCCAGTAACACTGGATATTGCTTCAGAAAATTTACGAACTGTATTTGCTTTCCTTGTTCTCGTTTCTCATATTCCTCAGGCATTTTAGATGCTTTACATAAACAGGTTATATTGACACTAGATTTTTTACGAAATAGAAGTGTCTGATTAATAGGAAACTCGATTATTACCGAAAAGTAAAACTATGGCATGAAAGTATAAACTTTTTAGCATTAGATTACTGTTTATGCATACAAAATGAAGTATATGCTATTCCTTCAAGCTGTTCCTACATGTAAAACAAAAGGTAATACATTTTATGCATACGACTCATCATGTAACAGGGCACAATACAATAAAAGGTTTATATGCCTGAAAGGTACACTATGTGTTGCAATATTATATTGGCAGTCAAAATCACATTTTAGCTTTTTGTGACAGTTTTTCAATCTTACATTGTAATAGGGTGCATTGATATTCGACGATAGTGTTTTTTTTTCTACTTGCCATTCATGTTGTTATGGTAAAAATTAAATTAAATTGAGTTTTATTTATGGATGCTCTTCAACTGCTATGGTCCTTAGCGTCCCATTCTATTTTGGGCGTGAAAGACCGGTAATTTTGCTCAGAGACCTCTTTATCAGACTTGAGGTTCTTTTACATGCCGTAAATCCACAACACGTGGTAAATGTTGGTGACCTTGCTACTGCAACCAATGCTCAACAGCTGTAGTAATTCATTTTGTTTTCGAAAGTATTATTTGTATTATTCACTATCGTCAAAAAAGCAGTAAGCATACAGATGCATTAAGTGCATTGAAGAACCTCAATTTCATCTAATATTTTCAAACTTTTCCTCATTCTCCAGCAATGCACTTACCACACTTGTAACACAACTATTAATTGATTCATGGTAATTATTAACTTGGATCAGGGAATAAAGGGCTGGTCAGATGGAACATTGATGGGTTCCAGTGTCATTTTAAGAACACTCTTAATGGATGCCAGACTACACCAATGTATACATTACTGAGCTTAAAGACTTGCCCGTATACAAATTGCATTCTTCAGGTTCTAACTATGCTTTGCTTTTAACTCAAGGACTTTTAATGAATCCTTTTTGCATGTTAAGCTATGCTTTTCAATAAATGTGTTCTACATGCTCAAACCTCTACAATAGTTTTTTACCTCCCCTTGAAAAGCTGCTCTTTTTCCAACAAATTTAAGGCAATTACCACTATATCTTGCTTGACTGGTGAATTGATGGGCAGGCGAACTGTGCATATATATAGTATTTGTCCTTCAGTATTAGTTGTTTTCACAGACCACATTGGAGTGAGACGTGTAAAGGTGTCACTGGGCAGCTTGGCACAATATCTGAAACAGAAAATATGTTTAGTACTGTACACAGTATCCGATTTTCAATTATGTGTAGTTTTGCAAAGCAATGAAATGCATTTTCCTGCACTATACATGAGACCATTTAAACTTTAGAAGATAAAAACATAGGAGCACATTATATGAGAAAGCACAATGAATTAATTTTCGCTACGCATGCAACAAAATTACTTGCACACATCTCATATAAATTTGCTATTTTAAGATTTTAAACTTATTAATTGATAAATATACCTTTAAGAAGGTATTTGCTGAGCAATAGCAAAGAATTTTATAAAAATATAAACATACTATCTATACAGCTTTAATAAATAATTATAATACTCACTTAATAAGCAAAAGGATTGAGAAAGTTAAATATTGGGAAGCTGTTAAGATATCTCTGCTGTAGAAAGGTGAAAGATAATTATAAATTTTAAAAAAGTTACCTTTCATCCTTGTATTAATAATAAATTCAGGAAAATGTCATAAGAATATGCCATAATAATAGTTCCTTAAAATAATTACAGCATAAAAATATATTATTTATAGAAAAGATTGAGCTGGATCAGAATTTCAGAATCCTCTCTACTACTTCAGACATCCTACCAGGCTCCCAAGCTTCTCATAAGTGTTAACATTTTATACTCTCATATCTCAAAATGTATTTCCTCATACTTATTTATATTCTTGTTTTTTCTTTCATAGCTCTTAAATGTAATTCAATTTATTTAAAAATTCCTATTTTCATACTACAATAAAAATAGAGCTTTCAATTCTCTTTAATTCCCTCCTATTACAGCATTTTGTGCTAAAATTTTGAAAAGTATAGAAGAAGACTTCAACTATACCTATTGACTAGCGCTACAGCTGTGGCCATGTTGACTGAAGCAGCATTTGGTCCCTCTCCTGCATAATATGGCTCAACAAGATGATTATATCTATCAGCTTCCAGTTCATCTTCATCTGAAGGCTCACGGTTTGCACACTTTCTTAGCAGAAGCTGGAAAGAGAATGTGCTCAGGTGTTACAGTTCACTAGTGACACAATTAAATATAAAAAATCTGATGTGTTACACTCAAATGACTTTCTCTACTCTTGTACAAACTATTTTTACAAACGCTTATTCTCCATCTACTTCATGTTAATCGAGATAAACATTTGCAGACTCTATCTTATTGCTAATTTTCTGGTAGATGTAAGGGGAATATATATTTACAAGGGCAATATAGAAATACAGTAGCCTTTAAGCATAGACATTACTCTTAATAGCTGGTTGCTATGTGCAGCACCATTCTCTATGCCACAGATTAATACTTTTTGCATATCCAAGACAGAAAAATGAATAACAAATTCCCATTTGAGAAAATAAGTATTGAAAAATTTAAGGGAATAACAAGCAATATCTCGAAAATGGTTCACTCAACAATAAAAATGCATATGACATAAATTGTGTATTTTAATGCGATCTACAATTTTTGTGTAGTAAAATTTTGTCTATCTCTTATGGTTTACCAGTTATGCAAAAGTCGTTCACAATGAAGAATACTTTTGGAGACATTCCCAGAAAATTCAAGATATACATTTCATTTGTCATGAAAATATCTTAAACATATGATATTTTAATCAAAATCATTAGCCATTTTTGAGAAAATTAAAATTTTCGAAAAATGTTCCATGTAAAGTGTAGTCTGGGGTGGGGGGATTTTCTTGAAAACCTTCGTGTCGCATCTCTGGAAGATACTGAACCTAAATACCAAGTTTGGTGTTTATCCGACTGTTCGTTTCTGAGTTATGCTGTTCACAGACACACACACGGACATGTTTCCAAAAATGCTTTTTTTTGGATTCAGGGGATCTCAAAACATGTATTTCCGGTGAAATCTCGGTATCGAATTTTTGGGTGGAATACAATACTTCCCCTACTTACTATACGTAGTAGAGAAAGTAAAAACATAAGCAGTGAAGTTTTCTTCATGTTGAATTTAGAATGAGTCACACTACCAGAAGAATATAAAAAAGAAACAAACAGATAAATCTGCTGTTTATGGCCAGAGAACAACGGTTAAGCCATAAAACTGTTAAAATTGATTACCTCTTCACTAGAATTGACATTTGGGAGAATATATTTGTCAAGAATGCTGATAATATTACAAATTTTGAAATCCTACCAATAAGTAGTCTGTTACAGCTTTATTACCCTAACAATAGAGAGCAGCAGGATCAAACCCAAGCAAGAAAGGAGGAAGAGGGAAAAAGAAAGAGCAAACTTCAGTCACTTTACTGTCGACAATGAGGACAAATCCCTCGAAAATGTTTCAATTTTAATAAATTTCTAAGTAATGGTATGTGTAAAGACAGTGTGACTCATCCTAAATTCAACACAAGTGCATTTATTCTATTTTTTGAAGCTAGAGGCATAGAAGTTTTAGAATAAAATTACAAACTAACATTGTTACTAACACTACTTTACTTATTTGTTAAAATAAAAGTGAAAGTAACAAGTGAGGAATAATCGACTCAATGAACAACAGCTGAAGTTATTCTTATTTTAACAAGTGAAATAGTGTCACTAAACAATGTTAGTTTACGATTTGAGCAGAATTAATGTTCAATTACTATACATCAAAGTAAAGTTTATATTCTAACCTGCTCTATTTCAAAATATTGTGCCAATTCTTTGATGAATGCATTGGTTCTGTCCTTCTCAATCATTAAGATATAATAGGCATCCTGTGCTCGTGCCCGTCCTTTGGACTGTGCATATGATCTATACACCTGTGGTACGTTGAAGTGAATCACGAGGTTGCATTTGGGAATGTCAATGCCTTCTTCTAGTACGGATGTTCCAACCAGCAAGTTGCATTCTCTCATTCGGAACCTAGAAATTGTAATAAAAAAGTCAGAAAAATTCAGCAGTATTTAATGCAATATCTGTTGTGCTGAACTTTTTGACATTAAGGGGGGGAAATGGGTGAAAATGTAACCAAAAATGACAAAATTTCACATGTGTTTTTTTTGTACCAAAAAATACTAGGTGATTTGAAGTGCATATATGCAAAGTTTTAAAGCACTACAGTGCCTGGAAGTTGGTCTAATTACATCATGTTTGAAGGTCTGTGCTCCTTAAATGTCCCTGAGGAGGCATAGCAGGTGATGAAATTGCTGCATGAAGCAAAAAATCTGCATTTTTTTTTTACCAATTTTTGTGGTATTTTTCCGTGAAGGTTAGTTTCTGATTTGTCACTGAGTCACTGTGATCGGTATAACATAGTAACAGCAGTTCTGCCAGTAGATGTCGTGCAACATCATATTATATGTTGTTTCATATACATGAGCCAGAAACAAATGTAAATAATACCAGTGATGAAAGTTTAGATGAGCAAGAATGTGGTGTACAAAACAAAAATTTATGGCAGAAACAGCTGGAGGATAATTGTGAACATACACCTGTTGTAAATAATGAAGAGTGTAAATATGTATTGGTGGACATCAGTATACTGTCATCATTGGTGAATGATCTGAAGTGTAATGACCACAATCAAAAGTGTTTGTATACAGGTCTTAGCACTGAAAGGCTTGGCTGGCTTATGCCATAAATTAGAACTGATTTGCAGTGCTTGTAATGAAAAAAAAAAAGAGTACAAATTACACATCTAAGCCGGACACTTCCAGGAAGGCCTGTAAGTCATTGTTTCTGGTTAACTGCATGCAAACTTTTAATCTCATTTTTCCTCACTTTAATTTTTTGTACATTTTTAGTCATTCAAAATAAAATTACATCCACAAATTAGGTGTCACAGGGCTAAAATATGAACTACATTTTATAAACCATTAAAAAAAAAAAAAAAAAAAAAAAAAAAAAAAAAAAAAAAAAAAAAAAAGAGAGGAGAAAAAAAAAAACTGACGCATGGAATTCAGGATTAACTTATTACTTTTTGAGATAAAAAATAAAATGTGTGTAGTGATTGCAAAAATTATGAAATATTTGCTATGCAAGTTATATTTTTTTTTTTAAATTTCCCTAATAGTTACGATACTAAAAAACACATGCGTCAAGTTTTTCTAAATGAGTTTCTGGTTTTGCAAAAAAAATTTCAAACTTTTTTCAAAAATGTGTAGAGAGAATTTCATTTTGAAATTTGCAAATTTTTTTAAAGAAAATTTTCAATAATTCAAAAACCAATTGACATACAAAAATGAAACTCTGCCAAATAGTTCCACATAACACCCCAAATATGTGTATAAAAAATCAGCTTTAAAATTGTGCAACATAGAAATTTCACCCATCACATCTCGGTTGGAAACATAATCAGGCCCGAAATGCGATAGCTGGGATTTGAACTATGGATCTTCTGGTTTTTGTCTGGCTACTCTAACCAACCGAGATACCATGGCAACATACCATTACAATATTAAATTCCCCAACTTACTCACATTTTTCCTGTAAACCACAAAGAGATCTCAAATCCATTTTGAGATGGCATATTCTAATGGCCACTTACAATGTCAGTCCTGGGCTTCATAGTTTAACTAGTTATTAAGTCAGTTAATGGTAATTAATTGTTGTTATAGAAGCTGTGTGTAGGACAAGGTTGAAAAGGTAGAATCAGGCTGAATAATTCAATGCCATAGCCCGGATTTGAACCTGTCTCATGGTTGTGACTACCTATGATAGCTGAAGCATCCTCTTTCCATGCCCATGGATAGTACAAACTAAAGAGTATTTGAGGTGTGTTTTTTTTCAAGTCAATAAATGCTCAAATTTCGAAAATTCTGTATCAAATATGTGGCATATGAATGGAATAGTCCACGTTAAATTTTATTACAGCAAAATCTATTGCAGGAACCTAGTTCATAAGTTCATGGGCTAACACTGGTAGAATGATAACCAAACAACAAATCAAACCTATCTAAGTTGCCAGCCAAAATAAAATCACTTCTAGACACTGTTAAGGATCACCTGGGATCACATCAGCATATAAACAATTTCATGCAAATGTGGACAATGTTATATAGGCAAAATTTGTGCTGTGGAGGAATGCAGCAAATAGTGATAGATTTTGTGAATAAGTCCTTCAAAATGAATTTCTTTCCGAAGAATTGCGAGCCAATTATCATGTTAAATGGACTGGTAGTTAAAAATTGAGTCTTGTTTATGGACGCTCTTTAACTGCTGTGGCCCTTAGCATCTCATTCTATATTGAGCATAAAAGACCAATAATTTTGCTTCGAGGCCTCTTTATTAGACTTGAGGTTCTTTTATTTGCTGTAAATCTATGACACGGGACCACCGGCTTTACTTCCCTTCCAAAGGAAGCCATGCTAAGTATTTTTACACCTGAAAAAAATCCATCACCTCTGCCGGATCTAAACCTGTGACCTCGGAAACTAGAGGTTAGCATGGTAACCACTACACCACAGAGGATGACAAAATGGACTGGTAGTGCAAATACCTTAAAAGTTCTCATATGTAAAATTCATGACTTATTTGAATGCTTGTTTGTTATCTATTATTATTGCTGAGGTGAGCACTCAGGCAGTGCCAGTATGAATTTTTTTTGATATGTTGCATTCACATGACTTTCTCTACTCAATCCTCTACAAACTATTGTTACAAAAGCTTATTCCTTTATCCACTACTTCTTAATCGAGATGAACTTTCATTACACATTTGCACATTTTTTGTTGGTATAAGAAGAATACAGTAGGCTAAAGCAATAGTGAAGATTTTATGCTCTTTGCACGACTATTAAAAAAACAAATAGCGACTTATCACTTGAAAAAAAATATAACATTTGAAAATTCAAACTAATAAAAAAGAATATCTCGGAAACAGTTAATGTGACAAAAAATGTTGAAATAAATTATGTGCTTTAATGAGATGTATATTTTTAGTGAAATAAGATTTTGTGTATCTCTTATGGTTTACCAGTTATACAAAAGTCATTTACAATGAAGAGGTCTTCAAAGGCTGTTCCCAGAAAGTTCAAGATATACATTTGATATGTCATTTAAATATCTTAAACTTTTGGTATCTTAATAAAAATTAGAGCCATTTATGAGAAAATAAAACTCTAAGGAATATTTTTCCATGAATAGAGTAGTCTGGGGTGGGGGATTTTTCTTGAAAAATCATGTGAATCCTTGGAAGATGCTGAGCTTTAGTACCATGTTTGTTATTTAACTGATTTTTCGTTTGTGAGTTATACTGTTTACAGGCAAACGGATGCACACACATGGATTTGGGGGGGGGGATTCAGGGAGTCAAAACGTCTATTTCCAGAGAAATTTTGGTATCAAATTTTTGTGTAGAATATAACATTTCCTCTACTTACTATAAAGAACGACTCGCTTTTTAAATTTTTTAGGGAAAACAATTTAAAATGTAATATGTTTAAGACCAAACTAATCCAATTTAATCTAAGGAATTGTAACAATACGCATAATACTCTACAATTACCAAATTATAATATAGTTAGCACAAATGTAGATAAATTTCTGGGAATCATAATTGATCAAAAATTAACATGGTCAGAACACATTCAGCATATTTGTGGTAAAATTAGCAAGTCATTGTATTTACTTAGGTATTTCTCAAATATTCTAGAAGAAAGAGAATTAAAAATGATATATTATGGGGTCATCTTTCCTCATTTAATGTATGGGATAGAAATCTGGGGGTGTTGTACAAAAGCAAACATTGAAAGACTACTGAAATTACAGAAGAAGGCAATCAGAATAATATATCAATTAAATCATAGGGATTCGTGCAGGAAATTTTTTAAAGATAAACAAATTCTTACAGTAATTTCATTATATGTTTATAAAGTAATAATATATGCATTACAAAAAGATAATTTGAGAAACAATGATATTCATCACTACAATACACGACATAGCAGTGATTTCTTCACACAGGGATTTAGAATTACAGTTAGTTACAGGGATCCTAAAGTAATGGGACAATTCCTATATAATAAGCTGCCAAATTTTGTAAAGCAACCTAATACAGCACATAGTTTTAAGACTAGGCTTAAGAGTTACCTAATAAATAAGGCTGTCTATACCATGGACGAATTGCAGTATGTTAGTTTGAATAAATTGTATTATAAACTTGTAATTACGTAAATATGTAATCATTTGACAATGTCAGAAACTGTATTTCAGTCTATTGACAATAGATGCATTATTGTTATTATTATTATTATTATTATTATTATTATTATTATTATTAATAGAGAAAGTAAAACTGACAAGTACTTGTTATTGAATAATGATAAAACATTAAATTTTCTATACTTTCAGGTGCATATGTCATCTCTAAGTTCTCTCTTGCCACCCTGTATGCCTGTACTTGTATGTAAATGTGGCCTTTCATTTTCTAATCAACGGCCATATACTAAGGATATACTTTCCTTTTTAGAACTTCCTCTTGTTTTCTATGTTCAGTTTCTGCCTCTCGTGGATCAGTGACTGGGTCTGCCAATTTGTCAACAGTGTACTGTGTCATTAGAAATGAGAACTCCTCATCATACCGACGAACCTCCTGGAATATAAGTAGAGTATTTTAATTTTTCCTTTTCTATTTCTATAGTAATGGTTGTTTCTGCAGTATCAGCAAAAATAACAACAGGAAAGTTTCAACATTTAAAAGTTGCAATATGATCCCAGAAGGTAAAGTGGCAAAATTAACCACAAATTAAAAAAGGAAAATTCATTTAACTGCTTATGATTGACAATAACAAAATAATATTACAATAAGTTGGGTTTAAATAAAGGCTGTTTCACAATAATGGAGAACGATAACCAGAACAAGAATGACAAAGTTAAAATACATATATTATGTGAGAGGGAAAAGATTCCCATTTCCCAGCATGGTATACTATCCATAACAACCACTAGAACTCTGGCAAGCTGAGAAAATAAAACTGAAAACATTCTAGCAAGGTAGAACTTAACAAAGAACAACAAAGAACTTTAATGTATTTATTAATTTTGAAGATTGAGAAGCTAGTAACAGTGATGTGTCATAATTTAAAATAGAGAGAGTTGAAGGTTGTTACACTACATCACTAAAATGTTTTGGGTGAAGTTTATACAGGTTTTTAGGCCATTGTTCAAGACGGATAACTCAGTGCTGGTGAATGGCCTGTTGTGGGTTCATTGTTCTGGTTGTGTTTATATGTTGCCTTCCATTTTTGGTTATGTCTAGGGGATTGTTTTTGGTGTTCCAGGGAGTTTTTTTGTTTGAATATTAGGTTGTTTAGTTTCCTTTTTAGTTTCATTGTTTTGGCGCTCATTTTCTTGCTAAGTATCGTAAGGAATTTTGACTGTAAATTTTCCCATAAGGGTTGTCCTTAAACTTTCGGTAACCATAAATGCAATTCATAGATTCTAAGGTCCAAGTCCTGCAAATGTGCATAATGTTTGTTCTTTTCAATTTCGATTACTTTCTTGTCTGCTATTGTTTGATGTTTTACATTGTAATTAAGTTTAACATATTTTCTAATGAAGTTTGGCGTAACTTTGTGTTTTAAGCAAAGATTCAGGAATATTATATCTGCAGCCATGTGTTTCCTTTTAATTTCTAGTTTTAAGTATAATCTTATGTCCTGTTTTATTACAAAGTTTAGATTGAAATTGTGTATATCTGTTCTTACCTCCATATTCATTAGCTTTTACATGCAGCAATATCGGTATTTGCTTCTTATTAGACTTGTAAGTCCAAATTATTAATTAATTTTGAAGATTGAGAAGCTAGTAACAGTGATGTGTCATAATTTAAAATAGAGAGATTTGAAGGTTGTTACACTACATCACTAACATTGATTTTAGTGATCACATTTTAGTGATGTAATGTAACAACCTTCAACTCTCCCTATTTTAAACTTTAATGTATGCTACTAATAAAGGAATGAAGCTTGATGCAACTAGAAAAATCAGAAATAGTAATGGAACTGCATTTAGAAAATGTTTACTCTATCCAATTTTGATGTTGACTAACCTGCATTGTGTTGGTTGAATTGGAAGCAGGTGAAAAATTATTGATGGTCAGTTGCAAACAAATGACATCCCAATGCACAAAATCGACTTTCGGCTTTGCTTCAATATTCGATATGGTCATTGATATACATTCCCGTTCTTGGGTTATTGTGAACCATCATGAAACTTAGCTAAAAGCTTCATGTTTACCTTGTTTAAATAGAAACATGTTTTCAAAGTAATTACCCCATCCTCAGCTAGGTTCCAATGTCTGCATCAACCTCTCCTGCTGTTGGACTACTCTCTGGTGGTTTAAAACAGAGCTGCCCAAACACTAACTAGCCCTGCATGTACAAAAAGGATGGGCCATGGGGCCATATAATAAAACTATATAAATTTAATATTTTATGGAATGTCAAAATAGGATTTAAATAATGCTTCTGAATACATTTTTTTGAATTTAATTTTTTAAATGGGAACCTACAATTAGGGTCAATTTAAACTGACCCTAAAATGACCATCACAACATCCCACATATAAAACACGACTTAATGGCATTTACTTTCCCCCATAATATCAGGCAACCTTTCTTTCTACAACGCTTAGTTTTGGAGATATTGTACAATCTCAACTTAAATGGTCCATCCTGTATATGTTGAGGCTTACATGGAGATCAAATGTCGGGCTTGTTTCTTCAGTGCTGGATATTTTTCTTCTGGCAATAATTTGTAGAAACTAGGTAGATCCTTAGGGCTGAAGGCGCCTTTCATTGCATCGTCACACTGCAAGTCTAACAGCATTAGTTGTAGTAGCTCGGGTGCTTTATCAACATTGAAAGCGAATGGTGATGTAAATAGACAAACTTCAGATTCCAGTTTTGCAAAATCCATAATCTATTTGCAAATGTTTCTTTAATATCCCGAATTACTTTTGCACATGAATCAATATCAAAGCATACTTCTGGATACTGATCTTTAAGAGCACCAAGTGTAGGAAAGTGTGCCCAATTCTTCAAAGAAATTTGTCTCTTGAACAATTTCAATTTCAGTTTCACTGATAAGTTTGTCTTTGCCTTGTAATATCAGGTTTAAGTCATTCAAATGCTTGGTCATGTCAACTAGAAATGCTAAGCAGGACAACCATTCGGGGTCACCAACTATTCATAGACTTTAGCTTTTTCTTCCAGAAAATGGCAAATTTCCTCCCGCAGAGCACAATATCTTTAACATTTGACGACTTAGCCACTTTATCTCTGCATGGTAAATTACATCACCATATTCAATATTAATTTCATCAAGAAAAGTCTAAAAAGCTGCAGTGGTTTAATGCCCTACTTTGGACGAAGTTAATTAGTTTTGTAACCATTTGCATAACATCACGAGATTAGCTGTCTTTGCACATAGCGCCTCCTGAGGAATAATGCAATGCAACTTCTGTATTTGCCCCCCATAAGACTCAACTGTTTTCTTTATCAGCTCTGCTGTTCCGAGGTTTATTCCTCCATGTTGGGTGCACAGTCTTTCCCATTTAAGTTCCATGCTATCCACAGTTTTTACAATCTCATCAAATATGTCACCACCTGAGGCAATATTTTATATCACAACACTGTGAAATGCCAGAGTGATTGTAGTGTAAATTAATATTATTGTATGTACAGGATTTTAGATGTTTGTTAGCCTTAAGTATTGTTAGGAAATAAGTTTACATGGCCTCACTGAAACTGACAATAGAAGTGGGTAACAATAAACCGAGGGGGTGAGTTGTTTATTACTAAGAAGAGACAAACAAATGACGTCAAGGTAGCGTGCCTTTCTTTAGAAATGGAGGGAATATCTTCCCTAGAGTAGATATATATATTAGTAATAGTGCTTGGCTGACAAAACAGACGGTAATGTTGGCGCGATTTGGTAACCAATAGCAGCTCTATTATAATGTTTAGGCAGTTCGAGGAGAGGGAGTATATATTCTCGAGCCATAAGCATGTGTTGCGCAGTTCTAAGGAATCTCTCGTGAGGTGCATGTCATACAGTTTGGAAGAATCTCTTGCGAGGTACACGTCGTAAAGTTAGTTACAAAATGTGAAGTACGTGGCAACTAATACAACAGTAATTACATTCGGAAATATAACAGTTTCAGTCAGGCGTGTATAAAGATTAAATATGTGAATTATTAATTAAGTGTGACGGCAATAAAACTGTAGAAACAAATTATTTTATCAGTGTTATCTTTTAGCAACAACTCCTTTCCGTTTACACGCCTTGCTCAGAGATATTTGCTCGACTGAGTAATAATAGCTAGCTGGAGAACAAAGAACCCAAAATTTAAAATAATAAAACAATAACAGGCGCTCAGCAAATAAGATAACACAAGCCAGATTACTGCGACACCTTCTGTAGTTGCATGCATACTTTTCACTCCTGTAAGTTCTATAATTGTGAAGTCCATGTCCACACTCCTAACAAACACCAGTAATTGTGCAGTATCCGTCGCATCAGTACTCTCATCACACGCAGTAGAAAAGCACTTGAACATTTTTCCCCTTCTATCAGTTGATGCCTAACACTTAGTCATTAGTTCAACACGCTTGCTTATGGTGTTTCTTGACAGAGAAACAAATTTGAACAAATCTGCTTTTTCAGGACACAATGTTTCAGCAACAATCACCAGACACTTTTTTTTACAAATTCTCCTTTGGCAAACAGTTTTACATGCTCAGTGATAAGTTTTGGAACCTTGTAACTTGCTTTCATAATAGTGTTTGGTTTCAAGTTTCTGCCCTGAATTAGAAATTGCGGTTGGTAAGTGATTTTGTTAACTTCACAACAAGCTCATGACCATTAAATTTATCAAACTTGGCTGAATGTTTTGTCTGGTAATGTCTTTTAATATTATATTCCTTCAAAACTGCAATCACATCTTGACAAATCACGCACATCACTTTGTCCACATGCTGGTTTACAAAATAGTTACCAAGCCAACACTCATTATATTTCCTGCACTCACTATCAATTTTGCACTTTTTTGTAAGCATTTTTCACTTCTTGCAACTCACTACGAAAGTAAATTTGCTGAGAACAGAACACACTGATGGACTGGAAAATACAGTCATTCTACCACACATGGAAAGAGTTGTGAATAGATAACGGCACATAAGGGACGAATGATCTGCTAGTGATGTCTTTGGCTACTAGCCTGGAAAGGGTGGAATTGTATACTTAACAATGCACCGCTTGCTTTTACTACCCTCTGCTGGACAAGGGTGTACAAAACTGCCATATGTTCCTCAAAATATTTTTTAGCCTTTTGTTGTGAACTTATAAGGAAAAAACGTTTGCGTAATCTTGCTCGCTTTTGTATCTCAATGAAATCCATTCAGGTGGATCAGGTGGGCTGAACATGGCCTTTAGGCCATAGTTTCGGTGGTCCTGGTTTAAAACAAGCAGCTAATTAGCTCCCTCTCCTTAGGGATTTCAAAGTTTGTTACTCTGTGACTATTATTCACAATGAAATTCTTCTCCCATACAGTTAATTCATGGGTTTGGTCTAAACTTTGGGTGATGCTGCAGTTGGAACCTAGCTGAGGAGATGAGGTAACTACCTCTAAAAATGTGTTTATAGTTACACGAGGTAAACGTATAGCTTTTAGTAAAGTTTGTATATTTAAACCTGATTCAGTTTAATATTAATACTCATCACTTCACTTCATCAAATTTCTGCATATGAAGTTAAATAACAAAATTTTGACAAGATTATATTACGTGCTTGTTTTTCTTGTGTCTACACAATTATTTTTAATTGTTGAGCACCACTGTTTATAGTAATTATAAACAGAATTTATTGTTCTGCTAGTGAGCTACAATGGTCGAGCAAGTATTTCTTACGGTAGTGGAGTGTGAAGGAGTGAGCTATCAGTAGGGACCCCAGATTGTCGGTAAATAAAATAATGTAATATCAGTGTAAAAATATTATAGTGAGCGGTGTTTTGGGCGGTAAATAAAACTGCTTAACGGTGTTATCTCGTGCAAAAAAGGTAAAAAACAAAAACACAGTTTAAACTATTTTACTGTGGAACAAAGGGCACCTTACATGTAACTTAAAAAAGAGGAGCATGAAAATATTTACATAGTATACATTTCGACTGATTTACTTCGTTAGAGACAAAGCCACCATAAGTTTGGTGTTCTCTGGCTTAAGATTTGTTCTTAAGTTTGTGATGTTGTTCCCATATGCAGAGAAAAGTCTTTCACTGTCCACATTGGACATGGGAACCCACAATAGTTTCATACACTTCTCACTGAAACACAAGTGGTCACATTGAAGTCCAGAAAGTAAATCCATATATTCACTTCAGCAGCATCATCTATGTTCTTCAGAGCAGCATATCCCTCCTTGAATGTCTTCTGTGGCAAGTCTCGCAGAAAAGGTAACATTCTTCTTGCTTTTTCTATAGTTATATCAGTAGATGCCTCATTTGATACTATTTTTCATACATCAAACAATTTACCTGCAGAATGAATAATATCAGCAGCTGGATCAGCTGACATTAAGGAATTCAGCTTGGTAACTGACTTTATGCCCAATTGCTTGAACTGACTGATAACATAAGACTTCTTGAGGGTTGGCAGTCTCTGAAGAAGACTTGAAGTTTTCTCTCCAAACGAGCCCTCAGCTACTATTATGAAGCCATTTGATATATCTTTAAGTTTGCTATATAGTTTATGAACAAATGGATATTTAGATCCCTCAAGCACTTCAATAAGGCAAATGGCGTCTTTGCAGTGTTCAAGAAGGAAAGATGCCTGGCAGTTTATTATGATATGATATGATATCTTTATTGAGTGTTGAGCTAATACAATCATTTGGGCATGATCAGCGTCGAGCCCTAGCTCCTTTTGCCGATCGTACCCAAGCTTCCGCATTTACAAGGCATGTGTGTTGAGTTAGCTTCATATCGCTAACGTTTCTCATTTAAATTCACTATACTGCTTACTGTTCTTGTCCCCTTCCCATCTCCTTCCCTTGCTTCCTCCGCCGTCTTAAATACTCCCTATCAGCGGGAAATGGGAACTATTAGATGCAATTTAAAGAATGTTTACTTGTTCCCCGCACTAATCGTCCATAACAACACTTGCTCGTTCATACTAAGAAATGTACCTCTCCCCCCTAACCCTCTCGTATTTACCGTCCTTTATATCTAACTCATTCACTTCACGATTTCATAAAAACTATCACTTGCCTATCAAAACCTTGTCTTTACTTTGTAGCTTTCTATACATTCTATAGTCACTCTCCCTGCCTATTCTATATACTTCCTCATTATTACTGCTTCTGTTTTCCCATATTTCTCACAGAACCTGCACTATTTCTATATGTATGGCACACTTTCCTACTCCATAAATCTATTTCTGGTGGCTCCTTTAACAGTCCCACATTGTTTCTGTCCAAAATCCGTAGACTCCCATTGGGTGTTAACACAATAGTTTCTTCTTCCACCAATTCACCACTCTGAAACCCCGCCTCTGCCCTGCCCGCAATCATATCACGTGACGATTGAACTCCCTCCCTCCTCGATGATGCCACTTTCCAAACTTTGCCAGCTGTTGTCCATACATCACTCTGATCTGACGTCACTGCTTCGGCTCCTGATCTCTTCTCTGACTCAGCTATCTTCTTCCCACCAGCCCCACTTAGCAGTGACATAACTTCCATTTTCCTTATTTCGCCAGCTGATGCCCTTACGTCACTCTGATCTGACGTTCTGCCTGCGTCTTGGCCACGCCTACCCTCTAACACTGTCATCTTCTTTCCGCCAGCCGCACGTGCCGGTGACGTAACTTCCATATGTCTAACCTTATCCTCTGGTCTCCGATTGCTCTTTGGACTTCCTCTGCATTCCTTCTCTCTAGTCGCCAATGAATATCGCTGAATCATATCCTGCCCCTGCGATCTGCTGTTCCTTGTGTCACTTTCGTATCCCATCACCATACGCCCATCGACCCATAATCGTAGGTTCTTTATGAAGGCCCGTTTCCCTTCCATTCTTGCCAACCTCATTTGTTGTATTAGATCCTTCTTCAAGGCCCGTTGTTCCACTGATAAATCGCTATTTATAAAGATATTTGTTCCTTTTAGTAGCTTTGATTTCTTCAATACTTCATAAACAAACTGCACTGACGTAAATCTTGCAACTATCATTCTGGCTCCTCTTGATCTCCCCACTCTAAATGCTTCTCTAATCTCCCAGCCCTGTACCTTCAAACCAAGCTTTCCTTCTATAATCTCTCTGACCTCATCTACAGGCCATACTCCATTCCTTTCTTTCACTCCTGCTATAACCAAATTAAATCTTCGGTGTCTCTCTTCCAGCAGCTCAACTCTTCTTTTAACTTTCTGTACCTCATTTCGTATATCTTGCATTTCATTTATAATCTCTCCCTTAATATCTATTAGTTCCTTTTCCATTCCATTGAGTTTATTTCCTAATCTCTCATCCATATCTTTAATGTACAGTTTATTATATTTTGAGACCGCATTGAAATACTACTGTGGAATCGGTTTGAATTCCCGCGTGCCGCAAAACTAAACTGACCTGGCAACGTCTTGCACATGCTGTCTGTACGGCGCGCGAACGGCACATTGCCAACTCCACCGTCAGCTGAATTGTGCATGCGCGCTTAATTTGAAACGTGGCTCCATCGGCATAATTCCTTTTCTTTTTCAGAGCAGAAGGTAAACAGACTCCTTGCGCTAAATTGTAACGTAATTTAAAGAATATAACTTGACTCCAAACGAATCTTTCAGTATAGCGGACATAAAATACACCTAGACATGCGTTCACATTATGGCAACGTCGCGAGACAGCAACAATTTTCGTGCGAGGGGTACAGGAAACGGAGACAGTGATTGGTAGAAGAGGCTGTCTACTGTCAGAATTGACTTGAACCAGACTTAGAAATTCATGCATTATTTAACGATACTTTTGCGACAGTCTTTTCCAGCCGGCATGAAATGGGGCGATGCAAGCACGAATCGTTAAAATACGGCATTACAGAAGAATTGCAGGTAGTATTGTCATTTAAATCTAAAGAATAATTTGAGTGAAATGAGAAATCCGTCACTGATACGGTGTTGCCGAGTTCTGATAAACATGGCATTCCTTTTGTTGTGCATGCGATAGGTGAAGAGTGAAGGGGACGGGGTAGTCGAAGCAGTACCGATGTTTACCGAAGCTCTGGTTAAATCACAGTGCAGTTTGGTGTTCTGTGCCGTGCAGCATGGCTGTAGCGAATGACAATACACATATCTGTAAATGATTGATAAGCCAAATATCTGATTGTTTATGTGAAAAGGAGAGACAAACGCCAAAAAAAAGGAGAGAGAGAAAAATTTCGGGTTATTTTGCACATTTTTTTTTCATAACGGTGTTATTTCGCGTTTTCGCGATATAGAACTAATGTCGCGTTATATCGCGACTCATAATGGATATATATGTGGAATTTAAAAATAATTGATTAAAGGTTTTCCTTATTGTTAATTTTCGGCCAATTTCGCGAATTAACTACTCGCAAAAAGTCGGGGTCCCTAGCTATCAGTATATCTTATGAAATTAGAACAATGCAGAAAGGTAATGTTTAAGTTAATGCATTTAATGTATTTGTTCTTTGTGTAAAAACAGTGAGTGTATTTGAGAAAACTGTTGTGATGTCGTGGAATTTATTTCAGGCGTCGCTTTGCTCATTGTCTAAGTACGGTCGTTGCTCTTGAATAAAAGTTCACACATTCATGAAATTTAGATCAGTTGGAACCTATAGTCTCCTTCTATCACTTTGTACTAATTACTACTGCCTATCAACCACATTATCGGTGATTACTTACACACTCACTAAGGTCCGTCTCTGTATCTAAGCTGTGACTGTTATGTAGTTGGAATAATCTTAGCGTGGTTTCACTATTTTAAGTTTGAGATTTGAAAGTTTACTCATACATGCTTCTGGTTGGCTAACTTTAATAATTTGAATCTATCTTCTTATCTTAACTCTTTCAAATACCACATGACATCCCTAGTTTCTCCCTGCGAGTCTGTTTCTGCATTGTAATGTTTTTTTTTTGTGGTCCTGACAACTTTTCCCCCCCAACGCTATTAAATTTAATGGGTCTCAAACCTTCCTGTCTAGACTACCGATGCAATTTTCTCCCTTCTGGGCATATCTAACAGCTACCTCGATACACACTATAATACAATATATTCACATAAATGATATATCATATATGACTGTTGCTTGTACATAAACAATAAGTAATACAAGAATTAGTAAAGAACATGTAATTAATTGACAATTATTACTCATTACTTAGGCTAGTGGTGTGAGGCATTGTTTAATTAATGTCTTACTGTGCCAAAATACTGCTACAGTTTTATGCTTTTGAAACACATTTTCATACAAAGCTATAATAATCTTCAGAGTGGTGTTATAATGGAGGATGGGAAAACATCTACTATTACCAATTCACAGTCTTCGTTTATACAATACACTCTTCATGTAAAATGTGATTTTTCTACATAATTTAGCTTAAGCATAATACAAATTAGCTTTGAAGTTGGCTAATTTTTTTTTTTTTATTTAATTTATGGACGCTCTTTAACTACTATGGTCCTTAGCGTCCCATTCTATATTGGGAGTGAAAGACCAGTAATTTTGCTCAGAGGCCTCTTTATCAGCCTTGAGGTTCTTTTACATGCCGTAAATCTACGATATGGGACCACCGGCTTTACTTCCCTTCCGAAGGAAGCCATATTAAGGATTTTTACGCCCGAAAAAATCCATCGCCCTCTGCCGGGTTTGAACCCGTGACCTCAGGAACTAGAGGTTAGCATAGTAACAACTACACCACAGAGGACGACAAAGTTGGCTAACCTGGAGCATGCTGACTGAATTGTAAACAAGTGAAAAAACAGGTCAGTTACAAGCAAATGACACCCCAATATACACATTGACTTCCCATTTGATATGGTCATTGATAGATTCCCGTTTCCATAACAATGTCAACCAACTCATTCACATCCTTTTGATTTGTAGTTGTGTTTATCACAGACAGGCTTAAAACCTCAGGCAGCAAGCTGGCATAACAGCATTCACACATACTGACTGGATGAATTTTTATTACACCTAAGCAATAATTTCTTTAACATTTTTGGCTGTATAATACAGTGTTAACAGTGTTAGTGTGTTGGTTGTGGGATCATTTACAGTAATTGGATTAAAACAAGCACTACAAGGGGTACAAAAATATTGCAATGACTAGAGTTTGAGACTTAACCAAGAAAAAACCCAATCGTGGTGTTTAAGAAAGGAGGGAAATTGAGCAATGGGAAAGATGGAGAAAAGAATATAAGGTGGTTAGAGAAAATAATTACCTAGGAGTCAAAATAGATAGCAGTGGAAAATGGGGAAGAAGAAGAAGAAGAAGAAGAAAAAAAAAAACAGCATTAGCTAAAGGAAACCGTGCAATAGCATTAATAAAAAGTTGCAAATACAGAGTACTTGAAATAGGATTCAAGTGGTTGGAATGGTTACATAACACGATGGTGGAGCCCAAAATCCTGTACGGAGTAGACATGGGGACTTGATGAGGGGTGAGAAGTAGTTGATAAAGTCCATAGGTTATTTTGTAAAGAAGCTCTAGGCTTACCAATATAAGTGTCAAACAGGTGGCACAGATAGAAATGGGTGGCTGAGAATCAAGCAAGGGTAAGGTTACGGAGAGTGCATTGACGTATTCGTACAGAATTCTACACCTAGAAGAAAATAACATAGTAAGACAGTGTCTAGAATTTCAAGAAAAAAGTTTAAAAAATAGAGGGTGGTATAGTTTGAAGAACATCCTAGAATACAATGGTTTAGGAGAGAGATTTGGTGGAATACGGAGAATAATGAATTAAATTTTTGGAGAGAAGTAAGAAAGAGGCTGGAGGATATGGAAATACAAAAAATGTTTAGTGAAATATCAGAAAAGTCTTTTTTAATAGAGTATAAAATATTAAAGTCAACATGGGAAAGGGAGGAATATGTAGAAAAAACAGGCAAGGAAGCAAGAGAAAGTATAGCATGAGTAAGTGAAATGGCAACTCTAGGCCGAGCCCGAGAAATGTAATTATAGATAATTTGATTTATTAATTTTTATTGATGTTAATTCATACTATGTACATATCTTTTTCTTTTTACTGCTTGTATAGTTTAAGAAGGGTGATTTAACGATATGTATGTATTTAGGTTACAAATATTAGAGGAGTTATGAATTGTTTAATGTAAATAATTTAAGCGCTATGTTAAAATACTGTCCACAAAGAAATGTTTTAGCTACAGGAATAGTGTCTTCGAAGGCAGAAAATCTAGGTTTACGATGTCTCTCTGGTCACAGGGCCATTGTTCATGCAGCGAGGGTGTAAAGTCTTTGTCCTTTTATATGATAATTCGCCGTGACCAAGTGAGAGAGACAACTAGCTTAACGGTAAATTTAGGAAAAGCCGCGATTTATGTTAAACTTGGACAATGAGATCCCTGTAAGTTTATACGAAATAGTGAGACGCGTCGAGTGGCGCTAAAAAATGGACCAATAGGAAAGGAAGCAGCCCCAGAAGCCTGCGACTATAAATGGATCTGTTAGGAACAAATTTGAGGCATTGCAATTTGGCATTTTGTCATTTGTGGGCAGGGAGAGATGCTGCAGGATGTTTGATAGATATCGCGCCAAAAGGGAATAAAGACAGTTTTCGAAACACACATAAGAATCGCTACTCGTAAAGAGATAAGAAGCATATTTAAACTTCGCGCCCTATCCGCGCCGTGTTTCAACAGCGGCGGACAGTATTTTAACGGCGGCAATATCAGTGTTTTATACTATGTGGATTAGCTAAATAAAAAGAAACTGCAGTGTCACCTTTTCGTAACCAAAGCACGTCTATTTCTCCTTTTTCCACCACCCGAGATCTACGCTTCCTTTACCAAGGATAAGTCCATGCTCCCACATAGTTTAACGAAAATTACTGCAGCTAGCCGAGGATAAAAAATGCAGAGAACCAGCACACTGCGAACATCTGGAGCCAATGTGGATGCAGCAAGGTAAGCTACGAGCAACGGACAGGAAGAGGTGACTGCCGCATAAGATAAGGAGTGTGGAGGTGAAAAGGAATGAGGATGGGAATAACCCAAAACCAATGCAGGAGAATCAAATACATATAGTGTTTAAATGTAGGGCCACTAACAAGTGGAGGGAGGAACAGATAAGTGACAAATGGTTAAAGGTTGACCTGAAAACAGCAGTGAAGGAAATATTTATGAAGGATTATGAGAAGGTTGGAGTGTTTATGAACAAAGTGAGAAGCAAATGGTTATGGACAGTAAAAAGAAACAATTACACCATGATATAGTTATTAATTAGGAGAAAGAATAAAATTGTAAATGTTATAAGTTCTCATGAGTGGGAGAGGCAATGAGCCTGGGCTGAACGGCAATCCCAGTTATGTCTTGTATTCAGCTAAACACAATAAATACAAACAAATAAGGTGTTAATGTGCAATTTTATGCAAACCGCTTTTAAGGCACTACTACACTAATTTTTAAGCTTTAAATGTAAATTTACTTGCTAAGTTATTAGAAAGATTATAAACAGTATACTTTTTAATATAATTGAAACTGTGAGTGGACTGCTAAAACTTTAGTTTCACTTACCAGGTTTTCACTCAGAACATGTTTTGAACGTTCGTTTCCATTGTCAATTATATGTTAAATGGCATCTGGAAGGGCATACCCTAATTCAGTTTTGGTTTTACCACCATCTAGCTGTCTAGTGGAATTTCACATATGTCATCAACTGGTGGAATTTCAAAATTCATTACTCTGCATGCATTTTTGACGATGTGGGCTTTTTCCCAGATTGTGAGTTCTGATCAAATTTCAAACATACTGGCTATGACAAACTTTTATAAGGACAAGGAAATTTGAAATTTTTTTAGTAAGTTTCAAGCAATATGTGGGACCATTTAATGAACCTTTAAAAACAAAGTTGGAAAGGAAACTGAAATTAAATTTTATAAAGTAATGGTTTTACCCACATTGCTTTGTGGCAGTAAAGCCTGGGCACCAAATCAAAAACAACTGGCAAACTCTAATTGGCAAAATAAAATTCCTAAGGAGTGTAAAAGGATGTATGAGGATGGCTAGGTTAAAAATGAAAATGTTAGGGTAGAGCTGAATATCAATTCAGTATACAAGATTGGACAGAGTATTTACTAACAATGGAAAACACCAGATTTCCCAAGGCAGCATTGGACTACATGCTGAGAGGAAGAAGAGATCGAGGATGATCCGGGATACAGTGGAGGCAATTACTGTGAAACCAGGATGGGCAAAGTGCCTAATCCATGAAGTGAAGAAGAAAAAGAAGAGGATTATGAGTTCTGCTATAGTGTTTTCATTTTCACCAGTCCACTCAAGATCATTTTCCTCACTTTGTAACCATTTCTCTATTCCATTCAGTTCCCCTCTTGCAGTAGCAGTAGTATTGTTGAGGCAGTAGTCTAGTATTAACTCTAGTCTCAAGCTTTAAGGAAGGGAGGGTTGGAGGGAAAACTGTAGGAGGAGGCAGATATACAGAGCGAGAGTAGAAAGTGGAGATTACCATGCGTGACCTTGATTGGACTGACCAAAGTGAAACCACTATAGTATTTTTGCATGTTTCAAAAGATTTATTTCTCATGTAATGTTGTGGTCCATTGGAACACAACATTTAATGCACACAGAGTAATAGATTTTTAAACTCTGCCAGTAGATGAGAGTAAAATTTTAAGTTTAACACTAGACACCTAGAGGACAGTACAACCAACGCCAGTGGACTTACATCTGACAATGGAGATGTAATCGAAACATGTTCTGAGTGGAAACTTAGCAAGTGTCACCAATCCGCTCAAAATTTCAATTATGCCAATTTACAGTTTAAGGTAGCTTAATACTTACATTTAGCAAATGATAGAGTATCTTGGCTGTAAATCTATGCTGTACAAATACAATTCCACAAAGGGCATCCACATCATCCTGCTGGGCAGTGCGATATGGACGACAAAGGTTCGAATCATCTCTTTGTTGTCCTCTCCTCGTAAAACGAGATCCTCTTCCCCTTGGATGAAAATCTCTGTTTCTTGATAAAGCCAATGGAGCACTTTTATTCACATCACTGAATGGATCACTTCTCTTTCCATTACCACACTCAAGTTTTAAATTTTGATTTACTAATGACATGCAAGAACAGGTTTTAGAATTTGTTTCAGCGATAACATTTGTGTCCTCATATTTTACCACCATCGAGGAAACATCCTTGGAAGGCAATGTTTCACCTTCACCATTAATATTAGAGTTTCTAAAAACAATTTCTGCCTCACTCTTAACAAAGCCATTTGTAGTATAGATGCATTTGCAACAATTCTCACAGTATGTGCTTTGTTTGGATGTGGTATGTATTTCTACGAGTGCACCTTTATCATTTTCAATTGCTACTGAGGTAGAACTAATTCTTGTTGTACAGTTACAACTAAGCGTATGATCTTTCATGGATGAATTCTGCTGCAATGATACACTTGCCAATTTTTCTCCAGAAGCTTTACTTCCATTTTCAAAAGCATCAGTAGCACTTTTGTTGTCTTCTAATTCCAGAGTTGCACTTTTTGCTTCACCCTCTTCCTCTGTCTGCTTTTCTGGTTTGAAATGGTGAAGTATTTCAAGGAGCCGTAATACTTTTGGTGAAGAAAATTTATATATTCTTTCCTTTTCTTCGTAGTTTTGGAAAGCGTAATCACAAATTGCTCTGAAACAGACACAAAACATGCCATTTTTTGCTTTATTACTAAAAATACATTCAACTCTGCAGGTTGCTAAAAAATAAGAGCATTGTGTTATATTACTTCACAATAGCAACCAATAAAGTGAGCCTATTTAATAGAAGTAGACTACAGTAGAATCTCGTTAGTACGTTTTTGCATGGATCCAAAGATTTGGATGTCACAGACGGGAAAACGTGTTAACGAAAATACAAAATCCGCAATTTAAGAAAATAATTATGTAATAAAATCTAATAATTATTACATTTCCATGGGGAATTGAAATCGATTTGAGCCCAATTCCATACTGAACACGATCTGCATTTCCATGCTAAATTCAATATGTATTGAGATCAATTTGGATATACCAAGTCCAAGAATAAACAATTCAAACTTTTATATTGGTCAACTTGGATTTATGTTGGCAAACCTGTTGAACATATGTTAGTTTCTCTGTACAATTTAAGCAGATTTTGAGGATAGAGAATGTTTTTGAGAATTATGGAAATGATAAAAGAGGCTTTCTGTGTGTTTTATTACACATGTGATAATTTCTGCTAAAAAAAACCCCAAAATAACGAACGTGCATTATGTTACAAATACAGTAAAAAATAGTATCATTGGCATATTCAATACGATATGCGTTTCCATGCAACAAATGTCGATCCGATTCTACTTTTCAAGGGGAAAGTTTTATTTTAGCATTTTTCCCTTCTTCAAAAGCAGTTTCAATCAGTTTACATTTGCACAATTGTGTTTAAGGTTGATGGAGGAATGTTTAACTTCTGCTCTATATCTACAGTTTCATATTTGGATTGCAATCTAATTCTTCAAGAATTTTCAATTTTTCATGTTGGTTATTTGCTGCACTTTCTTTTTCTCCATTGCAAACGAAAAGTTAAAATACAATCTACATATGTTTGGTCAACAATCAACAGTAGTAGCTATCGTTGGCTTTTACCATGCCAAGCTAAAGCATTCTCTAACCTGCCCAAACAAATATGTGCATACATACGTGTCATTGGCTGCCGGTCTCCACCCCGTGACCGAGGATTGACCAAAATAGCGAATGAAAACATCAAACTTTGAATGCGTTAAGTGCCTACTCCCACTGAACCATCCAAGGATTGGACAAAACAGTAAATGCGAACGTCAAACTTTGAATGTAGTAAGTGGGGCCAAGAAAACGTACTAAATAAACATTATTTATTACATTTGGTGCTGGAACTTTTATAACTCAATGTAATACATGGGAAAACATGTTAATGAGGAACTTGCTAATGAGATTCCACTGTATTAAGAGAACTATTTAATCTAGAAGTAACATGAGAGCTAAACTGTGATATACTCTACTACTTATTACTACAGAAGTAGAGTTCCTGCTTTTAAAACGTTAATGCCCATAAGCAGTATGTTTAAAGTACTTCTTACACTTTAACAGTGTACATTTTTACCTTCTCCACATAGTAGGTAGAAAAGGTAACATTCCACGCAAAAATGTGATACCAAGATTTGATGGAAATATGTTTTGACGCCACCTGAATAAAAAAAAAAAAGCTTTTTAGAAAAAGTTCCATGCGTGCATGTGTGTCTGTCTGCGAACACCATAACCAAAAAACAAGAAGTTGAATAAATAACAAACTTGGCATTTAAGTTCAGTATCTTCCAAAGATGCAACACAAATATTTTTGAGAAAATCCCCCAATCTAACTACCTCTTACAAAGAACATTTTTCAAAATTTTTTATTTTCTGAAAAACGTCTCTAATGATTTTTATTAAAATATTGTATATTAAAGATATTTATATGACAAATAAAATGTATATGAATTTTCTGGGAATAGCCTGTGAAGTCCTCTTCATTCATAGGGAATTTTGTATAATTTTGTATAACGTAAACATTAAGCAATAGATGAAAATGCACTACACAAAAATGTAGATCTCTTTAAAACACACAATTTATTTCTAATAATTTTTTTTTAATGGGATCCGCCATATCAAAGACACCCATTATTAATGGTTTGAATTGTTCAACTCTTTTCATTCTAAGTCCTGCCATCATTCAATTGTTTCTAGCGGTTGCATGGAAAGAGTATGGAATTTTAAGGCCAGCATATAGCGTCCAGTTCTTAAACATCTGACTATCGCTGTTCCCTTTGTATCTATAACGATATGTGTAACATAGCTACTTCTACAAAGGTTTGTCTCGCTTAAAATGAAGTAGATAGAACAGAAAATCTGATATGATACATTCATATGACTTTCTCTACCCTCTATCTGCATCAGTGGGTATACATACTATTCTTACTAAAGCTTATTTCCCTATCCACTACATTTAATCCAAATAAACCCTTGCAAAAATAGCTACATTACACACTTCATTATAAATACAAAGATAACATATAATCAAATGTTTAAGAACTGGGCACTATATGCTGGCTTTAAAATCCCATACTGTTTCCATGCAATCACGAGAAACAACTGAAAATTGGTGATAAGCATTGAACAATTTGAAACTTTAATTGCTTAATGTTTACAAGTTATACAAGATTATACAAAATTCCTTAAGCGGACTTCCTAGACTAATCACAGAAAATTCAATTCAGAAAATTTGTGATATAAATATCTTTCATATATGGTATTTTAACAAAATTGTTAGAGCCATGTTTTAGATAAATAAAAAATTCTGAAAAATGTTCCATGTAAACTGTAGTTAGGGATTGGGGGATTTTCTTGAAAATCTTCATGTCGCAACCTTGGAACATATGAAACTCAAATACTAAGTTTGGTATTTATACGACTTTTCATTTCTGAGTTATGCTGTTGAAACACACACATGGACATATTTCCAAAAATGCTTTATTTGGATTCAGGGTGCCTCAAAACATGTATTTCTGGTGAAATCTAGGTATCAAATTTTTGGGTGGAATGCCACTTACTATATACATAATAAGAAAGTAATAAGCTTTTGTAAGAACAGTTTTTATACCCATCAATAAATGATAGAGGGTAGAGAAAGTCATATAAATGTATAACACACAAGATTTTTATCCATTATTTCCCGCGGACAGACAAAGCAAGAACGATATCACTGGTGAGCCCACCTTGAAACCATAGCATACTCTTCCTTAAAAGGGTTCTGACGTTTTGCAGAGGAGAAAGCTTATCAGAGCACTCTCTACTTAGAAAGAGCAGCAATGGTTTGTGGAAAAGAAAGCAAACCACAGTGCGCTGGATGTGGTTTAGCTCTTAACTTATACAACCAGCTTTCCCCCCTCTGCATCCCTCCCATCAGAGTAAAGACTGGTTCGCAACCAATGAGAACGGTAACTAGAACGAGAACGAGAAAGTTGAAATACATGTATTCAAATGGGAATGTTCACAACCAACGGGAAGCCTTCCCGGGCCCCGGGAACGGGAAAGAAGAGTTGCTCAACTTTTAACTTTCTCGTTCTTCTTCCCGGGCACGGAATATTAGATACCTATTGCGCATATTAGACTCTGCACTCTAGAGGTTATTCTAAGCAGCCGTGACATGAAACAGCCACTAGTGCTCTCTATAGTCGCAAGCTGGAAACATGAAACTGGAAGGAATTAGTAGTAAATGTGCTTCTTAACCTCATCCTGACACCCGCAAATCTAATCAGTGTTGGTTCCTCTGGTGAAGGGATCATTTGTAGTTTTATATGCAACTCAAAACTGGCTATTACCTAAGAAACAATGGCAAAAGCTACAAAGAGCAGCTAAAACCGGTGGAAATGAAAAAAGAACAATAAACAACGTATGTATTGTAATGAAAAGAAGCTAGAAACAGTGATGTGTATTGAATTTATTTAAAGGTGAGTCGAAATTGTAACACTAAGTAACACTAAACTTAAGTGATGTTAGTGTTACAATTTCGACTCACCTTTAAATAAAAACAATAAACAATTTTAATGTATGCCATTAAATAAAGGAATGAAAGTCTGGCATAAGTAGAGGGATCGAAAATGTAATGAATATGCATTTAGATAATGTTTACTCTATCGAATTTTGACGTTGGCTTGGCTAAGTTGGAAGTAGGTGAAAAAATGTCATTGGTCAGTTAAAAACAAATGAAATCCCAATGCGTAAAATCGACTTTCACTTTGTGAACAATATGCATTTCCGTTACCGTTACTGGGTGGTTGTGAACCAGCCTTAATGAATAACATTTATTCAAGTGTGAACTCTTGCCATTAGTGGGACAGCATTAAACTCGGCACATCATCGATGGCATCACATTAAATATGAACTCCTGTCACTAGAATTAAACTTGCATCATCATCATTGATGGCATAGATGAAATAGTTTCTTATGTGAGAAATCACAGATAAAAATGGACACTGTGTATACTTTGTGTAAACAGCATCCTGTAAACGTTGTTCATCCTTTGCCAAATTGTTTCTGCAGGATTTGAAACTGCATTGTTGGATCATTTTTCTCATTTACATCTGATGATAGGTCAGCCAGCTCTTCTGAATGTTGACATGACTCCTATTGGTTATATGCAGGACAGACAGATAAGATATGCAGGGTGGCAATGCTTTGTGCAGTGCACATGTTTGTCCACTGTATATTCACAGAAAGCTGTCGATATTCAGCAGAGCTAGCATGCGTATCGACAAACTTAAAACAAACCAAATTATTTCATGCACAAATTGAGATTTTTATTATTTTAGCTTCATTTTCTACACCAGAACTTACTGAAACATCGTCAGCCTAGACTCACTGCTACCCCTCCTCCTGTGGCTCATAGACGGCGTTTCTTGGCCAGATGTATTTTGTGATTTCATTTTCATGTGTGACATCATCAAAATTTAATAAATTGCGTTAATTTTTATATATGAATGGTTTTTCCGAAATGGAGAGTTCCATTGGTTTTTGAAGGGGTTTTAAAAGCTTAGGTTTCTCTTTCAACTGATGATCTGTGGACCAAAATTTAAAAAAGTTGGTACGTTTTTGCAGGAACCTAAGGATTTGGATGTCATAGACAGGAAAATGTGTTAACGAAAATACAAAATCTGCAATTTAAGAACACAATTATGTAATAAAATCAAATAATTACTATGTTTCCATCGGAATTTGAAATTGATTTGAGTCTAATTGCTGAATACGATCCACGTTTCCATGTTAAATTCAATACGATTTGTGTATTGGATACACAAAGTCCGAGAATAAATAATTCAAGCTTTTATTTTGGTCAACTTGGATTTAAGTTGGCAAACCTGTTTAACATATCTTAGTTCCTCTGTATAATTTATGCAGGTTTTGAGGTTAGTGAATGTTTTTGAGAATAATAAATTGCAAATTATGGAAGCGATAAAAGTGGCTTTGCTGTGTGTTTTATTACAGATATTATAACAATTTCCGCTAAAAAACAAAATGAAGCGCATGCATTGTGTTTCAAATACAGTAGAAGATAGTATCTTTGGCGAATTCAATACAATTGAACACGGTAGGCATTTCTATGCAACAAATTTCAATCTGATCCTCTTTCAATACTACTTTCCAAGAGGAAAGTTTTGTTTTAGCACTTTTCCTTTCTTCAAAAGCAATTTCAATCAGTTTATGTTTGCTTACAATTGTGCATAAGGTTGACAAGGGAATATTTAACTTCTGCGCTATATCCAAAAGTTTCATATTTGCCTTGTGATCTACTTCTTCAAAGTGTGATCTACTTCATAAGTTTTCCACAGTGGGTTACTTGCCACACTTTCTTTTTCTCCATTGCAAACGAAAAGTTAAAATACAATCTACATATGTTTGATCAACACTCAAAAGCAGAAACTATCGTTGGCGTTTACCATGCCAAGCCTAAGCATTCTCTATCCCGCCCACACAAATATACATACATACATACATGTCATTGGCTGCTGGTATCCACCCTGTGACCAAGGATTGACCAAAGTAGCGAATGAGGATGTCAAACTTCGAACATGTTAAGTGCCTACTCCCACTGGATCAACCAAGGATTGGCCAAAATTGGTGAATGAGGATGTTAAACTTCAAACGTAGTACGTGGGACCAAGAAAACGTACTAAACAAATGTTATTTATTAGATTTGGTGCATTTTGTGCTGGAACTTTTATAATTTAATGCAATGCACGGAAAAACATGTTAATGAATGTGCTAATGAGATTCCACTGTATTTTACTTCCAATGTGTTCTTTAAATCTTGTCTCCATGTTCCTCTTTGTCTTTCCTATGTATATTTTCCCATACCTCTTACCTCCAAATTCACAAATACTGAAGTTTTTCTCACTGGAATTTTATCCTTTGTAATTCCAACGGGAAATGGAAAAAACTTCAGGTATATGAAATCCGATGTAAAGAACATAAGAAAAATGTAAAATAGAAACAAGCTGAGAAATCAGTAGCTGCAAAACATTTTTATCCACAGATCTTCAATTAAAATAAACCTAAGCTTTTAAAAGCTCTTTGAACACTGGTGAAACTCTCCATTTGGGAAAAAACTATTCACACCTAAAAATAACTATTATTTATTAAACTTTGATGTTCCTTATGAAAATGATCTCATCACAAAGTATGTCCAGCCAGGAAACACATCTATTAGCCAAAGGAGGATGTATGGCAGCAAGTCTAGGCTGATAATGGCAATAACAGTCTCCGAAACATGTTCCAGAAGTCTTGGTATACAAAGTAAAGCTAGAATAATTAAAATTTCAATCTGTACCTGTAACTGTCCAAAAATTTCATTGTCTTTTCCCAAAGGAGAAGCATTCAAAATTCTCTACCTTCAGATACATTTATCTAACTTTCTCTTAACTTCACTACAGCGATGAAAGGTAGTTTACGAGATGCCTGAAAGCAACTGAAATGTTCCTATATGAAACAGCTGCGGGGTACTTGAATTGCAATTTGGAAGATACATACAAAATTATCGTTTTTAAAATTATCCACAAATTATGAAATAAAAAAGAAAAGCAAAAGCCAAAAAAAGAAATTATATAGAAGGACTTTTAATCACAAATTTACCTATATTCCATGAAATACACTAATATTTATAACAGGGAACATTATACTGTATTACTATGAGAAAAGAAAACTTACAAAATTGGAATAAACAAGAAGGCCACTATATCAATCTACTCACCTAATCTTTACCATTACTGATGATATCATACATAAAAGGAGAAAGTGCCGCTCATATGGTGTTTTCACTTTCAACTTTTCTAGCTCAATCAACAGAACTAATGCTGCTCTATCAGCACACCATGGACCTAAAATTGTAGACATTACTTTAATTAAAAAAAGAAGTTCCATTAGTATGAAGTACACAATACAGCTGCAGTTGTGTAGAATTTTAATAATTAGTTTGCACTTTTATACTGAAAAGCTTTAATGCAATGGTGTTGTGGCCATCTGTAATTAGTAAAAATTATGGAGAGTTATTTGTTTAATTGATGACTACAGTTTGTCTCAACCTTAAAACACAGTATGGAGATATATGGGATATCTCTGTCTCTATCTAATGCATACATGTTGTCAGCATCATCCTTTTCTACTTATGCACTGTTGCCAATCTGCTAATAATATGGTGTAAATATTCAATTGTTATAAATTTCAGCATTGAACATATTATCCTATGCAGAACATTTTTCTCTATTAGAATATATCATTTTTACAGTCTTTACAGATATCTGTGGGTACAAAGTTTTAAAGAAAACAAGTTTTTAAGCAAAAGTCTGGAATTTGCTGTTTCTATGCTTATCATGCAATAACTAATAAACTAAAGGATAGAATGCAACAATTTTTTTAATTGGCTAGAGTGTTGATACCTGCCCAGTTTGAACTCTCTATCTTTAATGAGCGTTACAATTTTTTAAATTAAATACTTTCAGAAAATTCTATACCTATGCAGCAGAAAAGTCAGCCAGTGAGAAATATTTTTGTTACTGGGTTTACAACTGGGATCAAGCAAGAGAAAAAGTTGAGGGGGGTTGGAGTTTTTATAAAGAAGCTGGAATTGTGTAACTTTTTGCATTCATTGCATATGACAAACAAAAGTCATTTATTTATTCAGCCAGGCACGAGGCAGAAGGCAGTAAAGCTTAACATCAGTTGTAAGGAAGTGTGTACGTTTACAGTGTATGGAACACTGTGAAATATTTATGTATAAAGGGAGAAGCTAGGAAGAGATAAATTAATAATGAATGTGTTTGATTATTTTTCAAGTAAAATGAGTGCTAGTAAGGCAGTAAAAGAAACAGCTAAGGCTATTGGGTGTTCACAAACAGTGGTGTATAGGAATAAACCATGACCCATAAAAAAGAAAGCAAAAAAGGATGAGGGAAACAAAAACCTGCTAGGTTAATGAAATATGATGGAATAGTGCAAAAAGGAGTGTGGTGCTGTTTGAAAACATTTTACTCACATTGAATGTGATTTTGTCAAGGGTAAGCAGTGATAATACTCTACCAAATTATAGATTTTATATCTCCATATTTCTTTGGTAATATATATGTTTATGCCTGTAAGATCCTATTTCGAAGTCCTAAAAATACAAAGAGGAGACATAAAATGCATGTGAAAGTTAAATTGTCTTATAATAGCATTAAATAACAGTGCAGATATTTCATTATTTGGTGATGTATCATTCACAAAATGACATTAAATTGGCAGACCCATCACAGATGGGTGTCTAAGTTGCGAGCGTACATACACTACATGTGGCAACAGTGCACCTCATTTAAACTTTACTGTTTTTAAGTAGGAGACACAATATAATATACCAGTAAGAATGAAATCAAATTTCTCAAAATTCTGTCAAATTTTTAATCAGTTAATTTTTAAGAGACAAATGGCATAAATAATTTCATTGTATTTTGACACATATTTATTACACAATGTAAGTGTGTTTTGAATGGAAGAAAACACAAAAGATGCAAATAATGATAAATTCTTAACATTGTACCATAGAACTTCATTTCATCATTCTCAGGGAGAGCAAGAAAGAATTATATTACAATATCAGTGTTCAAATTAATGGGAAACTTGATTCATCAAGTTTAAGCTTTTGCATTCTCATTCACCAAAATAGCATACTGAATTCATATTGTGCATAGCCATCTTAATGATAGAATTATTCCAGAAGTCGTGATTTAAGTGTTGCTAGAGCTACCTCTAGTCTAGCCTTGGGAAAACAAAACCAGAACAAAAGAATTAGAAAACTTAATGCTATGGCTTTCAGAAGTGTATTTAGAGTATCAAATTCCGAAGTTCGTTGACTTGCTCTATGCTAGCTGAATTGCAAACAGTTGAAAAAATATCACTGATCAGCACCTGATGCATAAAATAAACTTTTCATGCTATTTATATTATAACTGATACGGAATCCTATTCCTGGAATTTGTGAACCAAACTTGCTCATGTCTGTTTACTTTCCATTTTTGTTTTAGTTCCTGTTCTCTATGCATTGTTAACCAGCCTTTACACACTTAAAATACTCTGCTGCTTGCTACTATGTCCATCATATGTACATCAACGCATATACAGTTTTGTAAGCCATCATTATTGTCTTGACAGAGATCAGATAGTACAGATAGTTTTACATCGAAGTTGCCAAGTATATCATACACTTCAAAAGTTTACCATGCTAGCCTCTGGTTCCCGAGGTCGCAGGTTCAAACCCAGTAGAGGGCGATGGATTTTTTTGGGCATAAAAATCCTTAGCATGGCTTTCTTCGGAAGGGAAGTAAAGCCGGTGTTCCATGGTTCTTTTACGGCAATATAGAAAGGCCTGATAAAGAGGGGGCATAAAAATCCTTAGCATGGCTTTCTTCGGAAGGGAAGTAAAGCCGGTGTTCCATGGTTCTTTTACGGCAATATAGAAAGGCCTGATAAAGAGGCCTCTGAGTAAAACTACCGGTCTTTCACGCCAATATAGAATGTGACGCTAAGGACCACAGCAGATAAAGAGCGTCCATAAATAAAACTCAATTTTTTCACTTCAATAGCTGAATGAAAGAACTGGGTAAATGGATTATGTCACAAGAGTTTGCTGTATTGACCACGGTTCCTTCCTGCATTTTCCAACTCATTTTCAATAACCAGCACGTATGTTTCTGTACTACCTACAACAATTAGGCATGATCTTGTCTTCATTGAGCTAATTTATTGCATTCCAAGCTGGTAGAGGCTACTTAAAAAGTATATGCAATTACATGCACAATTATGACCACAGCTTCATTCGTTTCATTTTAAAGCAATCAAGGTTGGTTCACAATAAGCGAGAAAAAGAACCAAAATGGGAACAACAAAGTTAAAATACATGTATTAGAATATGAACATTCACAATTAACAGAAGCTAGAATATTTGATCAAATTTTAACTTTGTCGTTTCTGTTCTCAGGAACTTCATATTAGATCATATTTGAATATTACTCTCTTCAATGTCGTCCTCTGTGGTGTAGTGGTTACCATGATACCTCTAGTTCCCGAGGTCTTGGGTTCAAACCCAGCGGAGGGCGATGGATCTTTTTGGGCGTAAAATCCTTAGTATGTCTTCCTTTGGTAGGGAAGTAAAGCCGGTGGTCCCGTGTCGCAGATTTATGGCACGTAAAGAATCTCAAGCCTGATAAATAGGCCTCTGAGCAAAATTTCTGGTTTTTCACGCCCAATATAGAATGGGATGCTAAAAGCCACAGCAGTTAAAGAGCGTGCATAAGTAAAACTAAATTTAATTTTACTCTCTTCAATGTAGAAATTATTCAAGACAGCTGGGACATGAAACTGCAACTACAGCTCTCTCTATTCGCAAGCTGGGAAAATAAATAAGAAATTCCAGCAAATGTGCATTTTGATTCACTCAGATCCATTGAGCATTGCTTCTCCTAGCAAGGGTGTCATCTGTAGTATATTTATATGCAACTCAAAACTGGCCATTACCTCTAAAAACAATAGTAACATCTATAAGAACAGCAAAAACTAGTAGAAATTAACAAGAAAAATAAATTATTTTAATGCATGCTATTAATAAAGGAATGACGTTTGGTACGACTAGAGGAATTGGAAATTTATATGGATTAAGAAAATGTTATTAAATTTTGACGTAGCCTAACCTGCATTAAGTTGGCAAATTGGAAGCAGTGAAAAGATATATTGTTCAATTACAACTGAATGATGTTCCAATGCGCAAAATCAACCTCCCATTTTGTTACTGATATGGCTATCAATATGCATTCCTGCTATTATTCCTGCGGCATTGCGAAACAAAATGTATGCTGTTTTGCTTTCCATCCTTGTGTTTTTGTGAACCAGCCTTCATCTGAACAGAGTTTCATTAGATGAAATTTCCGATTGAATGATGAATGATGCAAGAAAACAACATCTGGAGGAATGATAAATGTGGATTTTATTAACATGTGTTTTAATGAAAACTGCTTTGGGTTTGTATAATGGAATGATAAATACAGGAAAACAATCATCTGAGCATGATAGAATGAGGTTCTAATGTAATTCAAAGATCTTGACATTAAAGTTAATGTTTCAGAATCATATAAATAGCTGTTGTATTTAAGCCATTTTATTGCAAATTAGAATTTCAGGCATGACTAGGAATATCAGACAGCTTTTATACTTTTATGCTAAGTCACTCTTAAAGATAGCTAAAACCTACTTACCTAGTGTACGAAGAACATCTAAGAAATCATTTAAAACACTTTGTGGATCAATCTTTGGGTCAGGTATTCCCTTGAGCTCCTCCTGAAATTCATCTGCATATACCTCTGTTGGATCATAACGATGATCAGTTAAAAATGCTTGGGCAGCTGCAATATGCTGCTCTAAGATCTCATCCAGCTCACCAGGCTTTGGCAAACCACACTCTATCAGCATTTCTTTTGGTTTAGCACAGTACCTGTGAAAGTAAGTAGGTTCTATAAAAAATCTGATGTGTTACACTCACATGACTTTCTCTACTCTTGTAAAACTATTTTTACAAACTCTTATTCTCCATCTATTTCATATTAATCGAGAAAAACATTTGCAGAAACGATCTTTTGACGTGCAAAGAGAATTACATTTTACACATAGCAACCAGTTCTAAAAATATTTGACTATCGCTTAAGGCGTACTATGTTCCCCTTGTTTTATATTTGCAAGGGCAATATAGAAATACAGTAGCCTTTAAGCATAGACATATCTCTTAATAGCTGGTTGCTATGTGCAGCACCGTTCTCTCTGCCACAGATTAATACTCTTTGCATATCCAAGACAAAAAAAATGAATAACGAATTCCCATTTGAGAAAATAAGTATTGAAAAATTTAAGGGAATAACAAGCAATATCTTGAAAATGGTTCACTCAACAAAAAAAATGTATATGACATAAATTGTGTATTTTAACGCGATCTACATTTTTTGTGTAGTAAAATTTTGTCTATCTCTTATGGTTTACCAGTTATGCAAAAGTCGTTCAAAATGAAGAATACTTTTGGAGACATTTCCTGAAAATTCAAGATATACATTTTATTTGTCATGAAAATATCTTAAACATATGATATGTTAATCAAAATCGTTAGAGCCATTTTTGAGAAAATTAAAATTTTTGAAAAATGTTTCATGTAAAGGGTAATCTGGGGTGGGGGGATTTTCTTGAAAACCTTCGTATCGCATCTTTGGAAGATACTGAACCTAAATACCAAGTTTGGTGTTTATCCAACTGTTCGTTTCTGAGTTATGCTGTTCACAGACACACACACAGACAGACATGTTTCCAAAAGTGCTTTTTTTGGATTCAGGGGGTGTCAAAACATATATTTCCGGTGAAATCTCGGTATCGAATTTTTGGGTGGAATATAATAATTCCCTTAGTTACTATATGTAATAGAGAAAGTAAAAAATCATATTACGATAGCTTCTCATAAAGATCAATACTGAACATCAAACAATATGCACAGGGAAAATGCAAAATCCAGAAGTATACAACTTATGTTACTCCACCAAGCATAATATACATAGAGCTTTCATGTAAAAAATATGCACAGTGTTTTCATTCCCACTTTCTTTCCCCTGTCTTTGAACATCACTTCAAAGCAGTGCATAGTTGAGCTTCATCAAGGATGAGTTAACTCTAGAGCAGTCCATTTTTATGTATAAATGTTAGCACAAATATGAGTCAGCTTGTCACGTTCATACAGAATTTCGTTTGCAGTTCCCTTGTCAATTGCCTTCTTCCAGAAAAGCAATTCATGATACTGCAAATAAATTTGATTCTACTGGATCAGTGCACAAACACACACATGCGGAGATGTACAATTTTAACAGAGAATAAACTACACAAAATGGTGAAAACTTGAACATTTGCTAACAAAATCACTCCAGAAATTACCACTAGTGGGAGTTTTGGTGGTTTCTGCACATAAAGCAACAAAATTATTGAACCTCAAACCGCACATGTATCCACTCTTTAAAACAAGGCAACCATAGCAAGAATGCCTAATTGCAAATCATTTTTTGCAGCTGTGAATAAAGGTTAAATGAATCCAATGCTGCTGTTTTTTTCAGATGAGGCCTGGTTTAACTTGAATGGCTGAGTGAACAATCAAAACATGTGCTACTGGCATACCGAAAATCCACATCATGTACAGCAAATGATGTACATTTTTCATATACATGATGTATATTTTTACTTTCTCTACTATGTTTAGTAAGTAGGGGAAGTATTGTATTCCACCCAAAAATTTGATACCGAGATTTCACCGGAAATATCAAAATTTTCGAAAATGTTCCATGTAAAGGGTAGTCTGGGGTGGGGGGGGGGGGGGGGTTTACCTTGAAAATCTTTGCGTCGCTCTGTGAAAGATTCTGAACCTAAATACCAAGTTTGATATTTATCCAACTTATCGTTTTTGAGTTATGCTGTTCATAGCCCTTTTTCTAAAAGTGCTTTTTTTCAATTCAGGGGGCCTCAAAACATGTACTTTCGGTGAAATCTTGGTATCAAATTTTTGGGTGGAATGTAATACTTCTACTTACTACATGTAGTAGAGAAAGCAAAAATGTATGATAAATGCATTGGAAAATTTAAATCAATAGCATCTTGGAGATGGTTCCTGTAAGAAAAAATTAATCCAACAAACTGCATCTTTTAATGAGAAGCACATTTTTCCTGTAGTAAGTTGTTCAGGCTTATGAAAAAATTTTCTATATCACGGATAATTTGGGGGGGGCGATTTTTTTTAGAGCCTTCTGTCACATCCTGGAAGATTTTTTGAGTTATGCTCTTTTACCCTCTCCCTCTCCTTGTTTAAGTTATTTTTTCAATTTTCTTTTATCAATTATCAAAGTTGTGAGGGCTTACTTCAATTGTTATAATTATCACTTTATTATGCTAACAACGTTTATAATTTTGGTGCGGTATATATGTTACTTTATGTGCTCTATATTAGGCACACCTAATTTTCTTTTTTCAATAAAGATTAATATGTGTCCAAAATAGTGAGTTACTGAAGAGTTTCCATAATATACCAAGTGATCGACCACAGTAATATCTATTTAACCCATTATCGCCTAATGTTGCCATATGGTAACGCACGTAACACATTCTTAAAGTTGTTATTGTGCTTTCAAAAATTACGCTGGAGGCTTGGTACCAGTGCTAATCGCTCTGTAAAGGAACTGCGTTTACAACAACATAATTTTCATTGTCGTGCTTGTTACAATAATAACGTAAGGATTGTTTGAAAACTGCTATCGCTGAATGTGGAGCAGAAATGAACATCCGTTTCGAGTAAGTATATTTTTATATGCTTAGAGTTATTATGTGGATTATTTCTTGGTAGTATATTTCTTTGTATAGTGCAATACATATTCTCTGGCAGTTACAACGTGATTCAGAGAAAAACAGGTGAAATTATGGGTTCTTAATTCCAATGTTACCATATGGCAACGCTAGGCGGATGTACTCAGTAAGACGTATATTTCGTTACGTTGTTTCAGGAAAGGACTTTCACTTGCTGAAGCACTGGAGATAACTTACAGTGATGATATTGATGGTGATGGGTTTATTGAACCACCAGTATGAAATGTAGACACAGATGAGGATTCTGGAAATGAGGATGAAGGCGGATTATCTGACATTTCGTCTGTTACTGGCTAACATTCAAGTAAGGTTACCAAACAATGAAAGGATAGGTGTTGACCAAAATGAGTACAACCCATTGGCACATACCCACACTAGAGGCAACTGCACCTGAAATTGTATCTACCCCGATATCCGAAAATGTTATCAAATGAGCAGCTGAGAGGGAAACAAATGAAAAACAATGGGAGAAAGGTGCTGATTTTGACATAGATAGACCTACTGAATTCCCCTCTCCAGATTATTCAAGATATGAACATATGTCAGTAACTGAAATTTTCGAATTTCAATTTTCATTTCTCAGGTATTGTGGCTATTCTGCCATTTGGTACTATTAGAGAAAACAGAATTCCTAAAGGATGTCCACTGGAAAACAAACAATTATTCTCTAAAAAAGACTGTGGACATTTTGAGACAGCATTAGAGAAGAATGATGGATTGCTTTATGTCCGATGGCTGAATAACTCGGTAATCACATTTATCTCTTCTTCATGTGGTGCACAAGATGTTGGTCAAATAAAGAGATTTCCACAGCAGCAGAAGTGAAATACAATGATTCCAAGGCCAAGGCTAGTCGCCAAATACAACATCTTTATGGGAGGTACTGACCAGATGGATCAGAATATTGCCTGCTGTCACATTGGGATACGAAGCAAAAAGTGGTACTCGTCTTTGTTTAGGTGAATGCTAGATGTGGCCATTCAGAACAGCTGGATTTCAAAAGAGAAATAGCTACCATCTATCTCAAGAGATACCAGACTGTACCAAAAGGAGTAGGAAGACCAGCAGCTTCACGGATATCTCTTAACGGCCACATATAAGATTTGACAGAACTGACCACCTTGTCCAGCCAACGGAAGGAAGAAATCAAGTGTGAGAACAATGTGGTGAAGTGTGGTGTTGGATTGTGTATCAACTGCTTTATTCACCTTCATACTCGTTAAATTATGTGGGATTTTACAAATGTTGAAAATACTGATGTGTGTATACCACAAGTGCATTTTTGTAGAATTACAGAATATGTTTTCATACTTAGGTCAAATTGTTAAACTTTTGTTGTAGACAGTATTACCTTTAGTAAAGATGTAGAATAGTAGCCTGCTGAAGATTCAGAATACAATTTCTTAATGAATACTATACGCCATAAAACTAGATAGTGGAAGTGCCTAGCGTTACCATATGGTAACAGCACATATGTTTAAAACTGAGTAATAAATATTTATTTTTGTATTTTATTCAATACATTTATGTTACTTAGAGACATAACAAACTAACAATCAATAAAAATTAACAAAAGAATCTGATGTGTTACACTCACATGACTTTCTCTACTCTTGTACAAACTATTTTTACAAACGCTTATTCTCCATATGCTTCATGTTAATCGAGATATCGAGATGTTAATCTTATTGCTAATTTTCTTGTAGATGCAAGGGGAATTGGTAGACTTTAAGCTAAACTCAAATATTTTAAGAGCTGGTTGCTATGTGGAGTATTCCATTTTCTTTGCATTACCAGGGCAAAAACAATTGAATAATGAATTTGAGAAAAAGTATAAGTATTGGAAAATTTAAGGGAATAACAAGCAATATCTCGATAATGGTTCACTCAACAACAAAAATGTACATTTTAACACGATCTACATTTTTTGTGTAGTAAAATTTTGTCTATCTCTTATGGTTTACAAGTTATGCAAAAGTCGTTCACAATGAAGAATACTTTTGGAGACATTCCCAGAAAATTCAAGATATACATTTCATTTGTCATGAAAATATCTTAAACATATGATATTTTAATCAAAATCGTTAAGAGTCATTTTTGAGAAAATTAAAATTTTTTAAAAATGTTCCATGTAAAGGGTAATCTGGGGTGGTGGATTTCCTTGAAAACCTTCGTGTCACATCTCTGGAAGATCCTGAAGCTAAATATCAAGTTTGGTGTTTATCCGACTATATCTGACTATTTGTTTCCGAGTTATGCTGTTCACGCACACACACACACACACACAGCCACGGACATGTTTCCAAATGTTTTTTTTGGATTCAGGGGGTCTCAAAACATGTATTTCCGGTGAAATCTTGGTATCAAATTTTTGGGCGGAATACAATACTTCCCCTACTTACTATACGTAGTAGAGAAAGTAAAAATAATTCAGGCATTAATGGGTTAAATCCGATCTAGATATAAAGAAAATTGCTACTAATAAAAGAACATTAAATACTATTTTATGAGCAAGCTGTTTTCCTGAAAAAACACATTTTTTTTTCAAAGTCTGTGCAGAATAAGAATTACTTTGGAAGTATATAAAGGGAGAAAAACGTTCCAATTTGGGAAGATGCAGTCACATGATTCACTTGTGTTTTGTTGAAACATATTTGTGTCAATTTGCATCATATATTTGAGTTAATTTGAATTTTTGTATTTATAAATGAAGAAAAGTAAACAATAAGTACTGTAGGCTTTTATGGTCAGTCAGAATTGTCAAAATTATGAACTGAGAAGCTATGATCTGCTGAGAGCTTATTAACCAGATATGTTTTGTCTACAGATGCAATAAACACCTTAAGTTTTGCAGTCCAAGTCTCCTAGATCATGGATCTGCTTGAAGAATACGTTTTGAGTAGTTAAATAAAATTAAAATCATAGGGAGAATAAATATCACTAACAGTAAGGATAGCGTTAAATAAAACTTGAAAGCGAGTGTGACTGTAAATTCCCTTTATTGTTAAGTGTCCTGTTAGGTTGCTGGAACGCAGAGGTGTAGAAAAGGACCAATGTTCGCCAAAAGACAGATAGCCTTAGGCCTCCAATGGAAGAAGCTAGAAATCAGGTGTTAGTGGAATGAGGAGATATAGAACGTTTGAAATAGAGAAACAGGAGATTTTAGAAGACACACTTGGCCGTGGTGGCTCCTTGGAGATGTTTGTTAGAAAATCTGCAGGAGAGTTTAGAATACACACTTGGCCGTGGTGGCTCCTTGGAGATGTTTGTTAGAAAATGTGCAGGAGAGTTTAGAATACACACTTGGCCATGGTAGTTCCTTAGAGATGGTTGTTAGAACATGTGTTGGTGGATAGGTGTGATGATATGAAACATAACAAATAGGAAATGCGTGTGTGTGTGTCGAAGAAATAGCAGGAATCAAATGTTAAAACGGTGACGGTAAATAAACGAGCAGGAAAACAAAGTCGTATTCACCACTAACCCGAGATCCAAGATCCATGCAAAGAACCCTCACTAGTACCGAACCCGGGACCATTCCTACAAATCCTGTGCTGTAAAATAGCCACATACCACCGCAAATAGGCGAAATACTACCGCAAATTGCCGCCCTAATGTGGGGCCCACAATCAACAACCAGAAATACTACGGCATGCTGTGACTGATAACTCATAAATCATTTTATATATCCTTTGAAAACAACAGTTAAAGGACACATCAGACATATATATGTAAGTGTGTAATTATTTAGGGTAAAACAAATAAGATAACAATAGATATAACTAAATCAATTACTCCTAACTTATTAGGAATGGAGCGTAAAATACTGTAGACAAATAAAAAATATAATTCTGGTTGAATGTGGACTGCGGTAACAAGTGGATTAGCTGGAATAAAATTATCAGGATCTCCAAGTAATATATACACAACTTACTTTACAATGTGCTGTTTAATTTATATTCTCATACACTATAAAAAGCATTATCTAGTAAATTATTCTTTTACGAATTTTAATATACATTTATTATTTTTATTTGTTTTTATCCCTTTAGGTAACGTACTGAATAGCTGTTTCCCCATTCTTTTTACATCTCGGTTGTTTAAAGTATCCCTAAGGGTTGATCTAAAACATTAATTGCTGTTTCTCAAATAATATTTATGAACATTGTTATTTTTTCACTCATCTTTATCTAATACAATATTTTTTTTGTGCTTTCATATATGTACACAGGAAACAATTAAAATCTTATAATTTTAAAAAATTGGTCTACATGAATAATGTTGCTTGTTTCATTATATAGGTACCTTTATTTATTTTTTTATTAATCAATTTAGTTGTTTGTCTATTACCACTTCATTATGGAGACTGACTGCATGACTGAAAATGTCTACTGCAATTGTAGAGAAATGTTTGGACATAAACTTTCAGCAGGTTGTAGCTTTTATGTTCACCAATTGAAGCATGGGCAGGCCGAGTGAAGCCAGAGGATGTTATGAAGCATGCCAAGTCGTGATGGGTTTTACCGCTTATTGGATGGGATGGAAATTGTAGAGTGATGGGTGAGAAAGAGGTAGGGAGATTGACAGGGGGTAGCAAGAGTCCTCCTCTATAGCTGCTGGTCAGGGTGTAATGGCCCTTCTGTACTGCTGGTGTGATGTGGCTTCCAAAGTTGTGATTATTTTGGGTTTGCTATGGTTAATTTTGATATGCAAGCATCACTTGGATGGTTGTATAGCAGCTAGCTTTTGCTGCTGGTGGAGTTGCTCCTTTCTTACTGTAGGCCAGTGTCATCTCAACTGGCATTGTCTGGGGTTATAATTTCCAAGAGACAAAACAAAGATGCTCTGATAATGTGACTGAGTTTTAGAATTTTGCAACGCGGCACCTAATTCCATCCTATACATATGGAAGAGATGAGGCTTCAAGTAGTCTCAAAGGGAAGGCATGGCATATGGGACAAATGGTCCTGACAAGTACCCTAAGCAGCCATCTCGAGATCTAGCATGCATACATTAGGACAGGAATAATTATCATTGCTCTGAAAAGGCATAGCTTTAGAGGAATAATGGGTATCCCCAACCTGAGTATGGGGAACAATGAGGTGGTAGCCTTAGTGGGCCCTGTTTTAAGCTCAGAATTGACTTCTAATTATAAGGGTAAAGCTGTTTCAGTAATGCATGTTCTAGATGATACCAACTAAATTTCAACCTTCATTAAAGATTTACCTCAAGACTGACACAATGTCACTTGCAGTTTCTGCGGTACTGTGCAAAATAATTTCTAGCCTGCGGATTTCTCCTTCCAAGCATCCTGGATCGCAGTTGCTGTTCAACAGTGGTGCCGTGAGACCTAGGATTCTTGGTTCAGCCTTTGAACGAACATATTCCATAATCTGCAATTCATCATAAATGGTTAGTACTTTTAAGTCAGTCTGTGTTTATTTATAAGAAAAGATCAATTACAATACTCGTTGCTATAAAGTTGGGCAGATTAGGGAGAATATATCAAACCAACTGGACAATAACCAATAAAATTTCTGGTTCCAGAAGTTGTAATCAGCTTTTACAAAAGCTGTTTCATAAGTACACATCACAATAAGTATGTTGAGATGTAGGCAATGTTTAAAAATAAGTTTGCTATATGCTGGCCCTCATACTATTCTGTATTCACTCTTAAGTTGATCCGCGCCAAAACAAACCCTAGGAGACCAGTGCATCGTTATAACGTATCCTTTTGGCATTCACATCAGAAATACTGTTATACTTTCACGACCACATGGCAAGTACATCGGCATGTAATGCAAAAGGAACAGAGCTCTTATTTCGAAAACTTGAATGGTGACTAGTATATTCTGTTAGAGTTAAAGCTGATACAATTGATGGTTAAAACAAGATAAATGTTTGCATATATAATAATAGTTCATTCTAAAAGAAATGAGCGAAAAAGAAACTACATAAGAGGTATGCGATAACTTACATTTATTCCCTCTCTGGAAGTGGCACTTAATCAACTGTTGGCAGCTCATTTTTAAAAAATAAATTGTGCACTGTTACTCGAATTGCACGCTTCACAAAATCATCACATTTTTGCATCGCATATTTCACACGCCTTCTTTTTTTTCTGGGTGTAACCACTTTTCCTGTTTCAGATTTTTCTTTAAGAGCACTGTTTATACTTGTACTTGAAACCTCAGTGAATTCAGAACTTAATTTCACCACTTCTTTCACGGGAAGTGTTGGATACTTCTCACATAACTTATAATAGAGGTTCAATATTATTGTTTTTTCACCACTAGTCAAAAGTTTGCCTGGGTTATGCTTTACGTAAGTTGAAGATGCAAGGGCAAATTAACCGTCCGTCAACTGCTGGTTTCTGGCTGTAAACAATATTCTGCCCATACCCGGATGTCAGGTGACTCACATGAATTGCATGTTGGGACTTGTAGCTTTGTTTAACAGTATAAATCAACATTAAATAAACTCTTAGGCATTTGTATAGAATATTACACCATTTAAAGATAAATTCATTCTAAAATTCAGATTATTAGCACGGAAATACTTTTCCTGCACGCATTGCTACTGTGTTATACCATGGCGCACTGGTCACGTGGGCTTGTTTTGCTATGGATCAACCTAAGAGTGAATACAGTATAGACACCCTTCACAAGCAACAAAAGAATGGTAACTTAACATTTATTTTTCAAGTGCTGGAAAATTCAAACAAACAATGAATATCTCAGAAATGGTTAATAACACAAAAATGTTCATTTAAAACTAATTGTATATTTTAATGAAATCTACAGCATTTACCTATCTCTTATGGTTTCCAAGTTACATAAAATCTAATGAGAATGAAGAGGATTTCACTGGTTATTCACAGAAAATTCAAGATATCCACTTTATTTACCCTGCCTATATCTCAAACATATGACATTTTAATCTGAAGCATTAGAGCCATTTTTGAGAAAATTAAAATTAAGGAATTTTTCTATGTAAAGGATTGTTTTGGGGGTGAAGAATTTCATGAAAATATTTGGCCTACTCCATAATATGAGCCTGACTTAAATATGCAATTTAGCATTTATCGGACTTTTAATTTTAAAGTTCTCTCTCTCCCACACACATGTAAACACACATATATACTATTTTCTAAAAACTGCTCTGTTGGGTTCAGAGGACCATAAGCTAAGTTATTGGTGAAATCTCAATGAAAACTTTAAATTTTTTTTCTTTTTTTACAAAATACAATACTTTCTGCAGTAGAGAAAGTAAAAACTTTAACAATAAAACTTATACATATGTTAAATGTGTAAAATTACCCACAATCTTTAGTAGTCAGCAATGAAAGTGTGCTCTTTAGAATTCCATCTAATATTTTTGCCCATACACCAAGCGAATGGTTCTACATTAATTAATAAATTACAATGATTGTTAAATAGTGTTACTCACCTTGATCATTGCATGATCCCCAACAGCTCTATGACACTCATCCAAAATCATCAGATTCAAGAAATTTATGCGCAGGAAACCACATTTTAGAATACCCAAGCAGATTTCACTTGTCATTACTAGAACCTAAAAAAAAAAAGAATAGCAGTAACTTAGTAAGAAATATTAAAAGTATTACGACACAAAAACATTTTAATAAAGTAACTGAGCTAAATGAACACCAGTATCACACCAGCATGAGCGGTGATCTTGACTGAAAAAATTAAGAAACCAAATGGCAGTTTGATTCTTTTTTCAATTCAATACATTTGCACCACAGAAACTTTGTACCACTTTGTATAGGTTTTGTCAAGTTTTACACTATGTACTAAAAATATAAACGAATACAATATGACACATTTAAAACAAGTGCAATAAAAGTATGTAATAAAATTAAGTCATAACAGATTAAATAAGAATCAAACAGAGTTGATACAGATAAATCTGTCACAAGCAGAACAATAATAGTAAAGAGAGATAATATAACCTCTATTTGTCCATCAATAAGCTAAAACCAGTTTATAAGCAGAATATATCACTTATCTCATTTGTGATTTAAACCTTTATCTTTATACACCTTAAAGTCGCAAAACTAAATTTTATAAATTATTTGTCATTGAGCATATTTGACCTGTCATTTATTTAAAAACTCACCATGCATGTGAAAACTGTCCTACAAGCAAGCTTTTTTTAGTACCATTTTAAACCTATTTATTTCCAGTGAACTTTTTAAGTGTTTTGACAATCTATTGCAAAGATAGCAGGCTGCAAAAATGGGTTTGCTGGTATTGTAGTTCAGTCAGTAGAGCATTTACCAGCTAAGTGAGGGCTAGTGGATAAAATTACAGACTGGGGGGTTTGTTATTTTATAAGTCGTGGATTTAGTTTTTAAAAACATTACTATTTCAAATATATAAAATGAATATAAAATCTTAAGCTTTTGAAAGCTTCTCTGCAGGAATCAATTACTTAGTCACAAAATAATTCTAATTGTCCTTTTCTGTAGAATAAACAGTCTAGTTGTGTATTTAGCTGCACCATGTCCGCATACTGTTATACCATATGATAGGTGGGGGTATATTAAATTGCAAAGACAGTCTTTAGAGTAGTCATAGTTACCAATTTTCTTATGATATACAGAATCAGGGTTGCACCTGATGCAAAAATGTGAACCTAACTTACTTGAGCACAATTTTGTATTTGCGCAATTTTTAACAGCCTGCTCCACCCCTATGAAATGTGTTACACCCCATATTTTCAAGTTTAAACTTCCTTCTGCACATTTTACAGTAGGCTTCAAATTGATTGCCCAGTACATCACTAAGCCATTCTAAAAACTCTGGATTAAACACTGAATCCATCCACTGATACATGAAAAATTATTTTTTGGGGGTGGGGTTACCAAAGTCTTATGGAGTAAATCAATCCAAAACTGCAGTCACAAAAAGGTCAACAACACTATCTCTCTATAATATGTGTGAAAACAATTACATACACATCATTATTCTACATTTAACTTGAAACTCATTACTTCAAGGGTTGGGAGGAAATTTTAAGCAGCAAAAAATGTTGTAATCCTCCTTAATATGTAGTTTTTCATCTGTATTAATTACCAGACATGTGATAACTTCCCTGACTCCCCCCACCCCAAACACAAAGTTTTACTTTCTCTATTATGTAGAGTAAGTAGGAAAAGTAATGCATTCCACCCAAAAATCAAGAAAATCTCCCACCCCAGACTACTCTTTATACGGAACATTTTTTAAACATTTTGATTTTCTCAAAAATGGTTCTAACAATTTTAATTAAAATATCATACATTTAAGATATTTTCACGACAAATAAAATGCATATCTTGAATTTTCTGAATGGCTTTTGCATAACTGGTAAACCATAAGAGATAGACAAAATGTTCCTACCGTATTCCCCTTGTACCTACAAGAAAATTAGCAATAAGTTAGTTTCTACAAATGTTTATCTTGATTAACATGAAGCAGATGAAGAATAAGTGTTTGTAGGAGTAGAGAAAGTTATGCGAGTGTAACACATCAGATATTTTAAACATTCCCCTGACCACTGTACAATTAGCTGACTTTCTCTGATAACTTTCCAGGTTGCTGGGAACTCTGGAATGAAAAGCTTAATTTATCTTTTGTAACAATATTCAGTGGATAATCAAGCTTGTCATTACTGTGTGTACAAACTATGAAATTTTTAGTATGTATGTATATATATGTGACGTATGCACAGATAATAGGATACATGACTCTCTGGGCACCGAGATTCGAGACAGCAGTTGATCTGGGAGTAGGGGGAACTAAGTGTTAGGGAGGGGATGGCGTCACTGATGCTTGAGAGTTAGCGTGGGTTTGAGAAAGAGTCAGTAAGCACGGCCCGAGTAGGAAAGACGTGCAACTGCTTTCTTCGTGCTAAAGCACGATGGCCTTGCCGACAGACATTGGGCTGAGAGTGTAAGTACTGTAATCAGTCTTTATCTCATTAAACCTTTAGCCATCTACTTTTGTAAAGTTTAATTTATGGTAGTGAAGTGTCCTTCCTCTCCCTTAAGCCAGGTATTATTTTGGAATAGCAATTATTTTGGTAGTTAACTTAGCTGCGTTCCCCGTCGTAGCCTCGCCATGTGCAGATCTTGTTTAATTTACCAGTGCCTTTTGCAAGCGAGTGCCTACCCGTCTGTTTCTGAGTAGTATTATAGTAGAGAGGCTGCGACAGTTGGTGGAGGCGCTCGAATCTCGGTGCCCAGAGAGTCGTGTATCCTATTATCTGTGCATATGTCACAATATATATATATATATATATATATATATATATATATATATATATATACACACACACACACACACACATTTGGTGTAGAAAAAAATATGTGATAAGCTCACACAACTTTCTCTACCCATTATAAAATTATATATAGGAGTAGATGGGGTATAGATGCCTATTACTTCTGGCTTCTGCTGAAATAAAAGCCGCCTATTGTAACAAGAGACGTAGACAGCCAATCCTGGATGCCATTCTTCTCCATGACAATGCAAAGTCCCACACTGCCATGTTAACAAGTGAAAAACTATAGGAAATTCACTGGACACCCTTGGAACACTTTTATAATCTAGATTTATTGCTCTGCGACTGTCATTTGCTTAGACTGCTTAAAGAGTGTCGCAGTAACCTGTCGTGTTATCTTATTTGTTGAGCACCTGTTATTGTTTTACTATTTTGAATTTTGGGTTCTTTGTCCTCCAGCTAGCTATTATTACTCAGATGAGCAAATATCTCTTGAACAGGGTGTGCAAACGGAAAGGCGTTGTTACTAAAAGATAACACTGATAAAAGAATTTGTATTTACACTTTTATTGCCGTCACACTTAAATAATTTCGCATATTTAATCTTGATACACGCCTGACTGAAACTGTTATATTTTTGAATGTAACTACAATCACTTATTTGCCACGCACTATTAATTCACATATTTCACATTTTGTAACTAACTTTACGACGCGAGAGATTCTGTAGAATTGCGTAATGTGTACATCGTGAATGCTTCCTTAGAACTGCCTGACGTGTAACTCACGAGAGAGAGTTCTTAGAACTGCGCGACGTTTGCCTTGTGAATGATTCTGTAGAACTGCGTGATACTTCGACTCCGACTCAAGAGTTTATATTCCCTCACCCCGATATGCCTAAACATTATAATAGAGCTGCTATTGGTTACTAAAACGCGCCAAGATTAGCGTGTATTTTTTTAGCAAATCAAAATTACAAACACATATGCACTAGGGAAGATATTCCCTCCATTTCTAAAGAAAGGCATGCTACTCTGACGTCATTTGTTTGTCTATTCTAATTGATAAACATCTCACCCCATCGTTTCATTGTTACCCGCTCCTATTGTCAGTTTCAGTGAGGCTGTGTAAACTTATTTCCTAACAATGCTTATAGCTAATAAACATACAAAATCATTGTCATACAATAATGTTAATTTACACTACAATCACTCTGGCATTCACAGTGTTGTGATATAAAATACTGCCTCAAGAGGTATTGGGACAATAGAGGTTTGAGGATGATGCTAGTGTAAAAGGGTTTGTATCCAACTGGCTATGTAACCATTTGGTATTTAAGGAAGGAATACGGAAGCTACCAATTCATTCTCAAAAGTATCTTTTAACATCAGGAGATTATGTGGAAAAATTATATATTATTTTTGTAGATTTTTTTGATACATTAAATTCCTATTTCACAAATTCTGCTTTATATTTAATTCACCAAATAGCATTCTATTTTAGCAGTTACTGGGAAAAAGAAGTACCTGATTTTCTTGAAGTTCCTGTTCCCATTCATCTTCATCCCATAATGTAACGGTATCCAAAGAAGTGTATTCTCCTACAGTCAGATCTGTCAAATGTCGGATATACGATGCCTGTTGTGCCACCAGGCCCACCGTATCCACCAGATATAGCGTTCGTTTTCCTCCATGATGGAAGGGTCTGTAATCAATTAGGTTAAGATAATTCATGATGTTTATTTATATCCTTAAAACCTTTTGGATTCATTAAAAAGAAAAACATTTAAGCAATAAACTAACTTGTTGCCCCCTGATTAGTTTGCACTTCTGCCAGTAGACTGCACTTTGTGCCTTTTGTAGTTCATGCAGCTCAGAACTGAAGCGGTGCCAACATTTGAGTGAAAAACATGGCCAAATTGAAATTAGAAACGAGTATGAGGAGAACTGCAGAAAAATAACAGGGTCCTGTGATTTAAACACTTAGCCCATGGTTAGGTTATGATGCCTAGGTTAGTGTGTGTATATGAATGGGACTCAAATAACTGGTTCTCACGGATTACATTTGTATACTTGGCTTGGCAGTTTCTTCTGCGCATGCAGAGTAGCAACAAGGAGGAGCCCTTTGTTGAGATTCTGCAATGATTTTGCTGTAAAAGAAACTGTCTTAAAAGGGGTTGGTGGGTGGGTTATAGCCTATCCAAGTGCACTCATCTTCTCTTAAGGCTTTCTCTTATATACACTGCAATTAGTTTCAGCTCCATTTTTTAACATTTTTTTTTCAGATGACAAGTAAAACACTTTACCTATTTAAGTCTAATTCATTTTATTCGACTTTAAATACTTAAGGAAACATCAAAGGCTTACTAATGCATATTTATATATAAAAACAAGGTTTAAATGATTATACTACAGGGTGAGCCAAACAACTATGAACCGGCTGCACTGTGTTTTTCCTGTCCACTCGCTACCGTCTGTCGCTATTATAGAAAGGCGCGGATGAAACAATACATTTTTAAAACTACTTTTAAAGGTTTTACTTGCCAACTTTATGAAAGGAAATGCTGAAACTGGCCACCGTCATTGTCCATACATTTTTTGGCAACTCTTTAGGAAACTATCCATCACTCGCTGTAGTTATGTTGAGAAATGCTGACAATTCCCTGGCGGATATTTTGTTTTAATTCTTCCAGGGTGTGTGGGTTTGTCTTGTATACTTTGTTTCAGGTTACCTGAGATATAGAAATATAGGTTTGGGGGACCGATGGGGCCACAAATCTGTACTAATAATTCTGTCCTCAAACAAACTTTCAATTTTTCTCATAAAAAATTATAAGCTATTGGAGTCTTGTTGAAAAAGGGCAACATCACGCTCATCATGGCTGTTAATTCTCTAAAAAAAAGGGGGCAAAATTGTATTCACATATGTATGGACTTCAACTGTTGACTCGAAAAAAATTGACGAGTGATGGATAGTTTCCTAAAGAGGTGAATGTATGCGACAGTGGCCAGTTTCAGCATTTCCTTTCATAAAGTAGGTAAGTAAAGCCTTTAAAAGTAGTTTTAAAAATGTTGTATGGTTTCATCCACGCCTTTCTATGATAGCGGCAGACGGCAATGAGCGCCGAGGACACAGACAGGAAAAACACTGGACAGGCGGTTTGTAGTTTTTTGGGTCTCTATGTAGTACTGTTTTCACTACCTGGTTAGTTCTTAATTCAAATGACCCAGTCAACTTAAATGATTAAAATCATGGAACTAAAAAAGTCAATGTGGCAGCTATAAGGCTAATATTTATAAACTTTAATAAATGGGCCATTCCATGAAAACTTAAACCAAGATGGAGGTATAGTAGGTAGAGAAGGTATAGCATTCCACCCAAACATTTGATCCTGAGATTTCACCGGAAATACATGTTTTGAGGCCCCTGAACCCAAATAAACATTTTTGGATACATGTCTGTGTGTGTCTGTGAACAGCATAATTCAAAAACAAAAAGTTGGATAAATACAAAGCTTGGTATTTGAGTTCAATATCCTTCAAGGATGCGGCATGAAGATTTTCAAGAAAATCCCCCCACCCCAACTACCCTTTACATGGAACATTTTTTGAAATTTTGATTTTCTAAACAATGGTTCTAACAATGTTCATTATAATAGCATACCTGAAAGATATTTACATGAACAAATAAAATGTATATCTTGAATTTACTGGAAATAGCCAAGGAAGTCCTCTTTATTCGGAAGGAATTTTGTATTATGGGTGTAACTGGTAAACATGAACCAATAGATGGAAACGTATCACACCAAAAATGTACATCTTTTTAAAACATACAATTTATTTAAAATAAGTTTTTTGTAGTCTTAGCCATTTCTGAGATATCTGTTATTAAAGGTTCAATACTTATTCTTTTTAGGTCCCATCGATTTTCAGTTGTTTCTTATGATTGCAAGGAAACATATGGAATTTTAAGGCCAACATATAGCAACCAGTTCTTAAACATTTGACTATCACTGTTGTATTTATATCTATAATGAAATGTGTAATGTAGCTATTTTTGCAAAGGTTTATTTGCATTAAAATGTAGTAGATAGAAAAATAAGCTTTAGTAAGAATAGTTTGTATACCCACTAATCAAGATAGAGGGTAGAGAAAGTCATGTGAATGTATCACATCAGATTATTTTTTTATAAATCAAGGTTGGTAGGTGTTAAATTTGAAGTAAAATATACCTAACTGTGAGAAATTGTATAAACAACAATTGGGTACATTGTTACCTCTTTATTATTGTTGTTTTACTGTAAGGTGACAACTATCGTTGAAAGAAGTTTTTGGGAGCTAAGTTTTAGAAAAGTTTCTTAATGGTATGTTTTAAGTAATTTTGAAAATTAAGGTTTTTCATTCCTTGTAACTTCATATTATACCTCAATTTAGAACTTCAATTATCATTGTTTAAATGTCCTATTCCGTTCACAGAAAAGGTGTATTTTTTGTATTATTTTGAAACAATTAATATTTATTCAATGTTGATATGTATGATCAGTGAACTTTACAGGACAAATGTCCCAGCACCCTAAGCTCAAATAACACAAAAACATAACAATGGGGAAAGCTCTTAATAACTATTCCATTCTATCACAGACCAGCATATGTGCATCACTAAGTTCAACATAGATGTTTTAATTTAGATTCCGAGAAACACTTACTTTATAAGTGCACACTATACTTCAAAATATGCAGGTTATGCCTTTGCAAGCAGTGCACATTAGGTATATTATCTTATAAAATGTCCTGTGTGACATTAATGATTTAGTTTTAAAGCAATTTTATCAAACGGGCGATATATCACTGCAAACTCTTGGGAAGAATGAATGTTGTGACAGCAAGAGAGAATGAAGAAAAAGAAAAATTTCAGAAGAGATTTATGTACATCACTATCACGGAGGCATATCAGATATTAAAAAATCTTATGTTACACTCACATGACTTTCTCTACTCTTGTACAAACTATTTTTACAAATGCTTATTCTCCATATGCTTCATGTTAATCGAGATATTGAGTTGTTAATCTTATTGCTAATTTTCTTGTAGATGCAAGGGGAATTGGTAGGCTTTAAGCGATAGTCAAATATTTTAAGAGCTGGTTGCTATGTGCAGTATTCCATTCTCTTTGCATTACCAGGACAAAAAAAAAAAAAAAAAAAAAAAAAAAAAAAAAAAAAAAAAAAATTACGAATTTCTATTTGAGAAAAAGTATAAGTATTGGAACATTTAAGGGTATAACAAGCAATATCTTGAAAATGGTTCACTCAACAAAAAAAAGTATGACATAAATTGTGTATTTTAATGTGATCTACATTTTTTGTATAGTAAAATTTTGTCTATCTCTTATGGTTTACCAGTTATGCAAAAGTCGTTCATAATGAAGAACACTTTTGGAGACATTCTCAGAAAATTCAAGATATTCATTTTATTTGTCTGAAAATATCTTAAACATATGATATTTTAATCAAAATCATTAGAGCCATTTTTGAGAAAGTTACAATTTTCGAAAATTGGTCCATGTAAAGGGTAATCTGGGGTGGGGGGATTTTCTTGGAAACCTTCGTGTCGCATTCCTGGAAGATACTGAAACTAAATACCAAGTTTGGTGTTTATCCGACTGTTCGTTTCCGAGTTATATTGTTCACAGACACACACATGGACATGTTTCCAAAAATGCTTTTTTTGGATTCAGGGGGTCTCAAAACATATATTTCCGGTGAAATCTCTGTATCGAATTTTTGAGCGGAATACAATACTTCCCCTACTTACTATACGTAGCAGAGAAAGTAAAACTCCAATAAGGAAAAGGGAAATCAAAATTCTTTCCATTGTGATCCAAATTTGTCCTTCCAGTCAGTGAAATGTCTCACCATAGCTGTTCATGTCACTATCCCGAGAACATCAATTTACTTTAGACTGGTCTGTGTGGATATAAGGAGGCTGTTCCTAAAACATAATCACAACTAATCAGTACATTAGTAAACAATCTTGAAAACGATAACTGCATGTGAAGCACATGTAATACCTGCTCAGTCAGTATAATATGTTAACAGATGATGCATATGAATTAGCGTGGTTTGTTTGGAACACTTTGGTGGAACAACTGAAAAGGTTCTAAAGGAGAACACTGTATGTGAAGCATTTGAAGAACTTATTGAAAAAATATCCCGGCTTTTAAAACATTGCTTCTTGGTAAAAACTCAGTGTACATATTTTCAAGAGAAGAAAGGTGCTGTAGATGGCAAAGAAACTGTACAGATTGATTTTGTCCAAAATTACATTGCCAGATTTTAAAATGAAATTCAATCAGCTAATACTGGAACTCCAAACAGATCACAGCCTTCACAGGTGTTGCATGGGCAAGTCCTGGAATGGTACTAAATTATGCAATTGTCAGTGGCAAAATTATCACTAACAAATATGCTGCCAACATATTCCTTCGAAGGCTGGTTTTCACATCGGGAGAACTTATCTAGAGGTCTCAACGATTAACTTTTTTTTTCAGATGATGCAGCAAGCCACTAAAGGCTGGTTCACAACCAACAAGAATGGTAACCAGAACGAGAACGAGAAAGCTGAAATACATGTATTCAAATGGGAATGTTCACAACTGACAGGAAGCCTTCCCGGGCCCCGGGAATGGGAAAGAAGAGTTGCCCAACTTTTAACTTTCTTGTTCTTGGGCACAACATATTAGATCCCTATAGTGCATACTAGTCTCTTCACTCTAGAGGTTATTCTAAGTGGCCATGACATGAAACAGCCACTAGTGCTCTCTATAGTTGCAAGCTGGAAACATGAAACTGGAAGGAATTAGTACTAAATGTGCTTCCTAACCTCATCCCGACACCCGCAAATCTAATCAGCGTTGGTTCCTCTGGTGAAAGGATCATTTGTAGTTTGTTTATATGCAACTCAAAACTGGCTATTACCTAAAAAACAATGGCAAAAGCTACACAGAACAGCTAAAACCGGTGGAAATGAAAAAAGGACAATAAACAATTTTAACGTATGCCATTAAATAAAGGAATGAAAGTTTGGCATAAGTAGAGGGATCAGAAATGTAATGAATATGCATTTAGATAATGTTTACTCTATCGAATTTTGACGTTGGCTTGGCTAAATTGGAAGTAGGTGAAAAATGTCATTGGTCAGTTAAAAACAAATGAAATCCCAATGCGCAAAATTGACTTTCACTTTGTAATCGATATGCATTCCCGTTCTCATTACCGGGCTGTTGTGAATCAAAATTTCTTGCTTCCCGTTCTCGTTTCTGTTCTGGTTACCGTTACCGGGTGGTTGTGAACCAGCCTTTAAACAGCGTTGTTTTCCAAGTAATTTAACTCACCTTCAGAAAGAGTTCAAAGCTTCTGTTAACATAATACTTTCTAACTACAGGTCACGTTTCAACTTAGATTTTATGACTGGCAGAAGTGTCCAAATTGAAACAATGGAAGGAAATTCAAATGTTCAAGTAGATGCTTTTGTAGTGATGAAGTTTATGACAAATAAGACCGATAAAAACTTCACAGGGCAATCCTAAAAGTTGACAATACTGAATGTGGGATCTACTTCATGAGAAAAATCAACACGGATTTCAAATTTGCATTTAAAAGTAATGACACTTCATGGATTGCAATTTCTGATATGCTGTAAGTTCCTGATGTAAATAACCTCCAGAAATTTTCATTTCCTGGTGTAAACATTACTTGCACTGATCAACATTGATTCTGCGGTATAAAAGAAAATATGTGACTTTAATTGAAATCAGTGCCCTGATTTAAAAAATGATGTCCGTTTTTGGCTATCACATCTAGTTTTTATGATAGTCAGATATATGTCTATGGTGCTAAATTCATTCAGCTTATACAGCTTACTGCTATGTTTTAATTATGTTATTCTAAATCTGTTGTTGATGTTTTCCTAATCGGCTCACTTCCATCCTCCCTTATCACCCAGATGTTTAAGTTTATATTTCCAGCACTTATCAGTTTTGTTTTATGGGTCAGGTCTATCTTCTTGTGAGGTAATTATGTTTACATTTACAGTGTTTATAGCTATCATAGAGCTCAACCTCCATTGAGCTGAAAACTTGTGTTAATGCACATGTTCGTATTCTATATGTGTAGTGCTAAAATAAAAGTTTGAGTATGGCTTCTGCATCTGTCTGCAAAGTCCTCAGAAATTTTGTTACATTTCTGGGTGTTACGTGTTTGACGGGAAGGTATGTTAACTAGAACTCACAAACAAAGAAACTATATTACTCATATTTCAAAGAGAAAGTTGATCAGGATAAATCATTTGCACCTCATATTGCATGTAACATTGTGTATGAAGGAAAATGGAAGGCAATGCCGTCTGCCAAACCAATGATATGGAGAGAGCAGCAGAATCACCATGGCGACTGTTACTTTAAAAAAGAAAGAAAAAAAAAAAAAAATATCTGATGTGTTACATTCACATGACTTTCGCTACTCTTGTACAAACTATTTTTACAAACGCTTATTCTCCATATGCTTCATGTTAATCGAGATATCGAGATGTTAATTGTATTGCTAATTTTCTTGTAGATGCAAGGGGAATTGCTAGGCTTTAAGCGACAGTAAAATATTTTAAGAGGTGGTTGCTATGTGGAGTATTCCATTCTCTTTGCACTACCAGGACATAAAAAAATCTGATGTTACACTCACATGACTTTTTCTACTCTTGTACAAACTATTTTTACAAACGCTTATTCTCCATATGCTTCATGTTAATCGAGATGTTAATCTTATTGCTAATTTTCTTGTAGATGCAAGGGGAATATGGTATGTTTTAAGTGACAGTCAAATATTTTAAGCGTTGGTTGCTATGTGGGCATTCCATTCTCTTTGCATGTCCAGGACATAAAAAAAATGAATAACGAATTCGAGAAAAAGTATAAGTATTGGAAAATTTAAGGGAATAACAAGCAATACCTCGAAAATGGTTCACTCAACAACAAAAATGTATATGACATAAACTGTGTATTTTAACGTGATCTACATTTTTTGTGTAGTAATATTTTGTCTATCTCTTATGGTTTACCAGTTATGCAAAAGTCGTTCACAATGAAGAATACTTTGGAGACATTCCCAGAAAATTTGAGATATACATTTCATTTGTCATGAAAATATCTTAAACATATGATATTTTAATCAAAATCGTTAGAGCCATTTTTGAGAAAATTAAAATTTTCGAAAAATGTTCCATGTAAAGGGTAGTCTGGGGTGGGGGGATTTTCTTGAAAACCTTCGTGTCGCATCTCTGGAAGATACTAAACCTAAATATCAAATTTGGTGTTTATCCGAATGTTCGTTTCTGAGTTATGCTGTTCACAGACACACACATGGACATGTTTCCAAAAATGCTTTTTTTTTGGATTCAGGGGGTCTCAAAACATGCATTTCCGATGAAATCTCGGTATCGAATTTTTGGGTGGAATACAATACTTCCCCTACTTACTATACGTAGTAGAGAAAGTAAAAAAGGATATCCAAATCTGAACTCAGCCAAACGGCCTATTCCTCATGGACCTGAACTACCCAAACCTACACTACCAGCAGACCTCAATTTTAGTGAATCTGAAAGCGCTCCCTGACCTCTGACAATGAGTTGGTTTCTGTTGCAGAAGAATTTGACAATTCATCACAACAGTTTAATCAATTTGAGTTAAATGATTTAGTGAGGAATTTAGGCCTCACAAAACAAAAACGTGAATTACTGGGCTCAAGACTACAGGAGAATAATTTGTTATCACCCGGCGTTACTTTTCGTGCCATAAAAATCGCAAAATACAGTTAGAAGATCAACTTTGTTTTGTATGGATGTGTGTAATCTTATTCTACAGATGGGCAAGGAAGCATATGAGCCAAGTAACTGGTATCTTTTTATTGATTCTTCCAAACGAAGTCTTAAGGTAGTGTTACTTCATAATGGCAACAAATTAGCTTCAATACTGCTTGCACATTCTACAAACCTAAGATAGTCTTATGAAATGCTGAAGCGTGTTCTTGAGAAAATTAAGTACTGCAATCATGGATGGCAAATATGTGGTGACTTGAAGTTCATTGGTCTGTTACTAGCACAATAAGGAGAATTCATAAAATTCCCTTGTTTTCTTTGCAAATGCAATAGCGCGGTGAGGGACAAACATTAGGAAACTGACTAATGGCCTGAAAGGCAGCAACTGGAATCTGGATAAAAAACGTCACTGTTACTAAAAATGTGCCCCTTGTTGATCGTCAAAAAATTCGGCTCCCTCCATTACACATAAAACTTGGCATGATGAAACAATTGACAAAAGTTGCCCTTGCTTCCAGTTCTTATACACAAAGTTTCATCATTGTCACAGGCTAAAATCAGAGGAGTATTTCATGGACCACAGATATGGAAATTAATGAAAGATGTTAATTTTACCACCTCTGTGAATGAAATTGAAAAAGATGCATGGAATAGATTGTGAAAGGTTGTTAAGAAATTTCTGGGCAATGTGAAAGACCCTCAATATCAAGAAATTGTCAGAAAGATGCTAGAAAATATCAAACTGCTCGGCTGTAATATAAGTTTGAAACTTCATGTGGAATTTAGGAGTTGTCAATTAAGAGCAAGGTGAAAGTTTTCACCAGGACTTAAAAAATGTTGAACAAATTATCAGGGATGTTGGGACGTACATATGATGACTAATTACTGCTGGTGTCTTGCACGCGACAAACTACCAGAGAACACTCAAGAAAATCATGTACACATAAGTTCCATAGGAAAAGAAAAAGGGGTACATAAGATAACTAAGATACACTAAAATTCAGATAGGCTTTCACGTTATTCTTTCTTATTTTCTTTAAAAGTTGTATATGAGTGTGTAATATTTTTGCCAACTTTACAATTATATTTTCATTGAACATTGTCATATTGCCAAAATGAGATGTGCTATGGAAAAATAGATGCATTTTTTAATTCTGTGCATCAAAATTAATACAAGTCATTATTTTTAATCATACCGCAGAAAAAGTTTTCATTTGTAACCTAGTGTTATATATCATAATGTGAGTTCTATAAAGAATGCAACATAGTAACACTGGTATGGTAATTATTTTATGAAAGATGCAGTTTCAACAGTTTTCGCTTTGTACATGTTCCTTTTTGTCACATTAGTAAAATATGAGGGTAAGTTGCTTTTAGGTGGTCTTCAACAGCGATGGAAGTGATGTCTTATATGTCCTACAGATGTCACTCTATGTCATTCTCTACCTCTAACACAATGCTGGCAACATATGAATAAATAATGCTGCCAAAGCCAGTAAGATACTCAGCCTCAAGGCGTAGCCGAGGGATTGAGGGCCCTCAGCCTCAAAGCGTAGCCGAGGGATTGAGGGCCCTCAGCCTCAAAGCGTAGCCGAGAGATGCTTTTAGAAGGAGAGGATTGTAGCAGTTGCGGCCATTTGCCACAACTGCGAAGCGATGACAGGGCGTAGCTGAGGGATCTGCGTGTTTAAAACTCGAGTGATTCATGTTTGCAGAAATTCCTTATTTCGCAGATTTCACTTCTTATTTAGGTTGGCACTTTCCATTCGGCGTCTGTTTTAGCGGGAAGATGGCTACGTTTGTTGTGTTCATATTGCAATCTTCCTATAAAAGTAAAACACCTAAAACAGGTGGGCAGGTGGGCAGCAGGTATTGATGAGATCACATCTACTTATAAACTCACTCTTAAGATAATTTACTACATTCCTTCTTGTTTTTTTCAGCATTTTCAATGAAGACCACCTAACAGCAAAATAGCCAAAAATGATTTCCTGAGATACATGCAATGTGACTTCTGAGAGTCAGTAATATGGAACATAAGTGACAAAATATATGCCATATATTCACAAAAATAAGTAAAGCACCATGTTATTTGTTCTTTATTACGTGTAAGAATGTGTTGAAGTCTATAAAAGTCATACAGTATATGCGTGAGTTACATGTGTATAGTGATACCGGCCATAATCCAATATCAAAGTTTATCTTTGATTTGTATAGCTTCACAGAACTTTGGAGTTGTTTTAACTCAGAGGGAGCTTTCTTTTTGTGCGAGTCCTTTTCTGTCATAGGAAAATCACTTTATATTTTTACTGCAATTAACAAGATATTTTCCCTTTTATGCTTTTTGTGTTAACCTTAGGATTGAGATTCTCTGTTATGAATAAAATAAACATTCATAATTTCTTTTAAGTTATTTTTGGAACAACACAGAGAAACAAAACCTTCCAAATGTGCCATTCCGCCACATGGAATGGCCCAAATGGTATAGTTTAATTCTCAAATGAACTTGGCTAATATTGTGTGTAATACCTTAAGTCCCATTATTTTATTGGTAATAGTGATAAAGTCGGGCCCGTGCGCTTACCCGTCATTCTCCTCGCACGAACGGGAAGAGTGCCCCCACTACTCTTAACCACGTGATAGCCCCCACCATAATGATCACGTGATTACCTTTTCCCCTAATTTATTTCTCCCCTTCTGCGTTTGAAAACTTTAGCGCGAATGCCTCATTCTGCTAGCACATTTAGACCTGTTCGTTCGACATGAATTTCTTCGAAGCTACAAGTCAATTTGCTACCATAGAAGGTGCAGTGGCATTTCTTCGGGCTAATGCAATATTGGCCAGAGATCCGCCGCGATGCACTATAGTTGGCTGCGGCAGAGAAATGACGGAGGTTCGACGTGCGGATGCCCAGGATGGATTGGTGTGGCGGTGTCCCAGCCACAAAGGGCGCAAGAAGTCAATTCGAAGTGGCTCTTTTTTAGACCACCAAAACATCCATCTCAAAATATTCTGCCTTTTGATGTACTGCTGGGCCTACTCCATTCCAGTTGGAGTTGCAGAGGAGTGGGCCAAAGTATCGAACAGAACAGCGATACAGTATTATCAGTATTTCCGGGATATTTGCTCTAGGTGGCTGCTCGCAAATCCCATTATGCTTGGCGGACCTGGCACTGTCGTTCAGGTGGACGAAAGTGTAATGGCCAAACAAAAGTATGGACGAGGGCGAGTTGTCCGCAGGCGATGGGTTTTGGGCATGTATGACTGTCACAGACGTGTGGGATTTCTGGAGTTTGTGAATTTTCACAATAGGCACAACATTCTGCCTATAATACTCAGGCATGTTCTTCCGGGTACGGAAATACACACGGATTTTTGGTTACCCTACCTTGCACTGCCAGCTGTACCGGTAATACCACCATACATCCATTTACGAGTTAACCACAGCAGGAATTTTGTTGATCCCGTGACAGGAGCACACACGAACAATGTGGAGTGCTTCTGGAAGAATGCCAAAAAGAAGTTTAAAGAGATGTCCGGCACATGTGAAGGACATGTGCCGTCCTACCTGGACGAATTTATGTGGAGGCAGCTCCATGGGAAGAAGACCATCGTAGCTTTTCAAAGCATGCTGCAACAAATTTCTACATTCTATCCAGTGTAATCCTTCCCTTATCCTTCAATATCCTTTCTTCCTCCCTTCCCTTATCCTTCAATATCCTTTCTTCCTCCCTTCCCTTATCCTTCAATATCCTTTCTTCCTCCCTTCCCTTACAGTGCAATAAACTGTATTCCTTTCTTCCTCCCTTCCTTTAAAATCAATTAAACTGTATTCCTTTCATTATGTAAACTATCCTTTCTTCCTCCCTTCCCTTACAGTGTGATAAATTATATTTCTTTTGCGTGCAAACTATTCCTTCTTTGCCCCAATTCTTTGAAATAAAATAAATTAGATTTCTTTTGCGTGCAAACTATTCCTTCTTTGCCCCAATTCTTTGAAATAAAATAAATTAGATTTCTTTTGCGTGCAAACTATTCCTTCTTTGCCCCAATTCTTTGAAATAAAATAAATTGCATGTCATTCACGCGGATATGGCAGGCAAGCACAGGGTCCCGACAATTTCACGTATCAGTACGTGGTGCTCCTACACACAGATATGCCTAAAGATTATAACTGAACTGCAATTGGCTAATAAAACGCGCCAACATTAGCGTCTATTTTTATATCCAATGAAAATTATGAATACGTTTCCAATAATGATCAACAGCTCCTGCATTATTGCACGCTATTATTGTCAGTTTCAGTAAGGCAGTATAAGGCAGTGGTGGGGGAACCATGTTGCGTGGAGGGGAAGGTGGAATTTGGTGAATATGGTGGGGGAACCATGTTGCGTGTATAAGGCAGTGGTGGGGGAACCAATATGCGTGGAGGGGAAGGTGGAATTTGGTGAATATGGAAGGTAAGCGCAGGGACCCGACTTTATCACGTATGCCATTTTATTTCCTAACTACTGTAACTACCAACATCTGCATCGAAATTATAAATACTTAGCAAGTGCAAGAAAAAGGTATGGGAAAGACTTTACCTGCGAATGGCATTTGCTAACTCCTGAATAAGTTTTGTGGCTATGAAGATTTTGCCCGATCCACTTGCAAGGCATACGATAATATTCCGTTCCTTTGCAGCATCCAACAGCTCAACCTAACAAAGAATGTGATTTACTACTTAATTCCATAAAATAAAATAACCATTACATGTTTTTCATCTCAAATTTACCTGATATTCTCGTGGAGTGAAAGACTTTGTATATACATTATCATTATAATGATAGGCCATCGGCAGATCAAATAAATTGTTAATCTAATGCACGAATTCAATTACTAAACATGATCACTATTACGAGTTTTAAGGTTGGAATCATTGTTTACACTTTGGTTACGGTGTGTTGCACGTCGCTAACAAATTTAAAATGGCTACAAAACTAATGCATATACAACCCATTTGAATATTTTGGTCACGTGTTTACACAAAAACACAATATGCTCTATTCCAACATATCAGGTTATATTAGTTACTTATGAATATTCACCACACGTAAGAAGGCGCCATTTATGTACGTTACACACCACAGAACAGCAAACTATACACACTACGGTGCTAATACTGTACTCTCTGATGTAGTATTGTGTGGGCGTTGTAAACATAGTTTACCGCCCATTTACCTCATCGCGAAGTAGTTCTCAGAATGTGTTGCCTAACCTGTGTCAACCGCAATACAAGTTGGCGCGCAAATATGAATCTAAGTTTACTAACAGGTATAACGATTAAAGATAACGTTTACCTTGCTTCTAGGTCAAATTAGGATTACGTTTGGTGAAATACTGACTTTCTATTAAGTGCATTTAGTCGATGCGACAGTCTATAAATGCCTGTATTTTCTCAGATTCTGACGAACATCAGGTATAACATTTTTTGGGAGTTAATTTGCCCATACATTTTATCCATCGTTTATTGATGGATAATAAGAACAGTTCGGTTAATACAGGAGTTTTAAAGCGATAATGTAATATTGCCATTATTTTCCAGCTGTTGTCAACTGCAGATTTTCACAGAAACGTAAGCCTTTGGAGAATGGTTGTGGTAAGTGCTGACAATGAACGCCTTGTTTTCTTACTTGCTTACTGTTATTTGTTATAGTCATGCATAACCTAGAAATCTGATTAAAATATGGAAATGTTAATCTATTTTTGAAAACTTATCAACGAGGTATAGATTATTTTCATAATGTTATAATATAGAATTTTCTTTCGGAATAATACACAGAAGACTAGAGAGAGCCATAATTTGCAAAAGATTAATAACCAAAACTATGTGAAAGCTATGCACTGACTTCCAGTAAACATTGACTTTTCAGAGTTGAGACTGCTTTAAATTTCCCAAAATTCTATTTAATTGTCCAACATATTGTACAATATTTTGTGGACTTTCCTCTGTCCAACTAATTGCATACACATGTTTTTCTTTTCTCTCTCTTTTTGCAGAGCGAGTCATTTTCGTAGTCATTATCTGTCAATCTTTTCACTTAATTTCTAGAGGAAACCAGGGTTCAGATTAACGGAAGGGAGTAGGGGGAGTTCCACTTCATCAAAAAAGTTACCCTGGCCATCGAAAAAGCTTTTTTCCTTCTTCTCCAGAGATTTGTCGCCTGTTTCTCCTAAACTAGAGAGTGAAGTGACTTCATAGGCAAATGTCAATACACACACACACATACACACATATACATTTATAATATATATATATATAGTAACATATAATAATATAAACTTATTTTATACACATATTGTACAGGAATTCGATCCTTCTATGGACAATTTGGAGACAGCCAATTATGGAACATATATAAACCTAAGTAAAGCATTCGATACAAGTAGGGTATAAATGATGGTTCTGGCGCAGTTAATTTATGCATGTCTATTCATATGCAAATGAGCTCCCCCACCTCCTCTCCCCCACCCCCGCTGTGCCTTGGTAGTTTTACTTGCACCTGAGGGTCATAAATCTTGTTGAGCACAATGGAAGCTTGACAGTTAAGTAATTAAGGCTGTCAATCAACTGTCAAAACGAACAAAGGGGTCATAAATTTAAGGTTCTGTAACAAAGGCGAGATGTTTTTCCTACCCCTCCCACATCAGGCCACTTCTGCACCTGGTCAGTTACCCACCCCCACTTGCATTGTTTGTCGAACACGTGGCATACTCGTTCCACTAGCTTTTAACAAAAGAACAATGCTTACCCTTCAGCTGTCAAAATGAACAAAGCCCATGATGAATTAGGGTTGTGACAAAGAGAACCTAAGCCAGTTAACAGAGAAACAAGTTCTATTGTCCCGGGGCAAGCATTCTTTAGAAAGACCATCTGGCATACTCATCCCACAACCCAATAACAAAGCCTGACCCTTTCCATTGTGTAAGATATTCTATTGTGTGCCTTTCTATTGTCCTGGGCAAGACTAGTTAGAAAGACACCTGCGGCGTTCCCATCCCGCTACTCCATAACAAAGCCTGACCTTTTCCATTGTTTGACCACCTGCTAGTTAACAAAAGAATTCGAGGGTTGCTTTATACTCGTCCTGTCCTTGTTTGTGTGAAAGAGAGAGAAACTTGTTTACCAACTCTGCGTAACGTCAGGGTCGGCCATCATGATTTTGCCTGAGGGAGTTCTCTCCGATGTTTTACGACATCCTACGAATATATCCGAGCATAGTTAACAAGCATTCTGTTTCAGCCAACGACTCCGAAAAAGCGCCTAATATACATTTCATTACGTGAATTAAACCTCTGCGTGATATCCATAGATCGGTGTTCGATTCTTACTGTAATCAAAAGTTTATTGCTAATGAGAAATTAATGATCGATATTATTATATTATTACCCTAATTAATAAAAGTGCGTTCAGAGAATTCTAGCTCGACTCTTACCAAGTGAAACTCTAATGCGTAATAACTATTAAACTATGCACCACCAGATTAAAAAATGTATTTATCAAATATAATTTAATTTTTTATACATTATTACCCTAATTAATGAAAGACCGTTCAGAAGTACCTAGTTCGAATCTTACCCAACGAAACTCTAATGCTTAATAAATATTAAACTATGCAAGGTCAGATTAAAATGCATTTAACAAATATAATTTAATTTTTATATATCATTACAATAATTAATAAAAGGGTGTTCAGAGGGTTCTAGATCGAATCTTACCCAGCGAATCTCTAATGCTTAATAAATATTAAACTATGTGAGCATTGCGCGGCCAGATTAAAACGTGTTTAACGAATATAATTTAATTTTTATATATCATTACAATAATTAATAAAAGGTTGTTCAGGGGGTCCTAGATCGAATCTGCGAAATTCTAATGCTTAATAAATATTAAACTATGCACGGTCAGATTAAAACGTGTTTAACAAATATAATTTAATATACACGACATTACGCTGTTTAACGAGCTGTATTCTTAGGAACCAGAGGTCCATAGTTCGAATCCTGCCCTGCGAAACGCTATAATAACTATTAAGTTATTGAAGCAGCGGGCGGTCGGATTAAAATTGCATTTAACAACTATAATTATTTATATTAAACCCTCATGCATACTTAGATATCACAATGCCTAGACACCATTCTTTCTTCTTCTCCTCTCTTTTTCTTTCTATCTCTTTCTTTCTCCACGACTTGTACACATTCAGGCGTTCGCATATACACGAGCACTTGTACACAAATCAGCAAACATACACAGGTGCACGCATGCACACACACGCACACACACACACTCACATACATACAATAGTACACACACATACACGCATTCACACAACTCATGCGTATACATACATACACCAGTGCTCTTACACACATACATATACATGGACACACACACACACATGCACACACATACACCAGTGCACACACGCATTCACGCACCTCATGCGTATACCTACATACACCAGTGCTCTTACACTCGCACATACATATACATGGACACACACATACATGCACACACACTCACGTACATACATACATACATACACCGTTACACTTGCACATACGCACACGATCACACACACACACGTGCAAGCACATATGCCTGTTCACTTACACCCAACAGCGCCAACCCACACACGCACACGCCAACTCACGAGCATGTCCTGAATGAAAAGAGACAAAATGATGCAATAAAAACTAATTATAGCTCGGGATGCGACACGTCATTTACGAATTGTTCGAAACTGGTCTGGATGCAGGGGTTCGAATCCTAGGAGGGATTACAAATTCATCTTCTAATAACTCCAAAACTAATTAAAATAAAGAGAGTAAATAAACTTTATTACTTTTATGTCATTAGTTCCTTTCTTGTGCATGTATATTAGAGTCCAGGTGTCATGGGTTCGATCCTTAATTTTAAAATCTCAATTATCTCAGAAACTAGCAGGGATTAAGGTGCGGGGCAAAGCATGATTGTTAGCTCCTATGATGGGCAATTAATGCCTTATATAATTTCCAATCAGTTGTCCCTAGTTCGAATCCTGATTTTTCAGTGACTTCCTTAATTTTCCAGTGTACACTAGAATATATCACTTAGATCGATGCTGTAACTGCATACAGGACTTTTAAACACAAGCTAATATTATAAATAATTTTGTTTCTGGCGTTCTGAGTTCGAATACCGATTCAATGAAGTTTACTTATAAATTTAATAACATAGTAATTAAGACAAAGGCACCAAATAAACCTATTACGTTAATAATATCTTGCGGGCGTATATTCGGGTACCTGACGTCACGGGTTCGATCCTTAAGTTTAAATCTCAATTATTGCAGAAACTAACAGAGATAGAACTGTAGACGAAAGCATGTTTGATAGCTCATGCAATGAACAATTAATGCTGTATATAATTTCCAGTCAGTTGCCCCTAGTTCGAATCCCGATCTTTCAATGACTTCACTGATTTTCCTCTGTACTCTAGAATACATCACTTAGATTGATGCTTTAACTGTATGCAGCTTTGTGTAACGACATTATGGATGTACTCTGTGTGAGAGAGAGGGAGAGAGAGAGCGAGAGAGGGAGAGGAAGTGAAACAAGCAGGGATAGAAGTGCTGAGGGCCTCTGCGCATGCGTAGCAAGAGATGATGTCATTGGCTGCAATAATCACGTGATGTGTAAGCATCACAGCCATGATGACGTGCCGGCATCGCCTGGAGGAGGTTTAGATCCCTATATAAACAGATATCTGCCCATGTTAGAACTGCAGTGTACTTATTAACTTTACATTCAAGTTTTAAAGCGCTTTAAAAGCAACGTGAGCTGCAGGCCGTCTACACATTCAGCACATATCAAAACGTGACAATGCAAGGTGAATTTTAAATAACTATACAAAATCACTGTTGGCTTTTACAATACATTTAATTTTGTTTAAACGTTACAGTACATGAAAGACGATTCTTTACAAGGAGCATCATATTTTCTAATCTGTGCTTTACATTCACATGGATTTCACTGCATACTCCTCTCCAGTTCACATGATTTTCGCCAAACATTCTTCTTACATAAATATTCATACGATTTTCCCCCTCATTCTTTGTTTCACTATACACTCATATGATTTCCTCTACTCATTCTTTGTTCCCCTACAGGTTCATGCTCTGTTAACATTCACATGACCTTCTCTGCACATTCTTTGCTTCCATTAACATTCACATGATTTTCGCCACACATTCTTCTTACATAAACATTCATACGACTTTCCCCCTCATTCTTTGTTTCACTATACACTCACATGATTTCCTCTACTCATTCTTTTTTCCCCTACAGGTTCACGCTCTGTTAACATTCACACGACTTTCTCTGCACATTCTTTGCTTCCATTAACATTCACACGATCTTCTCAACACATTCTTCTTACTTAAACATTCATATGATTTTCCCCACTCATTCTTTGTTTCACTATACATTCGCACACGATTTCCTCTACTCATTCTTTGGTTCTCTGCTGGCTCATCTTCAATGAACATTCACATGATTTTCTGTACTTATTCTTTGTTTCTCTACACATTCATAGGCTTACTTACAAAACATGCATACCCTAGTTCTAATATAAAGAAGTGTATAACTCGTTCTTCAACTTGAATAATGTAGTGAAAATAATAATTCATGACAATGTCTGTTACAGAGTGTTTAGCTGATAGACCTAACAAGATGGTTGAAGAGCGTAGTTTCCTACCGACTCGTCGAGTTCAAGATCTCGAAATAGGTCTTAACTATGAGATAAAGTCCTTAAAGAGAGTTCAAACAAGATATGGTACCAGGATCGTATCTTCGCTGGAGGATTGTCAAGTGTTCTTGCCAGAGCGCTATAATTCGTTAACCGATCAAGAGATTGCAGAAATACCTGGGAACGTATACCTCCAGTATAATGGCATGGCAGAGACGGGGAAATTTAAGACATGTAAATTGTCTTTTTTACATGCAAAGAAGGTGCGTAGAAGTGTCAAACAAGTATTGAATGTTCTCCCATTTCACAATGAAAAATTCATAAATAAAACAACTGACTCATTGATATTACATATAAAGATACAAAAGATGCATATTATAGAATTTTATAAAAAATTTACGAGATTACAATATCACATGCTTTGAGTTTAATTATATCTAGCGCATTGAAATAACTCTAAATATCCGAATGTTTATACAAATCTTTGTGCTTCATTTTACATGTAGCATATGCTTCATTTTACATGTATCATAACAAAAAATGTAATTCTTTTCAGGTTGCCTTTACTTGACCAAGATAGTTTTCTAAGACTTTCATTGTGCAATGTTTCAGGCTGTGCAATAAGAGGAAGAAGAAGAGAAATGGCCTGCTGCCATGCAAAGGATGCTGACGCTATTGGAGGGTGGAATAAGCACCATCGGCACCTACAAGAAACATTTCGGCAAGAAACGGGTGCTGAGACATCTACATCACCGAAACACATTAAGACAGGATCCTTATATAACATTACAGGGTATACAATGAAAAAATACGGTCAATTTTGTATACAATTCAATGCATGGCTGAGAGTTAGCTCGAACTAGTCTCCCTATATTCACTGAAATTCAGCATTGTGAGCAATAATTTAAGTGACTGTGAAAATACTTTAAGTAATGGTGAAATTTGTATCCTAAAAGACTTGAGCCCTGTATACATTAACAGCATTAAGACTGTTTGCCACGCTTGAATACAAATTATGAAAATAAAAAGACTTTCATTTAAATAATAAGGAAATTTGCATAACCTGCTGTTACAAGTGTAATGACATATACAGAAACAATGAGTCGGATGAGAAAGTGGTGGAAATGTAAGATAAATAATAACGATAAAAGAATTAAGGTATGCTTTTACATAGTGTTTTTATTCATTAAAAATCCTTGCATTCCTAATGAAAAATAAATCATTACAATGATTAGTTTAAGTTATGTCACAATGATCAAAAAGAGAACCGTCTTTAGATGCATTACTCGATCTTAAGTCAGAGCACCAAAAAAGACAAATCACGGCTTCTCCATTTTAGATGAGGTGTCACTATTCAGGTAAATTCCTGTAACACAGCAGGTTGAGTATGCAGATCTGTGGTCCTAAATGGGTGAAACAGAGTCTTATCCAGCTTAACAGTCTTGAGATCTCAGCATCAGAAAGTCGAATCACAAGCCTTCTCCACTCGATGAGTACAGGTTTAACAACAGCATTCTCTTCACCCTGAGACGATGTAAAGTATATAAATGTTCAACTTGACAAGGGATTCTAAACTCGTTGTTAGAGTCCAGAGCTGATGTATTATATGGTGAAAACACATGTTCCTCTTCTTAGTGATCTTGTCGTCGAATCTCGGTGTCATTGAGGTGTCGATAACATTGAAGATGCCCATGATTATAGGATTCTGAAGCCCAATAACTGTAGGAACTGCTGATTGCGTGATGTTAACCTGATGGGCGTCAAGGGCAGAGCATGATGTGTGCGTCGAATCATTCCATTATTATATCCTCGACGTCGTTGACTTCTTCTAAAAACTATAGGCATTATGCTTATATCCTTGTTTCTAAAGGCAATGATATTGCTGTTAAGCTCCCCTGTTTGCTCTATGAAGCGGATGTTTATGAACAACAGGTAAAATTTGATTTGATGGTTCCTGTGAAATACGTTATCCAGCCGTAACAATGGGAACACTGGTAGATGGAGTGTCCACTTTTACTATCGAGGAAGGAGACTGATGCAATACTGCGCTAAATTCGTATGATGCTCAACTTAAATATATTCACTAGCTAATCAGATTCAGACAGCTGATTAGATGGAATAACTTTGTCACTGAAGGACCGCAGAACGTTCCTATAGAACAATCACTGGAAAAAATCAAGAGGGAAAGGACATTTTAATGACATTTTTATTATTATTATTATTATTATTATTATTATTATTATTCACTGATATAATAAAGAAGACATTCGCATCCTAATATGAGGAATCTTTAAACGTAGGGCATACAAGTCAAGGTCTATGTTACTCAATGCTTTTTCCGGGACAAGTATAGCCCTCTGCCTGAGTTTTTTGAATTCCCTTTCAGGCTCTGTCTCCTCTTCGTTTCTGTGTTTCTTCCCTTATTCTTCTTCACTCGAAAACCTCTCCCTCCTGCTTCAATTTCTCTGTTACGTCTCATCATTTCAGCAAGTTGTTTATCTGCAGCTTTTTTCGTATTTACAGCTGTAGCAATTTGTGATGCACCTCCAGCGGCGGCTCCTAGTGCTGCAATAATTGGTATGAGCGGTAGAAATCCTCCTCGTTTCTACTTTTTGGACCATCCGCCAACAGATACCTTTCTCTCAATTTCTCTCTTATGCCTCATCATTTCGGCAAGTTGTTTATCTGCTGCCTTTTTCTTATTTACTGCTGAGGCAATTTGGGCTGCACCTCCAACAGCAGCGCCTAGAGCTGCAATAATTGGTATGAGAGGTAGAAATCCTCCTCGTTTCTTCTTCGTGGTTACTGCACCTTGAGCTACCTTTCCCTTCATAATTGCTGCTACTAGTCACGCTGCCAACTTTTTCACCTAATGTAACATCAGATTGCACGCTTTTCCGAGTCGTTTCAGCCAGATCTTGTCAGCAATGTTTCTCGAAGCAGAGACCTTATGCTGAGCGTTGGCAATGACACTAAGATTACACGAATCGTCTAACGGAATGATTCCAGGGTCTCCTATCTTTAATTTTTCTCTAGCATTACCACAGTTCCTCAGCCTATGTAACCAGGTAAATGTACTTCAACGGTTGCAGGCTAGTGAGAGAGTTAATTAAACCGAAACCTCTTGCGAGCTTAACCACCTTAGCTCTCACGTTATACTAACGATTTTTATTCAGGATAGCTCTTTTATACTTTCTCATTAGCGTATATACATTAAGAGCGATTTATTTTACTTTAGCTGTCAAGCTAGAGAGGATGAAACAAGAATGCTCACAGCCTATTGATATGTTAGGCTTTGAAAGCGACTTTAGATGTGAACTTAGTGGAAAACTGTTCCATGTCAATGTTCTTGTCTTGCCTATCATGTAACCAATTCAGGGAAAAGGTGACCAGCAAAGGGAAAAATGTTACCAGCAAAGGGAAAAACGTGACCAGCATAGGGAAAAACGTGACCAGCAAGGGGAAAAAGGTGACAGCATAGGGAAAAATGTGACCAGCAAAGGGAAAAAAGGTGACCAGTAAAGGGAAAAGCGTGACCAGCAAAGGGAAAAACGTGACCAGCAAAGGGAAAAAGGTGACCAGCAAAGGGAAAAATGTGACCAGCAAAGAGAAAAATGTGACCAGCAAAGGGAAAAACGTGACCAGCAAAGGGAAAAACGTGACCAGCAAAGGGAAAAACGTGACCAGCAATGGGAAAAAAGGTGACCAGCAACGGGAAAAACGTTACCAGCAAAGCGAAAAAGGTGACCAGCAACGGGATAACGTTACCAGCAAAGGGAAAAAGGTGACCAGCAAAGGGAAAAACGTGACCAGCAAAGGGAAAAAGGTGACCAGCAAAGGGAAAAAGGTGACCAGCAAAGGGGAAAAGGTGACCAGCAAAGGGAAAAACGTGACCAGCAAGGGGAAAAAGGTGACCAGCAAAGGGAAAAAGGTGACCAGCAAAGGGAAAAAGATGACCAGCAAAGGGAAAAACGTGACCAGCAAAGGGAAAAACGTGACCAGCAAAGGGAAAAAGGTGACCAGCAAAGGGAAAAAGGTGACCAGCAAAGGGAAAAATGTGACCAGCAAAGGGAAAAATGTGACCAGCAAAGGGAAAAAAGGTGACCAGCAACGGGAAAAACGTTACCAGCAAAGGGAAAAAGGTGACCAGCAACGGGAAAAACGTTACCAGCATAGGGAAAAAGGTTACCAGCAAAGGGAAAAACGTGACCAGAAAAGGGTAAAAGGTGACCAGCAAAGGGATAAACGTGACCAGCAAAGGGAAAAACGTGACCAGCAAAGGGAAAAAGGTGACCAGCAAAGGGAAAAAGTTGACCAGCAAAGGGAAAAAGGTGACCAGCAAAGGGAAAATGGTGGCCAGCAAAGGGAAAAAGGTGACCAGCAAACGGAAAAACGTGACCTGCAAAGGGAAAAATGTGACCAGCAAAGGGAAAAAAGGTGACCAGCAAAGGGAAAAAGGTGACCAGCAAAGGGAAAAACGTGACCTGCAAAGGGAAAAATGTGACCAGCAAAGGGAAAAATGTGACTAGCAAAGGGAAAAATGTGGCCAGCAAAGGGAAAAATGTGACCAGCAAAGGGAAAAACGTGACCAGCAATGGGAAAAAAGGTGACCAGCAACGGGAAAAACGTTACCAGCAAAGCGAAAAAGGTGACCAGCAACGGGATAACGTTACCAGCAAAGGGAAAAAGGTGACCAGCAAAGGGAAAAACGTGACCAGCAAAGGGAAAAAGGTGACCAGCAAAGGGAAAAAGGTGACCAGCAAAGGGGAAAAGGTGACCAGCAAAGGGAAAAACGTGACCAGCAAGGGGAAAAAGGTGACCAGCAAAGGGAAAAAGGTGACCAGCAAAGGGAAAAAGATGACCAGCAAAGGGAAAAACGTGACCAGCAAATGGAAAAACGTGACCAGCAAAGGGAAAAAGGTGACCAGCAAAGGGAAAAAGGTGACCAGCAAAGGGAAAAATGTGACCAGCAAAGGGAAAAATGTGACCAGCAAAGGGAAAAAAGGTGACCAGCAACGGGAAAAACGTTACCAGCAAAGGGAAAAAGGTGACCAGCAACGGGAAAAACGTTACCAGCAAAGGGAAAAAGGTTACCAGCAAAGGGAAAAACGTGACCAGAAAAGGGATAAACGTGACCAGCAAAGGGAAAAACGTGACCAGCAAAGGGAAAAAGGTGACCAGCAAAGGGAAAAAGGTGACCAGCAAAGGGAAAAAGGTGACCAGCAAAGGGAAAATGGTGGCCAGCAAAGGGAAAAAGGTGACCAGCAAACGGAAAAACGTGACCTGCAAAGGGAAAAATGTGACAAGCAAAGGGAAAAAAGGTGACCAGCAAAGGGAAAAAGGTGACCAGCAAAGGGAAAAACGTGACCTGCAAAGGGAAAAATGTGACCAGCAAAGGGAAAAATGTGACTAGCAAAGGGAAAAATGTGGCCAGCAAAGGGAAAAATGTGACCAGCAAAGGGAAAAACGTGACCAGCAAAGGGAAAAACGTGACAGCAAAGGGAAAAAGGTGACCAGCAAAGGGAAAAATGTGACCAGCAAAGGGAAAAATGTGACCAGCAAAGGGAAAAATGTGACCAGCAAAGGGAAAAAGGTGACCAGTAAAGGGAAAAAGGGGACCAGAAGAGAGAAAAACGTGACCTGCAAAGGGAAAAAGGGGACCAGCAAAGGGAAAAAGGTGACCAGCAAAGGGAAAAAGGTGACCAGCAAAGGGAAAAACGTGACCAGCAAAGGAAAAAGTGACCAGCAAAGGGAAAAAGGTGACCAGCAAAGGGAAAAACGTGACCGGCAAAGGGAAAAACGTGACCAGCAAAGGGAAAAAGATGACCAGCAAAGGGAAAAAGGTGACCAGCAAAGGGAAAAAGGTGACCAGCAACGGGAAAAACGTGACCAGCAAAGGGAAAAACGTGACCAGCAAAAGGAAAGGGTGACCAGAAAAGGAAAAAAGGTGACCAGCAAAGGGAAAAAGGTGACCAGCAAAGGGGAAAAGGTGACCAGAAAAGGGAAAGACGTGACCAGCAAAGGGAAAAAGGTGACCTGCAAAGGGAAAATGACCAGTATCTCCCTCAACTCTCATTCTCTGTGCTAACTATCAAGAAAGCTTGTACTCATAGCTCTATGAATCCATTTCTAGCTACTTGAATCTGCTTGTGCTTAATGAGATAGTTATAATTAACGGAATTACAACTATTATGCACGAATGCTACAATATTTTGCTTAGTCTACTTCGGACATGGCTGTTTACATGCATCAAAACCTGAGTACATATATAAATACATAAATGTTAAAAAATAGCTCAGTCTCGTGTTATCGTATACGAATTCAACATCTACAGTATACATTGACTAGTTTATATATACTGCTTGAGCATGAACACTCACAAAGACGGACAATTACAGTCAATTTACGAGAATCTTGATTTTTCGTATGTTTCCCAAGGGGGGAGTAATCGCTTTGTTAAGTGCTGCATATGTAATAGAACTTTAAAAAACAGGACAATTTCAAGGCTTAAGCAACATAGGAGACGATGCTGTAAAGCAATGGCCAGCTGTGCATTGACTACAACACCCAAACGAGATCCTGAAATCTTCTCAAGTCCCGAAGAGAGGGATTCAAGATGCACCGTACTTGGAACCAGTTCAAGCGACCCTGTAATAACGTCAAGAGCTACCACTGATGAAGCAATGAGAGCAGTTTCTTTGAATCAGCAAGCTCTGAATAAACACACCAATGAAAGCAAGCATACTAGTGTCAACTCACCTAGATTAGAAGATATATCCAAAGCGAATACAGAGGAGTTGCTATGCCGCTACAGCGATCCTAATGATTTGGTAAACATGCTATGGGTACTCATGAGGCTTCATACACCTGATAAAATCACTTTTCCGATGCGATTAACGACATTATTCAGGATTTAAAGCAGGGTGGTTTTATAGCGTGATTAGCATCTGCAGAACCTTGAAACCATGAAAGAGTTAGAAAGATTCCTCATATTAGGATGCGAATGTCTTCTTTATTAGATCAGTGAATAATAATAATAAAAATGTCATTAAAATGTCCTTTTACTCTTGATTTTTTCCAGTGATTGTTCTATAGGAACGTTCTGTGGTCCTTCAGTGACAAAGTTAATCCATCTAATCAGCTGTCTGAATCTGATTTCCTAGTGAATATATTTAAGTTGAGCATCTTACGAATTTAGCACAGTATTGCATCAGTCTCCTTCCTCTATAGTAAAAGTGGACACTCCGTCTACCAGTGTTCCCATCTGTTACGGCTGGATAACGTATTTCACAGGAATCTTCAAATCAAATTTTACCTGTTGTTCATAAAGATCCGCTTCATAGAGCAAACAGGGGAGCCTAACAGCAATATCATTGCCTTTAGAAACAAGGATATAAGCATAATGCCTATAGTTTTTAGAAGAAGTCAACGACGTCGAGGATATAATAATGGAATGATTCGACGCACACATCATGCTCTGCCCTTGACGCCCATCAGGTTAACATCACGCAATCAGCAGTTCCTACAGTTATTGGGCTTCAGAATCCTATAATCATGGGCATCTTCAATGTTATCGACACCTCAATGACACCGAGATTCGACGACAAGATCACTAAGAAGAGGAACATGTGTTTTCACCATATAATACATCAGCTCTGGACTCTAACAACGAGTTTAGAATCCCTTGTCAAGTTGAACATTTATATACTTTACATCGTCTCAGGGTGAAGAGAATGCTGTTGTTAAACCTGTACTCATCGAGTGGAGAAGGCTTGTGATTCGACTTTCTGATGCTGAGATCTCAAGACTGTTAAGCTGGATAAGACTCTGTTTCACCCATTTAGGACCACAGATCTGCATACTCAACCTGCTGTGTTACAGGAATTTACCTGAATAGTGACACCTCATCTAAAATGGAGAAGCCGTGGTTTGTCTTTTTTGGTGCTCTGACTTAAGATCGAGTAATGCATCTAAAGACGGTTCTCTTTTTGATCATTGTGACATAACTTAAACTAATCATTGTAATGATTTATTTTTCATTAGGAATGCAAGGATTTTTAATGAATAAAAAAACTATGTAAAAGCATACCTTAATTCTTTTATCGTTATTATTTATCTTACATTTCCACCACTTTCTCATCCGACTCATTGTTTCTGTATATGTCATTACACTTGTAACAGCAGGTTATGCAAATTTCCTTATTATTTAAATGAAAGTCTTTTTATTTTCATAATTTGTATTCAAGCGTGGCAAACAGTCTTAATGCTGTTAATGTATACAGGGCTCAAGTCTTTTAGGATACAAATTTCACCATTACTTAAAGTATTTTCACAGTCACTTAAATTATTGCTCACAATGCTGAATTTCAGTGAATATAGGGAGACTAGTTCGAGCTAACTCTCAGCCATGCATTGAATTGTATACAAAATTGACCGTATTTTTTCATTGTATACCCTGTAATGTTATATAAGGATCCTGTCTTAATGTGTTTCGGTGATGTAGATGTCTCAGCACCCGTTTCTTGCCGAAATGTTTCTTGTAGGTGCCGATGGTGCTTATTCCACCCTCCAATAGCGTCAGCATCCTTTGCATGGCAGCAGGCCATTTCTCTTCTTCTTCCTCTTATTGCACAACCTGAAACATTGCACAATGAAAGTCTTAGAAAACTATCTTGGTCAAGTAAAGGCAACCTGAAAAGAATTACATTTTTTGTTATGATACATGTAGAATGAAGCATATGCTACATGTAAAATGAAGCACAAAGATTTGTATAAACATTCGGATATTTAGAGTTATTTCAATGCGCTAGATATAATTAAACTCAAAGCATGTGATATTGTAATCTCGTAAATTTTTTATAAAATTCTATAATATGCATCTTTTGTATCTTTATATGTAATATCAATGAGTCAGTTGTTTTATTTATGAATTTTTCATTGTGAAATGGGAGAACATTCAATACTTGTTTGACACTTCTACGCACCTTCTTTGCATGTAAAAAAGACAATTTACATGTCTTAAATTTCCCCGTCTCTGCCATGCCATTATACTGGAGGTATACGTTCTCAGGTATTTCTGCAATCTCTTGATCGGTTAACGAATTATAGCGCTCTGGCAAGAACACTTGACAATCCTCCAGCGAAGATACGATCCTGGTACCATATCTTGTTTGAACTCTCTTTAAGGACTTTATCTCATAGTTAAGACCTATTTCGAGATCTTGAACTCGACGAGTCGGTAGGAAACTACGCTCTTCAACCATCTTGTTAAGTCTATCAGCTAAACACTCTGTAACAGACATTGTCATGAATTATTATTTTCACTACATTATTCAAGTTGAAGAACGAGTTATACACTTCTTTATATTAGAACTAGGGTGTGTATGTTTTGTAAGTAAGCCTATGAATGTATAGAGAAATAAGGAATAAGTATAGAAAATCGTGTGAATGTTCATTGAAGATGAGCCAGCAGAGAACCAAAGAATGCATAGTGAAACAAAGAATGAGGGGGGGAAATCGTATGAGTGTTTAAGTAAGAAGAATGTGTAGCGAAGATCGTGTGAATGTTAATGGAAGCAAAGAATGTGCAGAGAAAGTCGTGTGAATGTTAACAGAGCATGAACCTGCAGGGGGAACAAAGAATGAGTAGAGGAAATCATATGAGTGTATAGCGAAACAAAGAATGAGGGGGAAAATCGTATGAATGTTTATGTAAGAAGAATGTGTGGCGAAAATCATGTGAACTGAAGAAGAGTATGCAGTGAAATCCATGTGAATGTAAAGCACAGATTAGAAAATATGATGCTCCTTGTAACGAATCGTCTTTCATGAACTGTAACGTTTAAACAAAATTAAATGTATTGTAAAAGCTAACAGTGATTTTGTATGGTTATGTAAAACTCACCTTGCATTGCCACGTTTTGATATGTGCTGAATGTGTAGACGGCCTGCAGCTCACGTTGCTTTTAATGCTCTTTAAAACTTGAATGTAAAGTTAATAAGTGCACAACAGTTCTAACATGGGCAGATATCTGTTTATATAGGGATCTAATCCCCCTCCAGGCGATGCCGGCACGTCATCATGGCTGTGATGCTTACACATCACGTGATTATTGCAGCCAATGACATCATCTCTTGCTACACATGCGCAGAGGCCCTCAGCACTTCTATCCCTGCTTGTTTCACTTCCTCTCCCTCTCTCGCTCTCTCTCTCCCTCTCTCTCACACAGAGTACATCCATAATGTCGTTACACAAAGCTGCATACAGTTAAAGCATCAATCTAAGTGATGTATTCTAGAGTACAGAGGAAAATCAGTGAAGTCATTGAAAGATCGGGATTCGAACTAGGGGCAACTGACTGGAAATTATATACAGCATTAATTGTTCATTGCATGAGCTATCAAACATGCTTTCGTCTACAGTTCTATCTCTGTTAGTTTCTGCAATAATTGAGATTTAAACTTAAGGATCGAACCCGTGACGTCAGGTACCCGAATATACGCCCGCAAGATATTATTAACGTAATAGGTTTATTTGGTGCCTTTGTCTTAATTACTATGTTATTAAATTTATAAGTAAACTTCATTGAATCGGTATTCGAACTCAGAACGCCAGAAACAAAATTATTTATAATATTAGCTTGTGTTTAAAAGTCCTGTATGCAGTTACAGCATCGATCTAAGTGATATATTCTAGTGTACACTGGAAAATTAAGGAAGTCACTGAAAAATCAGGATTCGAACTAGGGACAACTGATTGGAAATTATATAAGGCATTAATTGCCCATCATAGGAGCTAACAATCATGCTTTGCCCCGCACCTTAATCCCTGCTAGTTTCTGAGATAATTGAGATTTTAAAATTAAGGATCGAACCCATGACACCTGGACTCTAATATACATGCACAAGAAAGGAACTAATGACATAAAAGTAATAAAGTTTATTTACTCTCTTTATTTTAATTAGTTTTGGAGTTATTAGAAGATGAATTTGTAATCCCTCCTAGGATTCGAACCCCTGCATCCAGACCAGTTTCGAACAATTCGTAAATGACGTGTCGAATCCCGAGCTATAATTAGTTTTTATTGCATCATTTTGTCTCTTTTCATTCAGGACATGCTCGTGAGTTGGCGTGTGCGTGTGTGGGTTGGCGCTGTTGGGTGTAAGTGAACAGGCATATGTGCTTGCACGTGTGTGTGTGATCGTGTGCGTATGTGCAAGTGTAACGGTGTATGTATGTATGTATGTATGTACGTGAGTGTGTGTGCATGTATGTGTGTGTCCATGTATATGTATGTGCGAGTGTAAGAGCACTGGTGTATGTAGGTATACGGATGAGGTGCGTGAATGCGTGTGTGCACTGGTGTATGTGTGTGCATGTGTGTGTATGTCCATGTATATGTATGTGTGTAAGAGCACTGGTGTATGTATGTATACGCATGAGTTGTGTGAATGCGTGTATGTGTGTGTACTATTGTATGTATGTGAGTGTGTGTGTGTGTGCGTGTGTGTGCATGCGTGCACCTGTGTATGTTTGCTGATTTGTGTACAAGTGCTCGTGTATATGCGAACGCCTGAATGTGTACAAGTCGTGGAGAAAGAAAGAGATAGAAAGAAAAAGAGAGGAGAAGAAGAAAGAATGGTGTCTAGGCATTGTGATATCTAAGTATGCATCAGGGTTTAATATAAATAATTATAGTTGTTAAATGCAATTTTAATCCGACCGCCCGCTGCTTCAATAACTTAATAGTTATTATAGCGTTTCGCAGGGCAGGATTCGAACTATGGACCTCTGGTTCCTAAGAATACAGCTCGTTAAACAGCGTAATGTCGTGTATATTAAATTATATTTGTTAAACACGTTTTAATCTGACCGTGCATAGTTTAATATTTATTAAGCATTAGAATTTCGCAGATTCGATCTAGGACCCCCTGAACAACCTTTTATTAATTATTGTAATGATATATAAAAATTAAGTTATATTCGTTAAACACGTTTTAATCTGGCCGCGCAATACTCGCATAGTTTAATATTTATTAAGCATTAGAGATTCGCTGGGTATGATTCGATCTAGAACCCTCTGAACACCCTTTTATTAATTATTGTAATGATATATAAAAATTAAATTATATTTGTTAAATGCATTTTAATCTGACCTTGCATAGTTTAATATTTATTAAGCATTAGAGTTTCGTTGGGTAAGATTCGAACTAGGTCCTTCTGAACGGTCTTTCATTAATTAGGGTAATAATGTATAAAAAATTAAATTATATTTGATAAATACATTTTTTAATCTGGTGGTGCATAGTTTAATAGTTATTACGCATTAGAGTTTCACTTGGTAAGAGTCGAGCTAGAATTCTCTGAACGCACTTTTATTAATTAGGGTAATAATATAATAATATCGATCATTAATTTCTCATTAGCAATAAACTTTTGATTACAGTAAGAATCGAACACCGATCTATGGATATCACGCAGAGGTTTAATTCACGTAATGAAATGTATATTAGGCGCTTTTTCGGAGTCGTTGGCTGAAACAGAATGCTTGTTAACTATGCTCGGATATATTCGTAGGATGTCGTAAAACATCGGAGAGAACTCCCTCAGGCAAAATCATGATGGCCGACCCTGACGTTACGCAGAGTTGGTAAACAAGTTTCTCTCTCTTTCACACAAACAAGGACAGGACGAGTATAAAGCAACCCTCGAATTCTTTTGTTAACTAGCAAGTGGTCAAACAATGGAAAAGGTCAGGCTTTGTTATGGAGTAGCGGGATGGGAACGCCGCAGGTGTCTTTCTAACTAGTCTTGCCCAGGACAATAGAAAGGCACACAATAGAATCTCTTACACAATGGAAAGGGTCAGGCTTTGTTATTGGGTTGTGGGATGAGTATGCCAGATGGTCTTTCTAAAGAATGCTTGCCCCGGGACAATAGAACTTGTTTCTCTGTTAACTGGCTTAGGTTCTCTTTGTCACAACCCTAATTCATCATGGGCTTTGTTCATTTTGACAGCTGAAGGGTAAGCATTGTTCTTTTGTTAAAAGCTAGTGGAACGAGTATGCCACGTGTTCGACAAACAATGCAAGTGGGGGTGGGTAACTGACCAGGTGCAGAAGTGGCCTGATGTGGGAGGGGTAGGAAAAACATCTCGCCTTTGTTACAGAACCTTAAATTTATGACCCCTTTGTTCGTTTTGACAGTTGATTGACAGCCTTAATTACTTAACTGTCAAGCTTCCATTGTGCTCAACAAGATTTATGACCCTCAGGTGCAAGTAAAACTACCAAGGCACAGCGGGGGGTGGTGGAGAGGAGGTGGGGGAGCTCATTTGCATATGAATAGACATGCATAAATTAACTGCGCCAGAACCATCATTTATACCCTACTGATACAGTTGACTATACCTTGATCAGCGAGAGTTGAGTTGCAATGTAAACAAGTGCACGTGTTCTTGTCCGTAGCACGGGTGTCGTATTCTTCCTCTTTTAGATCTAGTTCTCAAAACATTGGTTCAGTTTAAGCTTTTTTTGGGGTGGCAATTTAATGTTATGTATATACCTATAAAATGGTTGCATATAGTTGGAATAGAGCTATTCCACAAAGGCTTTATTTAGTGGTGCAAATATCTCTGTTTCTGAGAAGTACTACAGCCGATGCGCGAGAGGAAGATGTCCCTTCCATTGTACAGAGGGAGCCAAAAAACTACGAACCGGCTGTGCGGTGTTTTTCTTGTCCGCGTCCTCGGCGCTCGTTGCCGTCTGCCGCTATCATAGAAAGGCGCAGATGAAACCATACAGCATTTTTAAAACCACTTTTAAAGGCTTTACCTACCAACTTTATGAAAGGAGATGTTCAGCTGGCCACCGTCATTGTCCATACATGTTTAGCACCTCTTTAGGAAACTATCCACCACTCGCCGTAGTTCACGTTGAGAAATGCTGGCAATTTCCTGGCGGATATTTTGTTTTAATTCTTCCAGGGTGTGTGGGTTTGTCCTGTATACTTCGTTACCCCAGAGATAAAAATCACAGGGGGTTAGGTCGGTGGACCGACGGGGCCACAAATCTCTACTAATAATTCTGTTCTCAAACTCACTTTCATAAAGTTGTTAAGTAAAGCCTTTAATAGTAGTTTTAAAAATGTTGTATGGTTTCATTCCTGCCTTTCTATAATAGCGGCAGACGGCAACCAGCGCTGAGGACGCGGACAGAAAAAACACCGCGCAGCCGGTTCGTAGTCTTTTAGCTCTCCCTGTATTATAAAGTACCTTACTTCCCCACCTCTCTCTCCAGGCGGGACATGCATTACTTGGGTCATTTTCAGGTAAGAACGGACCCGTTTTCACATACCAATAAGTTATTGCAATTCAGTAACGGCATGGTTCAAGTTGTGGCAAAAGGGCTTCGTTTTATTCAGTACTGAAGCAGATTTTGATTTTGTGAACAGGATAAACAAAAAAGTGATTATATTGTTGTGTGGCATCGTAAATATTTACGAAACAAAGGTGGTGGATTAATTGCTCTTTCACACAAGCCGTATGTTGGCCAGGGTTGGAAAGGTAGAGGTGGTGGAACTGAGCGGTTTAACATACAGTGTAGTGGACCGTCTGGTCATTAATACCACCGAGAATGATTGAGAAGATGGTTCCAAATCTGATCTGGAAGGAATAGAGCCGCTGGCAGAATCGGAATAAAAGTAAAAGCGAAAAGGTATTGTTATATGCCTCCGGTAGTATATTAGTTATGATCTACAAAGTAGTGTATTACAAAGAGAACAAATGTTCATTAAGCATATAATCTCCAAGTCCTGCACATAAAGAAGTGTCAGTGATGCAATCCCAAATGTACACCAGTAGTGTAAACCGAAGAAAATGCCTCCTTTCCTTCCCCCCTCTCCTCCATCTTCTCCTTTCGCTTACCCATTGAAGGATATGTAGATATCAACTCTTGTTGAACCAGGTATAGCAATTTTTGCTAAAGAAATTGTATAGTTTTGGTATCAGAGGAATAGCTTACAGTTGGTTTGAATCTTATCTCACAAAACGGAAACAAATAACAGTTTAATTTTCATATTCTAATACATTTCTAACGGCTGATTTTAATGTATCTACTTGATATAAAATACAAAGTGCCACAAGGCTCTAGTTTGAGGCAGTATTTTATATCACAACACTGTGAATGCCAGAGTGATTGTAGTGTAAATTAGCATTATTGTATGACAATGATTTTGTATGTTTGTTAGCTATAAGCATTGTTAGGAAATAAGTTTACACGGCCTCATTGAAACTGACAATAGGAGCGGGTAACAACGAAGCGATGGGGTGAGTTGTTTATCAATTAGAAGAGACAAACAAATGACGTCAGGGTAGCGCGCCTTTCTTTAGAAATGGAGGGAATATCTTCCCTAGAGCATATGTTTTTGTAATTTTGATTGGCTTATAAAACCGACGCTAATGTTGGCGCGATTTATTAACCAATAGCAGCTCTATTATAATGTTTAGGCATATCGGGGTGAGGGAGTATAAATTCTTGAGCCATATGCAAGTATCGCGCAGTTCTACAGAATCATTCACAAGGTAAACGTCGCGCAGTTCTAAGAAATCTCTCTCGCGAGTTACACGTCAGGCATTTCTAAGAAAGCATTCACGAAGTACACATTACGCAATTCTACAGAATCTCTCGCGTCGTAAAGTTAGTTACAAAATGTGAAATACGTGAATTAATAGTGCGCGGCAAATAAGTGATTGTAGTTACATTCGAAAATATAACAGTTTCAGTCTGGCGTGTATCAAGATTAAATATGTGAAATTAATTAAGTGTGACGGCAATAAAAGTGTAAAAACAAATTCTTTTATCAGTGTTATCTTTTAGTAACAACTCCTTTCCGTTTACACACCCTGTTCAAGAGATATTTGCTCGACTGAGTAATAATAGCTAGCCGGAGAACAAAGAACCCAAAATTCAAAATAGTAAAACAATAACAGCGCCAGCAAATAAGATAACAGGACAGAATACTGCGACAATTTTAGGCCCATTTTTGTTGATTTTGCATATAACTGACAACCAATAATAACCCATCTCATAATATTGAGTTATGTGCTAATTTACTTATATCAGAAAATAATAACACAATGTCAGACAAATTACTCAATCTACTAGTAAAGAGTTGGTGAAGTAGGTGAAAAAAAACTTGGTTTTAAACACCGATAAAACAGTCTATCTTAATTTTTAAATTACAGACAGTACAAAATATATCCCCGAAGTAAAATTAGATGAGGGAATAATTTCGTGTAAAACAGAAACTTGTACAGACAGAAAAATCAAAAGTGGAAGACTCATATTAAATATCTCTGAAACAAACTAAGCAAAAACATGTGTGCCTTAAGAATATTAAGTCTAAGTGTTAGTCTTCAAATAGTTTTAATAGCATATTACGCACATATGCATTCTATAATAATAATTATAATAATAATAATAATAATAATAATAATAATAATAATAATAAAGGTGCGTCCGGAAAAATATGGAACAATATTTTAGGGAAATTCTCCAGAAGCTAAAGAAGTATTTATTAAATGAAAACAAGCCATGTACATTAGGTGCAATGGAAAGAAATTATGTCCATTATTCACAAAACTTGGTATCCTTACATTAGCATGTGCTTACATATATTGGAAACAGCTTCTTTTGTAAAGAAAAATAGACGTAATTTTCATAACAATGGAAGTATATATACTGTGGCCGCACGCGTTAAGCTACACGCGAGCCGTCAGCAAGTGCATCCCGGCCTGCACCTGAGTGGCGCCCTCGACTGGCCTTCAGAACAATAGCCTTGCTACGAGCTCATTAGGTGCCGCTAGCCCGCAATTGTTTCTTCTCTAGAAAATTCCTTTCAGCCTTTTCCAGTAGCTTATTCTAGAACATTCCGTTTTGTTGGGGGGCGTATATAATGCTTACCGGAGAGGGGTTCAGTTAGTTAATAAGTTACGAAGTGGAAAGGGACAGTGTCGAGTGCAATTCAGTTGTGAGTTGTAACTCAGCAGTCCAATTGTGATTTGATTCGACGGATCAGTTGTGTTCTGTGTCGGAGGGTATGTAAACAGTATCCCAAGTGTAACGTTGTGCTACGTTTAGCACCTAAGTAATAAATAAAGTGTAGTTAGCAGCAACTGATGTTCTCAGTTGTTACATAAGTATCAGGAATAGGATATAAACGTCGCAATGGAGCACTGCTTCAACAAATTATTATTAAGTGATGTGCAGATCATGAAATCTGAAATGAAGAGTGTAAATTCTGGAACGAAGAAGATGGAGGCGAAAATGGATTCATAAATGGACAATATGGGAAGTGAAATAATGTCAGTGAATTCCGCAATGGAGGAGAGAATGGAATACCAAATGGAGAAGATGCAAACAGAAATATCCAAGCTGAAGGTGGAGCTATTAACCAAAATTGACGAACAACTGGCCCAGCGTGAAGAAAAACATGGGAGAGCTGGTGGAAGGATGAAAGGCCCTGGTCAACGTGTTAACGTCCTGGAGAACTTTGGGAAACGGCTTAGCGCTCTGGAAAACTTTGAGGGATGCTTAGCGTCCTGGAGGGAAGAGTCGACTGAAGCCTGCTGAACCTCCAAAGAAGTATTTTTAGACAAAAAGTGTGTGTATCTGCGAACAGCATAATGCAAAAAACATTAGATAAAAATTCAATTTCAATGTTTGAGTCAGGCATGATTTAAGCATGATAGATGAAGATTTTCAAAACATTTTCAAGAAAATTTCTTCACCCCAAACTACCCATTACATGGAAAATATTTTGTTGCCCTTCATTTTCTCAAAAATGGTTCTACTAATTTTATTAAAACAGCAATCTTAAATATATTTTAATGATTATTCATATTATTATTTAATTTTCTGTGAATAGCCTGTTAAGTCCTCTTTATTTTGAATGATTTTTACATAATTTTGTATGATTAATAAACAAGAAATGGTTTAAAGGTTATATTATGAAAATTGTACAACCCATTTACTTAAAACAATTTATTTAAAGTAATCTTTTTTGTGGCATCAGCCATGTATGAGATATCTGTAATTAATGGTTTGAATTATTTAATGTTAGCAATACTTTTAAAATCCTATCGATTTTCAGTTGTTTCTCGGGATGCCATGGGAAAGTATGGAATTTTAAGGTCAGTGTATAGCGTCTAGTTCTAAAACATTTGACTATCACTGGTTCTTTTCTATCTATAATGAAATGTGTAACGCAGCTATTTCTGAGAAGATTATCTTGATTAAAATGAAGTAGATAGAAACATGAAATTTTGTAAGAGTAATCTGTATATCCACTAATAAGCAATAGAGGGTAGAGGAAGTCATGTGAATCTAAAACATCAGATTATTTTAAAGTTAATATGGGTTAAAGCAACACAAGGAAAATAGAATTGATACTGGCTAAAGCATAACACAGAAAAATGTGAAATTCTGATGTAGAACTAAAATAATAGAAAGAGAATACACAAAATTAACTCAAATTATGCAAGTTCATAAATCAGTAAGACTGTGTAATAAAGTTAGAGAACATATCTCAGCATTTTGTTCTGTCATTCCTGTTTTCTTTTCATTAAAATTAATTGTACTTGCTGAAACATTTTTCAGCATTTATGCTATAGATAGGATTCCAAATACATTACAGCTGCTTAAGCAAAATCTGGTATTTGAGCTTAGTAGTCAATAGCATTTGCAGGGTAGTCTACATCATTATTTTTCTGCATAATTTGCACTACCAGTTGGGAATGAATTTTTATACCTAAAAAGAAAAGACAATTCATATTAACAGCTCGAAAAATTGGGATCTTCCTTTTACTTTCACTTTGAGGCAGTATTTTTAACACTTAAATAATTTCAGTCTAATTATATAATATGTAAATTCAATAACAGCCCACCTTAAAGCAATATGTATATGTAACAAGATACAAAAAATGTATGTAACAGTCATTGTATATGTTTGTATTATTGTATCCATGTGTAATAATGTTATGTGAATATATTACGTAATTTAATAATGTAGGAGCTATGAGAATAATAGGTTAAAAGTTGCTAACAATGAGGTAACCATGAGGCAATAATGAATTAGAATGTTTAAATGTTACTTGTGATTCTTGGAAGCAATAATGTAATTTTAGTGACAGTTTATAAAAATAGCCAATCAACAACCAGAAAAAGCTTTAATTAAATGAATGTATTCTATTGGATTAGGAATAGCCAATCAGAGACTTGAAATACAGAAATTTACAAGTTTAGGCAGTTGAGATCAATTCAGTTGGTTGCAGACAGCGTTACTAACCAGACTCAAAAAGTGTCCTCAAGAGATTTAATACGTATTCGCGTGAGACAAAAAATAGATTATGTGTTAAAAAGTGCAAATAATTAATAAAAAAATCTCACAGCTCTCTATCAGTGAAGTGTTATTTAAATCGTATTAAGCATTAATAAATGGAGTGAAGTAAAAATTATAATCTGTGTAAGCCTACATTCTTAGTCGCACCACAAGCCTGCTAAGAGAAACGTGTCTCTAACAATAATACTGACGCAGCCGAGGCAAACACAAATATATAATATTTAAAGAAACAGTTAAATTACAAAGTTAATATTTTTTTAAACCTGGGGCAAAGGCCACCTGAAAGTACATTTGGGGTGAAGGCTACCGGAAACTTTTTACTATATGTGCGGTTGCAACTACTACAAGTTTGGCTCCCCAACAGTTGAAATATAATACAACACCTTCAATACAATGTACTACAAATTGACGCCCAAAGCGTGTTGCAAATAATAATACAACATAACCTATCTCAAATTAAACATTCAGATCTACTGACAATACTTGTTGACAGGATTAAAAAGTTTACCAATCTCTTCGGAGAGAAAACAAATTATGTTTTTAGTATTTTCCTCCATTCAACTGCTCAGTCTTTCATTACACTTAGGCAAACATTTGCATTTTACATTTTTATTTGAAATGCAATACATTTTGCATTTATATGGCATTTTGGTATAATATTTGCATTTTATTGCATTTTCAAAACACAAACAGTGGTTTATAGTCGTGCAAAATTAAAATACAACAGTACAAACCTTTATGAGTATTTTGTGCCATATCGCACTTGCAAAAAATGACCATCCCTAATTATGTGAGGTTGTAATGGATAGAAAAGCCTTGAGAATATGAGCTACTGCACCTTTTTTTTTAAAATTTGATTGTGACCCCTCTGAGGAACAGCATTAGAGACAGATGAGTGATTTCTTTCTCTCACTTCATTGCAGTTGTATTTTGAGACATACCGGATCTGCTCATCCGCTCAGATGGTGCATCCCAACCTACATTTGTCACATTTATGTCAGTAAAACAATGGTACTCTTCCACAGTAACATTTGAGGCAGTAATTTTAACACTTAAATGTTTTCAGTCTAATTATATAATATATAATTCAATAACAGCCCACCTTAAAGCAATATGTGTATGTAACTATGTATAAAAAGTGTATATTACAGTCATTGTAAATGTTTATATTATTGTATCCATGTTTAATAATGTTATGTGAATGTATTACGTAATTTGATAAAGTAGGAGCGTGAGAATAATAGGTTAAAAGTTGCTAACAATGAGGTAACCTTGAGGTAATAATGAATTTGAAAGTTTAAATACTACTAGTCATTATTGGAGCAACAATAATGTAAATGTTGAGACAGTTTATAAAATAGCCAATCAACAACCAGAAAAAGCTTTAGTTAAATAAAAGTATTCCATTGGATTAGGATTAGCCAATCAGAAACTGAAATATAGCAAAATTTACAAATTTAGATTTCAGTTGCTTGTAGACAGTGCTCATAACTGGACACGAGACACATCCTCGAGAAGTATAATACGTATTTTGTGTGAGACAAGAAAAAGTTTATGTGTTAAAAAGTGTTAGTAAAAATAATAATAATAAAACATCTCACAGCTCTCTTTATATCAGTGAAGTGTTATTTAAATCATGTCAAGCATTAATAAATGGAGTGAAGAAAAACTTAAAATCTGTGTAAGCCTACATTCTTCAGTCTCCCCACAACCCTGCAAAGAGAAACGTGTCTCTAACAATAATACTGGCGCAGCTGAGGCAAACATAAAATATAATATTTAAAAAAGCAGTCAAAATTACGAAGTTAATATATTTTTAAACATTTGGGGCAAAGGCCACTGGAAAGTACATTTGGGGTGAAGGCTACCGGGTACCATACGTAGTTGCAACTACTTCATGTTTGGCTTCCCAACAGTTGAAATATAATTCAACTACAATACAACTCCTACTTCAGACTGACTTTCCATAAGAAGCAACAAACTACTTCACATGGTGGTAGTGATTGTAATAAGTAGTTTAATGGGGGAATTGAGCCCAAAGTTCAGAATTTTACAATTTATTCCACTTTTTGTGATTGAAACTTATTTTCTCCTAGATTGTGCCAAATATAATGAGATGTGCATTATATTTCTTCCACATTGTTTTAGTCATAATATTTTTCTTGCAATTAAAGTGTACTTTCCCTCTAGATTATTATGTCTAAAAGAAAGCACAATAGTAATTTTTATTTTTTATATATATAATAAAAATCATGAAGTTAAAATTGGACATAGCCATGAACCCCTTTTTTAAGTTTAACATCTTTTAGCATGGTAAGTCATATTGCATGATGAATGAATGAAATGCTGAAGTAAGTACTTATTCAAACTAATATTTTGATATAGTGGTTTCATCATAAATATTTACATTTAGGTCCTGGATAAAATCTGTTCTACAAACTGTTTTTACAAAAGCTGATTCCTCTATCTACTTCTTGTTAATAGAGACACAGTTTCACTATACATTTCTTATGTTTTAATTAAAGATGCCCTTGAAGATATTTTTATTTTACATTTTTTAATACATTGGAATTTTTTTAAATATTAGTTTGGGATTATGTCCAGGTTGAGGTGATTGTTATTAGGTGGGCTGTAGATATCATAGATTTTAAATTTATGTTTTTGTTTACAAGCTGTTATCCTTATTATTTCAGAAGTGTCATCTTGGTTCATTTCTTTTATAATTTCAAATTTTCCATTTATGCATTGTTTAATGCCAGCAAGTATGCCACTTGCTATCTGTCTATTTTTTTCTAATATATTTGTGTTGTGTTTTGGAAATTGATAGAATTTTTGACAATAAAACCATCATAATTGGTGATCTCAATGGACATTCTCCAAGATGGGGCTATAGTGACAACAATAAAGCTGGTGAAATTATTGAAGAATTTGTAGACTCCTACTTAACGAAAATATTACATAGGGATGAAGACCCAAAAACCTACATATACTACTCAGGACAGTCAACCAATCCAGACATTGCTATCATATCAACTGATTTAGAAGATAAAATTACAAAAAAAGTAATTGAAGATAGTGGTAGTGGACATAGAGCCATAATAACAAAAACAGATCTAAATCATCAACCGCCTAGAACAAAGGGAAAAATAAGGCCTAAATGGAATTTCAAAAAGGCACACTGGGAAGAATATAAAGCAATAGCAAACAAACTTTTAAAAAAAATTAAATTGGAACAAAACATAAACAAAGTAGCAAAAGAACTAAATGCCACAATTTTAAAAGCTGCAAAACAATGTATCCCAAGAGGGAAAATTCATAAATACAAACCCTTCCGGAATGAACAGTTAGCACAACTCAAATCAAAACGAGATAAACTAGAAAGGACAAAAGACAAAGCAGATGTTATAGAATAGCGAAAAGCAAACGCACAGTTAAAACAAGCTATAAAACAGTCAAAAAAACAGAACTTTGAAGAATTTATAAACAAACTAGACTATAGAACAAATGGTACTAAGGTACATAATTACATTAAACAAATAAATAGAGAAAACCAACAAAATCAGCCATTAAATGTCGATAATAAAGAAATATACGAGGATAACCTTATAGCAGAAAAATTGGTAACATACTATAAAACTAGTGCTACATTAAAAATAAAAACATAAAACAGAATAAATACTTAAGAAATAGCAACTTTGAAGATATGTCTAACTTTCAAAACATCTTCAATGAGCCATTCACACTCTCAGAAATAAAGCAAGCAATAAGGACACTAATAATAAAAGGAGCCCAGGTCCTGATAACATACATCCAGAGCTGCTCAGGAATTTAGGACATGAAGCACTCCATACTCTATTAAACATTTTCAATAAAATCTGGACAACCAGAAATAATATACCAACACTATGGAACAAAGCAAAACTTATACCCATTAAGAAGAAAGGAAAACCAACTCAAATGATAGATAGTTATAGACCGATATCTTTAACATCAAACATAGCAAAACTCTTAGAAAGAATGGTAGCTACAGGACTGACATACTATCTAGAAACACAAAATCTATTAGTCCCTGAACAAAGTGGATTTAGGAAGGACAGCTCAGCAATACACCAGGTTGTAAGACTCACACAGGACATTAAAGAAAATTTCAATAATAATAAGACTACACTAGCACTGTTTGTCAACTTCAAAGATGCATTTAACACAGTATGGCGAGAAATACTACTATACAAGATGAAGATATATGGCTTATCAGGCCACATGCTAAACTGGTTTCAAATCTTCCTATCCCAAAGATGGTTTGCAGTACAATACAAAACGGCCACACCTAATTGGAAACAAACGAGAGTTGGACTACTTCAAGGGTCTGTTACAAGCGCTATTCTGTTCAATATATATATATATATTATGACTATTATATATTATATTTATATTTATATAAAAATGACTTAGTAGATGTACTAAAGAAAATAGGTAACATACAAGTAGGAATGTTTGCTGACGACGTGGTAATTTAGAAAAGAACATAAGATCTGGGAAACATTACAAAAAACTACAAACAACAATGGAGAATATAATCATAACCCTAGAACAGTGGACTAATAATAACAATATGGAAATAAATACAATAAAAACTCAATATCAACTATTCAAAATGCAGCATAGAACAGAAAATATATGCCTGCAAATCAACAACAAAAAACTACAAGAAGCAACTACAACAACATATCTAGGGATAGAATTAGATAAAAAAATATCAATGAAAGAACATGTAAACAATGTAACGAATAAAATCAACAAAAAGAACATTTTAAAATGTTTAGCAGGAATAAAATGGGGTGGAAACCTGGACCTCCTTAATAATACATATAAAACATACATAAAACTTAACCTATTGTATGCAGGAGAACTACTAGCAACAGTAAACAAGAGACTTAAAAAGTAAACTAAAAATTTCACAAAATAATTCACTAAGAATAATAACAGGAGCTGTAAAAACAACACCAATCACAGTACTACAAAGCTTCACAAAAAACATGACTATAGAATTGGAACATGAGTTGAAAGCAATTACTCTAGCACAAAAACTGCAAGTCAATAGAAACAGATACAAGTGGTACCATACAGCAGATACTATAAGTAATTTAAAAACTCAAATAAGCTTCAGAACATATATTAATAACTTAAACTACAAAAATATAATTACAACAAATATAATTGCAACAGAGGTAACGAGTCCAATAGAATACATTGATATACAATATCAGAATGACCTGCTATATGCAATACACAAACAAAACAATATACCAGTTGAAATGAGAGCCATAGCAATAGCTATGGAAAATGAAAGATACCCAGAAAAAGAATGACTCTGAATATATACAGATGGATCCCTCATCAATAAAAAAAAAATGCTGGTGCAGGAGTATACTGTAAACATTTTGCACAGTATCTAACATTAAATGAAATGTGAAACCACTATGATGGAGAATTAATAGTTATAAAAGCAGCATTACAGAACATTTTATATACACCATACATAAAACAAAAAATAGTAATCTTATCAGACTCAAAATCAGGAATAGTAAATTACAATAATAAAACAACAAGAAATATTAAGGAAATAAGAAGCCTAATTAAAGCAGTTGAAACTAGAAATCATGTCACTCTACAATGGATCCCAGCTCATGTCGGACTTTTGGGCAATGAACATGCAGATCAATTAGCAAAGAAAGGTGCAATAGAACAAATAAAACCTGTAGGACAAATAGAAATAAATAAACAATTAAATAACAGTAAACATCATTTCAAAAGACAGCATAGACTTGATGAAGAAGATAAATTAAAAGATAAAGATTATAAGAATATTAAAGATAGAGTTGATATACAAAAAATGGCAAGGAAGACTGCGGTGGCCTTATTTAGGATGGCAACTGGCCACGATTGCCTCGCAGAACATCTCTACAAGATAGGATGCCTGCCTACACCCAAGTGCACTCTCTGTGAAGATGTCATCCTGAACAAACAGCATGTCGCCAAATGCAAAGGCCTTAAAAGTGATAACTTACAGACTTTATATTGGGAAGCCAGAGGGAAAATGATGCAGATCAATTAATCCCCAATGCCATTGGTGAACAACAACAACAACAACAGTTTGGGATTATATTTTATAATATTAATTATTTTTATAGGGTCTTGTAAACCATCATTACAGTAAATTTATTAACTGATCATTGTCCTTCTGATTAAATTTATATTCAATTAATGCATGTTTTAATTAGCAGTTTCATGATATTCACAGTAAGGTTTTCCTCCTTTTTTCATTTTATTCAATAATAATGCAGGCCATCTATGTGGTGTTGAGGTAGTGTGTCTGCCTCACATTCAAGAGATCCCAAGTTCAAATTTCTGTTAGGGTGAAGGCTAGCTAGATAAGGATTTTTTTTCCAGGGTTTTCCTTTATTTTGAGAAGGGGTAACTTTAAGCTCTTGGACGCTGGGCTCATTTGAGCATAATTTCATCATTTCATTCATTCATCATCCAATATGACCTACTAGGTTAAAGGACGTTAAACTAAAAGAAAATAGGTTCATATTAATGATTATGTACAATGTAAACTATATTTTGCTGGGACCAAACATTCTTTTGAACCAAAGTTTTCAATTTTCTTCCAAGCTACAGGAATCTTGGGATGTTCAGTGCTCGTTTGTTTAATAACTTCTTTTTTAAGGAGCAAATTATGTTTTGGATAGGCAGTTGCATTTTCAGACTACCCTTAATCAGTTCTTACTTGTTTTGCTAGATTGTCCACTTAGGAGTTACCTTTAATACCTTTATGTCTGTGAATCCAAATTAACTTAATTTATAGTCCTTTTTTCATGGCAATAATATTTTGTGTTTAATTTATACTTCAATAAGGTTAAAATTTGCATCCATACCCGCTTTACTAGTTTTTCTCAAAATGCTATATGAATCTGAAAATATAAGAGTTTTCTTTATCTTCTTTCTTTCTTCTATCTATGGTTTATGACAGCTGTTCTAATGGCTATAAACTCTCTCTTCATTGTTATTATACACAGCTGCTCCTACTCTCTCTTTTGGATCTTTAAACCCATCCATACATATATGTGTCCTGTCTTCTGCAGAAAAATCTTCCAAGAATTTAAGGAAATGATGAATAATTTCCAGTTCTTCCTTTTGGAAAATGTTTAAATTGATATCTAATAGCAATACACAGATATCTCAACTAAGACAGTAAATGGGCAGCCTAGGAAATACATTTGACGTGACTATGTTCCTATATTTCTCTAATAAATTAAATGGTATGGAGTTTTATTTATAATATTTTAAGTTATCAGTGATTTGTTAGGTGTTAATTTGTTATAGTTATGAAATTATCCTCCAAGGAATGACTCATTCTTCCAATAATTTACAAGATAGGAATAGTTGTCTCCATTTGAGCATTATAACCACTGATTAGCACTATTTCATTAATGTTAATTTAAAATAAGTTTTTAGAAAAAGTATTTCTGATAAATGAATTACAAATTTTATTAATGTTAAATATTTTAACCATAAAGTTCCTTTGACTATATGCTCTGGATTTTCAACTTCATTATAATCTGATAAAATTATAATCTATAATCAACTCCACACCACCTCCAAAATTACCTCTATCAAAGCATATAACTTTGTACATATACGTCTTAAATCATTGACATTCTTGAACCAAGTTTCAGTAATTAGGAGTATATCTATTTCTTGGTGCGCTAAAAATTTTGGAGTTCTTGTTTTTTCATATTTAAACTTCTAGTATTCTATGCCATCACGTTTATATCATTAAGGTTAATTATCTTGCAATTGTTTTTGATATTCGCTGCTCTAACGTAATGCTGCCAACATATGAATAATGACACCGAAGCCGGTAAGATACTCAGCCTCAAAGCGTAGCCGAGAGATTGAGGGCCCTCAGCCTCAAAGCGTAGCCGAGGGATGTTTTTTAGAAGGAGAGGAGTGCAGCAAGTTGCGGCCTAGCGAAGCGACGACAGAGCGTAGCCCAGGGATCTGCGCGTCTAAAACTCCAATGATTCACGTTCACAAAACAACAGCACATCGCATATTCATTGCATTTCACTGATTATTTAGGTTGGCAGTACCCACTTTGCATGGAAAAATGGCTACGTTTGTTTTCTTCCTAACACTATTTGCCTATATAAATAAAACACTTAAAACGGGTGGGTAGGTGGGTACTAGATATTGGAGAGACCACATCGTGTTCTAAAATCACTCCTAAGGTAAGTAATTTCATTGCTTTTACACTTCCTTATTCCTAATTTAGGTGGGCAAAAGAAAGACCTAATGCGGGCAAAAGTGACACAAACGAGGGCAACAGTATGACAATTTAGCCTTCATCTTTATAGCAGTTGTAACTAGAACATCTTCCGTACGTTTTATCTGTTCCAAAATTATTTTTTTGTTCAGTTTAAAATTTTTAATGTTTACGATATCTTCAGTAACATTTTTGTCATTTTCCACAATTGTTTTTATTCCATCCTCATTAATAACATTATGATAGCATACATTTTGATCTATCATACACCCCGAAGGGTAGAATGTAATATAACAAAAACGTTTTTTTTATTTAACAGAAAACAACAATCATCTGCCATGATTTCCTTTCCATCATTTCGCTTTTACTCTGTTTCCTTCTCATATTTCAGGTGTACTTCTAGGTTTCGTGGCGTATGGCGGTGCCGGACAGATCGCGCGGATGCTTACTCAAAGGAAAGAGACTCTCTGTGAACACTAGAGAGCTGCTTGGTGGAAGAGTCGTTTATCGCCCCCTATAGGCAGCTCCAGTAGGGACGGATCTTCGTGCCTGGAACTATTAGGGATTCCGCGCGCCTCTGTGGCTTGTCTGTAGCCTGCTGCGGTTCCTTCACTTCATCCCTTCCTCCTGGGGTTGTTAGTACGTATCATGGAGGGGTCCTAGGAACTGGGGCAAAGCACCTCATGCAGGCCAGTCGGCCTTTTTTACTTCCAACGTGATCTCTGGGAGGGAAGAATGAGGGGAGAGACGCGAAGGACGACCAGATCCGAATGCCGGAGGGCGCAAGCATGGACAGGGTCCCTAATGTTTCCAGGTAGAACACATTCGACGCCGCACGGTCCCTGCCCACAAGCTACCAACATCCAGGGTCCTCCGGAGCGGAGCCACACACTGAGGAGAGACCTAACTGAGCGGTATCGCAGAGACACCAGGGAGGAAACTTTTACAGAGCGCAAGCCACCGTCCAGCCGCAACCCGCTGAACACCGTTGCCCGGTCCTACATCCCTAAAACAGATGACAAGGAAGATGATGGCTATAGGAAATGAGAGGAAGGAGAGTCGTGGTAGAAGATGAACCACCCCAGTTCGCCTGGGAAAACCACAAAAGACTCATGGGGCATAGTGGGGGGGGGCTGCCGGGGATCAAACTTCCGGACGCAACCGCCTGAGCCATTCCGTTATGTTCCTGGGGGTGTTTGTCACAATAAATTTATATATATATATATGTTGCAGTGCGCGAGGTGTCCTCCTCCGTTATATAAGGCGTGTGTACATTAAAATTCAACATATAGATTTTGTTCATCTTGCTAAGATACACAATCATGACATTTTAATTAAATTCATTAAAGTTACTTTTGAGAAACTAAACAACAAGGAAACATTTTTCATACAAAGAGTTACTTGGAGCATTCTTTGAAAATATTCGTCTTGTAGCTCTACTTAAGTATGAAACTTGGCATTTGGGAACCTCAAAACTTATATTGTGGCATGCGAGGTGTTAATATTGTAATTTGTGGTTGGTAACATTTATATGGTTGGTAGTACGGACCGGTAATGATGTAATGGGAGTGGGGGTAAACCGGTTGTATCTTGTGGTAGCGTCTAGGACGCTCATTCTCCTCTTCTAATGTAACCAGCGAGCAGTGTAGACCTGTTAGGACAAGACACTTCGTCAAGCAGGAGGTAACATATATCTTTATTAGTTTTGAATATAACTTAACATCCAAATTCACAGCATGTAGTTTATTAATGTAGTTAGATCCTTCCTTCCCCATAATGATTTAGGAATATTTTAGTAATTTTCAGGTGTTTTTAGGAACTTTGTTTAGCTCGCCCCGTCGGACCTCGTGTTAGTTTGATATGATTTAAACTCCGGTACCATGCTCTATCCCCCGTGCTATGTGAAAATATAAGAGGTTACAAGTTAGGCAGTAGAGAAAGCAATAAGCTTTAAATACGAACAGCTCATGGTATCTTTATGAGAGAGCGTGTAGTGATGCTGTTAAATATTAGATTTATTTCAATATGGTTGCATGTTTCTAAGTTCGTATGAAAATAATGGAGCTAGCATTATGTGAGACTTAATAAATTCATTCTTCAGAGGGGGAAAACCTAAATGATGCAAATTTAATTTGTATAGCAAAACAATATTAAATTATTTATGCATTACTCACTGATTGTATAGGTAGGTATATCAATTTCTCATACAAATTGCATAGCAGTGATTATACAGATGGCTTTTCCCTCCCCCATCCCTTTCCTCTTATTGTTCTCTTCGCTATCTACATTGTGAAACAACGCGATATATTTTTAAATGAAATACATATTAGCGTCCCAAATAAATCCTTTCGGACACAAAGCCTGTAATGCTTGGAGAAGAGCGTATGGACAAAAATGGTGAAATTAATTTTTTTGAACATTCACAATAAAAATATGATGTGTAACAGTTACACGAGTTTTCTTTATCCGTTAACAGTTCTCAGGTGCCTTAAAAGCTCAACCTTCTATCTACTTTATGTTTCAGTTATTTTGGGATGGGACTATGCCACCATTTCTCGATTTTCAGGACTGATTTTTGAGCACCGATACTTCATGTTGATACTCAAGTTATAACATCCCCTAAAGCAACTACTTATTCACTGCTTATTATGGCATAACTTTTAGTTTTCTGTCTATATACATTTATACCAGGCATAAGAATTCTTAAGCCATTGGCTTCAAGTTATCATCACTCAAACCGTTGTCAGTGCAAAGAATGTAAACAACAGTAGCCATGAGTCACTGACGGGTAAGTAAACACAGCCTGGTGAGTGCTGTCAGCAAAGGCCAACAGACTATCAGGGCTATTCTGTAACTTTGTTGTTAAGAAGGCGACTTTAATTATTTATTAAACTTAAAGAACCGCTCTTAACAAATGTGCCGCATATGGCATTCTGTAACTTGTTTGTTATAGTGATATTTGTTTTCTCGTGGTTTGTTAGCTCCTAGAGTGACTAATCGAAAATTCGCGCGCTTTGCGATAGCGTTTTGTTTCCACACTGCCGACAGCGCCGGAATACCGAATACTGAGTGCTTTGTTATTTTTCCTTGTCAAAATAAAGACAAAGCGTGCTGTGAAATATAAAATATATGCAGATTTTAAAAATTGATACCCATTGCTTAAATAGGAGATCTTACATCTTTTTTGTGACCCCAAAGAATTAGAATCATTTTATGTTGGAAAACTCGCCAAGCTGTTGAGGAAGTATTTTTAACACTTAAATGATTTTAGTCAAATTATATAATTAAAAAATATAATAACAGCCCACCTTAAAGCAATATGTGTATGTAACAATATATAAAAAGTGTATATTACAGTCATTGTATATGTTTATATTATTGTATATATGTAATGATGTTATCTGAATGTATTACGTAATTTAAGAATGTAGGAGCTGTGAGAATAATAGGTTAAAAGTTGCTAACAATGAGGTAACAATCAGGTAACCTTGAGTCAATAATGAGTAAGAAAGTTTAACAATACTACTTGTGATTCTTGGAGTAACAATAATGTAATTTTTGTGACAGTTTATAAAATAGCCAATCAACAACCAGAAAAAGCTTTAGTTAAATAAAAGTATTCTATTGGATTAGGAATAGCCAATCAGAAACTGAAATATAGCAAAATTTACAAATCTAGAAGTTAGTTGCTTGTAGACAGTGCTCATAGCTGGACGCGTTGCTTGAAGACAGTGTTCCTGACACGAGATGTGTCCTCGAGAAATTTAATATGTATTTTGTGTGAGACAAAAATAGCGTACGTGTTAAAAAGTGCAAGTATGTAATAAAAGAATCTCACAGCTCTCTATATCAGTGAAGTGTTATTTAAATCGCGTCAAGCATTAATAAAAGGAGTGAAGTAAAATTATAATCTGTGTAAGCCTACATTCTTCAGTCGCACCACAACCCTGCAAAGAGAAACATGTCTCTAACAATAATACTGACGCAGCCGAGGCAAACATAAATATATAATATTTAAAGAAACAGTCAAAATTATAAAGTTAATATTTCTTTTAATCATTTGGGGCGAAGGCTACCGGAAAGCGGGTACTGTACGTGCGGTTGTAACCAACTTCAAGTTCGGCTCCCCAACAGTCGAAATATAATACATCTTCTTCAAACGTGCATTCCATACGTGGGGCAAAACTTCGTTTCTCACTGTTGAACAGCTGTGTCAGTGACCGTGTAAAATGAGTTTAATTTTAGGTTAGGAAAGAGAGACAAAATAATAATAGCAATGCAGTTTCATATTGTTTTGATGCGAGAGTCATTAATGCATATCAACCTCCAATTACTGCTAATTTCTTTTATGATTTATGGCTTTTAATTATACTTTTTAAAAATACGAGTTGTCATGATTTTTATAAAGTTTTAATGTATACCATCGAGCATAAGTAGGTACTTATTCTTTTGTTCATGATTTGGCAATGTTCAGCTTTAGTTCAGCTCTGTGGACATGTTCTTGCATCTTAATCTTTTGTATGAAAATCATTATTGGTATCTAATGATATCCATATTATTTCAGGTATTCGTTAAGTGGAAGGTCCTAGTGAAAAGAAAGGTTAGTTTCACTAGTTGTGATATCTGGAAGAATGTTATAGCTACAAGTATTTTATTTCGGATTATATTTCATACTCAAATTTATTTAGTATATATTATCATTTTATAGTCCAACTGACTGACTTCTTTCTCTTCCAACAGCATCAGTATAAATTCAATTTTCTATGGATACTGAAATTGGTAAATAACTTTCTGCTGTCCAATTCCTTTAGCAAAATGGAAATTATTCTAAAACAATTCTGGGAACGAAAACGTGTCTCTGTACTATCCTACGGCTATCAAAAGTTCTCAGTTCCTAATCCTAACCTAAAAATCAGGCAAATAAATTCGTGAACTATGCAAATAAACACAAAATTTGTCACTATTTGAACCTAAAATTCTTAAATGAATAACTGGTAGTTTTTATTAAGACAGGAGATTACAAAACACTTATTTTCCTATTAATATTCGTCTCTTAAAAGTTATATGTTGGGAGCATCATTTATCAATGCTATCACACGGAACATTACTTACTCAAGCGTGATCTGTTACATTTATATTTTACGCTAAAACGACTAAATAAGCATTTGAAAATTAAAATCACAAACTTCTATCGTATTTTCCCCCTTACAGTAATATTAAAACGACGTCTGTACGAATCTGTTGTGTAACAAATGCGTTAGCAAGAGTTTCTCGGCGTTTGTGCTTTCAACAATCAAATCCTTATTCTTAAAAACATTTTGTCTTGTTACGAAGTTACAGAGTGCCGATATCAATTCGTTATGAGCTTTAACAATTTTTGTGGCAGTATTTTTAACACTTAAATAATTTCAGTGTAATTATACAATATCTAAATTCAATAACAGCCCGCCTTGAAGCAATATGTGTATGTAATAATTTGTAAAATGGATGTAACAGTCATTGTATTACTGTATACTATTATATCCATGTGTAATAAAGTTATGTGAATATATTAAGTAATTTAATAATGTAGGAGCTGTGAGAATAATAAGTTAAAAGTTGCTAACAATGAGGTAACCTTGAGTTAATAATGAGTTAGAAAGTTTAACAGTACAACAACCAGAAAAAGCTTTAGTTAAATGAAGGTATTCTATTAGAATAGGATTAGCCAAACAGAGACTTAAAATACAGAAATTTACAAGCTTAGACGGTTGAAATCAATTCAGTTGGCTGCAGACAGAGTTACTAACCAGAAGCACAAAGTGTCCTCAAAAAATATATGTTATTGTGTGAGACGAAAAGTAAGTTTACGTGTTAAAAAGTGTAATTAATTAATAAAAAGAATCTCACAGCTCTCTATATCAGTGAAGTGTTATTTAAATCGTATCAAGTATTAATAAAAGAAGTGCAGTAAAGTTATAATCTGTGTAAGCCTACATTCTTGTCGCATCACAACCCTGCTAAGAGAAACGTGTCTCTAACAAATACTGACGCAGCCGAGGCAAACATAAATATAATATTTAAAGAAACTGTTTAATTAATAGTTTTTTAAACTTGGGGTAAAAGTCACCTGAAAGTACATTTGGCTACCGGAAATTGTTTACCATACGTGCGGTTGCAACTACTACAAGTTCGACTCCCAAAAGTTGAAATATAATACATAATCTTCAAACTGGCTTTCCATACGTAGCAGCAACACACCTTTCTCATTTTTAACCTTAACGAAACGTTACAGAATATCCCTGAATATGTACCAGGGTTCGGGGTGCTTTGTAACCTGTGACGTCACTGCGTGAAGTCTAATAGCAGTTCAACTTCCTTTCCTTTCGTCCTGGCTTTAATGCTTAGAAATTCCTATGCCAATTTGTAACACATGTTGTATTATGTTTTTTATATGAATGCTTCTTTTTGCATTCTGCAATTGGCAGCATTATTTATACATTTGAATAAAGCTATTATCCCTTACTGTCATACTAATAACAATATTAATACATGTTTGTTTTCTCTACCACATACTTAGTACGTAGAAAAGACATTGCATTCCTCCCAAAATTCCAATTGAGATTTCACCTGAAATACATGTTTTAAGGCCCACTGAAAGGGGCCCCCGCGCGCGGTGTCTGTAAACAGCATATCTCTTCTTCTTCTTTCTCTGTTTAACCTCCTCTTATGTAGGACTTACACCCCCCAGGACTTACAGGCGGGTTCCTGGGGTCAGAAGCCCGTCGAGAAGCAGACACTCATGGATCAGACAGAATATCCAGTATGGGTGATCAGCCCGCTGCCTGGTATGGGAGGAAGGAAGTAGATAAAACGAAATGAAGGGGAAATGGATAAAAGGAAAGATGATGATGGAGCAGTGGGTGGAGTGAATGGCAGGGAAAACCGGAGAACCCGGAGAAAACCCACCCAGACGCAGCTTTGTCCACCACAAATTCCACATGCGGGTCCCTGGGAGTGAACCGGGCCGCCTTGGTGAGAGGCAAGTGGTCTAACCACTCGGCCACGGCGCCGCCAAACAGCATAACTCAAAAATGAAAAATCGATAAACACCAAACTTGGTATTTAAGTTCGGAATCTTCCACGAGGATTTCAAGAAAATCCTCACACCCCAAACTACCCTTTACATAAAATATTTTTAGAAATTTTTGAGTTTATTAGAAATGGCTCCAATGATTTTGATTAAAAGGCCATATATTTAAAATATTTACATGTCCAATAAAATGTATATTTTGAATTTTCTGGGAATAGCTTGTGAAGTCCTCTTCATTCGAAAGGAATTTTGTGTAATTCTATAAAACGGGTAAACCACAAAAGATAGAAAAGAATGTACTGCACAAAATATATAGATTTCTTTAAAACACACGGTTTATTTCAAATAATCTTTTGTGGCATCAGTCATTTCCGCGATATACATTATTATGGTTTGAATTATTCACTACTTTGTCGTTTTTAGAAACCATTGTCGCTATTCATAGTTTGTGGTAAAGTCATGGAAAGAGTATGGCATTTCAAGGCCAATATATAACGACCAGTTTTTAAACATTTGACTAACGCTATTCCCTTCGTACATATAAAGAAGTGTGTAATAAATCTATTCATGCAATAATAACAAGAGTTTTCAAGAATAGTTTGTAGAGGTTATATAAAATAAACGACTGTGGATAGAGAAAGTCATGTGGATGTAACCGATAAAATTGTTATCCTTATTTCTCCGTTTTTCTTCTTATCTAATCTTGAACATTGGGCAGACTTCTGACGATAATCAAATCTGTGGATTCCATTTTAAATTTCAAGTTTGAATTTAATATTCATACTTCTGCTCAATAAGTTATCACGCTCAGAATTATTTTTCAGAACTGAAGAAAATATAACAGGATTTCTCTATTAATAAAAACAAAACAAGGAATAGGGAGCACAAATAAAGGATAAATATATGCTTTATGTCTCTTAAGAAAATACACTATGTGATCAAAAGTATTCGGACACCCCTACATTCATCTTGGGTGCATTGTGCTGCCACCTACTGCTTGGTAATCATTATCCACGACCTCAGTAGTCATTAGACATCGTGAAACAGCAGAACGGGACGCTCCGTGGAACTCACGGACTTCGAACGTGGTCAGATGATTGGGTGTCACTTGTGTCAGAAGTCTGTACGCGAGATTTCCACACTCCTAAACATCCCTAGGTCCACTGTTTCTGATGTGATAGTGAAGTGGAAACGTGAAGGGACATGTACAGCACAAAAGCGTACAGGCCGACCTCGTCTGTTGACTGACAGAGACCGCCGACATTTGAAGCGGATCGTAAAGAGTAATAGGCAAAATCTATCCAGACCATCACACAGGAATTCCAAACTGCATCAGGGTCCACTCCAAGTACTATGACAGTTAGGCGTGAGGTGAGAAACCTTGGATTCTATGGTCGATCGGCTGTTCATAAGCCACACATCACGCAGGAAAATGCCAAACGACGCCTCGCTTGGTGTAAGGAGCGTCAACATTACACGATTGAACAGTGGCAAAACGTTGTGTGGAGTGATGAATCATGGTACACAATGTGGCGATCCGATGGCAGGGTCTGGGTATGGCGAATGCCCGGTGAACGTCATCGTGTGTAGTGCCAACAGTGAAACTCGGAGGTGGTGGTGTTATGGTGTGGTCGTGTTTTTCCTGGAGGAGGCTTGCACACCTTGTTTTGCGTGGCACAGTGCAGACCTACATTGATATTTTAAGCACATTCTTGCTTCCCACTGTTGAAGAGCAATTCGGGGATGGCGATTGCATCTTTCTACACGATCGAGCACCCGTTCATACTGCATGGGCTGTGGTGGAGTGGTTACACGACAATAACATACCTGTAATGGACTGCACAGAGTCCTGACTTGAATCCTATAGAACACCTTTGGGATGTTTTGGAACGCCGACGTCGTGCCAGGCCTCACCGACCTACATCGATACCTCTTCTCAGTTCCGCACTCCGTGAAGAATGGGCTGCCATTCCCCAAGAAACCTTCCAGCACCTGATTGAAAGTATGCCTGCGAGAGTGAATGCTGTCATCAAGGCTAAGGGTGGGCCAACACCATATTGACTTCCAGCATTACCGATGGAGGGCGCCACGAACTTGTACGTCATTTTCAGCCAGGTGTCCGGATAATTTTGATCACGTAATGTATAACAATTTTATAGGAAGACATTCATCGATCATCAAGTTATAAGAAATACGTTTCTGTACAGAATCCAACTAATATTTTACCAGTCGCCATTTTAAATACTTAAAATGAGTTTAGAAGAGAATTTTGTTCACCTCAAACAAGAGAAGCAGTTAAACATGCAAGGTGGGGAGTTCTACCACAAAAAAGAAAGAAAGAAATATCGCAGCACTTCTTCTAAGTGCAACTGGTTCGTGAGCAGTGAATTGAGAGTGAACGAAGACACTATACTGGCTTATTTTGAAAAGTGGAAGAACAGGGAACAATTCAGCAGTGGTGGCTGGTGCACATTTTATTTGGTGAGACACAACTTATAAAAATCTGATGTGTTACACTCACATGACTTTCTCTACTCTTGTACAACCTATTTTAACAAACGCTTATTCTCCACATGCTTCATGTTAATCGAGATGTTAATCTTATTGCTAATTTTCTTGTAGATGCAAGGGGAATTGGTAGGCTTTAAGCGTTTAAGAGCTGGTTGCTATGTGGAGTATTCCATTCTCTTTGCGTTACCAGGACAAAAAATCTGATGTGTTACACTCACATGACTTTCTCTACTCTTGTACAAAGTATTTTTACAAACGCTTATTCTCCATATGCTTCATGTTAATCGAGATATCGTGATGTCAATCTTATTGGTAATTTTCATGTAGATGCAAGGGGAATATGGTAGATTTTAAGCGATAGTCAAATATTTTAACGCTGGTTGCTATGTGGCGCATTCCGTTCTCTTTGCATGTCCAGGATATAAAAAAAATCTGATGTGTTACACTCACATGACTTTCTCTACTCTTGTACAATCTAATTTTACAAACGCCTATTCTCCATATGCTTCATGTTAATCGAGATATCGAGATGTCAATCTTATTGGTAATATTCATGTAGATGCAAGGGGAATATGGTAGCTTTTAAGCGATAGTCAAATATTTTAACGCTGGTTGCTATGTGGCGCATTCCATTCTCTTTGCATGTCCAGGACATAAAAAAAAATCTGATGTGTTACACTCACATGACTTTCTCTACTCTGGAAGATACTGAACGTAAATACCAAGTTTGGTGTTTATCCGACTGTTCGTTTTTGAGTTATGCTGTTCACAGACACACACACACACACACACACACACACACACACACACAGACACACAGACACACACACACACACACAGACACACACACGGACATGTTTCCAAAAATGCTTTTTTTTGATTCAGGAGGTCTCAAAACATGTATTTCCGGTGAAATCTCGGTATCGAATTTTTGGGTGGAATGCAATACTTCCCCTACTTACTATACGTAGTAGAGAAAGTAAAAATGAATAACGAATTTGAGAAAAAGTATAAGTATTGGAAAATTTAAGGAAATAACAAGCAATATCTCGAAAACGGTTCACTCAACAAAAGAAATGTATATGGCATAAGTTGTGTATTTTAACGCGATCTACATTTTTTGTGTAGTAACATTTTGTCTATCTCTTATGGTTTACCAGTTATACAAAAGTCGTTCACAATGAAGAATACTTTTGGAGACATTCCCAGAAAATTCGAGATATACATTTCATTTCTCATGGCATTATCTTAAACATATGATATTTTCATCAAAATCGTTAGAGCCATTTTTGAGAAAATTAAAATTTTCGAAAATTCTTCCATGTAAAGGGTAGTCTGGGGTGGGGGGATTTTCTTGAAAACCTTCGTGTCGCATCTCTGAAAGATACTGAACATAAATACCAAGTTTGGTGCTTATCCGACTGTTCGTTTTTGAGTTATGCTGTTCACACACACACACACACACACACACACACACACACACACACACACACACACACACACAGACACACACACGGACATGTTTCCAAAAATGCTTTTTTTGGATTCAGGAGGTCTCAAAACATGTATTTCCGGTGAAATCTCGGTATCGAATTTTTGGGCGGAATGCAATACTTCCCCTACTCATTTTTACTTTCTCTACTTACTATACGTAGTAGAGAAAGTAAAAATGAATAACGAATTTGAGAAAAAGTATAAGTATTGGAACATTTAAGGGAATAACAAGCAATATCTCGAAAATGGTTCACTCAACAACAAACAATGTATATGACATAAATTGTGTATTTTAACGCGATCTACATTTTTTGTGTAGTAAAATTTTGTCTATCTCTTATGGTTTACCAGTTATGCAAAAGTCGTTCACAATGAAGAATACTTTTGGAGACATTCCCAGAAAATTCGAGATATACATTTCATTTGTCATGAAAATATCTTAAACATGTGATATTTTAATCAAAATCGTTAGAGCCATTTTTGAGAAAATTAAAATTTTCGAAAAATGTTCCATGTAAAGTGTAATCTGGGGTGGGGGATTTTCTTGAAAACCTCCTTGTCGCATCTCTGGAAGATACTGAACCTAAATACCAAGTTTGGTGTTTATCCGACTGTTCGTTTCTGAGTTATGCTGTTCACAGACACACACACACACACCACACACACACACACACACACTCACACATGGACATGTTTCCAAAAATGCTTTTTTTGGATTCAGGGGGTCTCAAAACATGTACTTCCGGTGAAATCTCGGTATCGAAATTTTGGTTGGAATACAATACTTCCCCTACTTACTATACGTAGTAGAGAAAGCAAAAAACATCGTATAGAATAATCCACGAACATTATTTTATAAGGCTGCATTGCAAAAACAAGCCTGATCGAGAAGAAAGACAATTTCAGTTTTCTCGAAAATATAGTAAAAGAAATTTTATGTACCGGTATTTAATTTACTATACACTTGAAGTTTACTAAAATAAATTATTCACCTTCATTTAAGTTTCTTATGCATTTAAGATTTTTATTTATACTTTCGCTATGTAGTCGTGTTTAGAAACTACATGCAGGAATTGTCATAAATAAATATAAATACCCAGTATTGAAGCAACATATTTAAATATTACTGTCCGCCACGTTAGTGTCTTTTTGGGGGGGGGGGGTTAAAGTGGCATACTGTCATTCCAAACTGGCACCACGTCGCCTTGCATAACCATATAAATTGGTGACATTCGAAAGAAAAACTCAAATATTTTTGTACATGTCAACAATGAACAAGAATAGACAACAGTGGACGGGATCGCGTGAATCAAACACAGAAACTAAATTGACTCACGTTTGAGATTAGTCGATATGGGTTCATTGTTGGATATTTAGCAGGCAGGTGGCATGTTAATGTTTGCTTTTAAAATTGTATTGTTATTAAAGACGTTTTAAGGAGTTATGGCGAATCCATAAGAACGTAGTTGATGTGTTTTGGAATATCAAAGCACGCAAAGTCTGGTGCAGGTTCAGCGTGCTTTTAGGCGAAGGTTTCAACATCAAGCTCTACACACACGTCAATTTTGAAGTGATACCGTGATTTTGTGGATCATGGCTGCATATGTCATCACTAAGCTCCGGATTCTTAGGTTCTGACATATTTTATTCCTGACCTCCTACACTCCAAACTTCGGTTTATTTTAATGTTTTAGTTACCAACGAGTAATATACTTCAATTTTATAGAACCAAAATGGACCTAATTTTACCTTAGGACCTAATAAAACCTATTTTGGTGATAGAACCTAAAGTGCCTAATTCCGTTATTTAAGCAACTAAGAGTAGATTTATGAATATAAAAGTATTTTTAAAACCAAGGGAGATCGTTCGAATAAGGAAAGTATTAAATAATTAGATTATGAAATCTTGTGCAATACCTTCAATAATAAACTTTAATTAAACCGTCCGCCACAATAATAAACTAATTAAAACGTTCGTCGCCTTCAGTTATCATTTTCTAGCTATTGTCGCAAGAGATGGTCAGTGGCACGCGGCATTTCTGAAACGTGTGATGTTTACATGCCGCAACAATAGGTGAAAACTAGAGGCAAACATTTTAATAGCGCTGTTGAGTAGTATACATTATTGCTTCTTCCGTTATAGGGAGTTTCTAACACGACATTTTTAAAATTCTTCTTGCTACTGGCACAGAACACCAAAAGCTACTGGTGACGATAGCACTCGTTTGCGCCATGCCCAAAAGCAAATCATCAAGAAGTTCTCTGCTCCACGAGAAAAGCTTTTCTACAGATGGAAAGGTTATTTATTGTAACACATGTCAGAAACAGGTAGGAATAATTTCTTGTGTTTTTCGTATTTTGGTAATTCTTCACTCTGCTATTTTTTAAAATAATACTGGAATGCAACCTAAAGTATGCTCTCTTTAGACTCCATCACACATCCAAAATTATTTAATCCTTATTCACCGGCGGTGGGTATTTAAATTGACTAATTTTCTTGTTTACATTTAATTTACAGGTGCCAGCAGAAAAACGTTCTCACTTGGTGCAACATCGACAATCAGCAACTCATTCTGCAAATGCTGTTAGGAATGAATCTCAAAAGAAGCCAATATATGCCAAAGATCCTATAAATTCCTAAATTCAACATATAAGATCCTATAAAATCCTAATACACTGATACATAGAACCTAATTTTAACTTTTTAGAACCTAAAAATCCGATCATTAGTCATCACACATGCCATTTTGGAAGTTGAAAGAGACCCCCCTAAAGTGAATGTCTTTTGTGCCGTATCGAAACGTCAAGTCTGTGGCCAATTTTTCTTTCGAGAGGCCACTATCAAAGGTCCAACTTATCTTGACATGCTCACTGAATTTATTTCCACAATTGGAAGAAAAATAAGGCAACGAATTTATTTTCCAACAAGATGGAGCACCTCCTCACTGACATTTACATTCGGAAACATCTGAATGAGCGGCTTCCAGGAAGATGGATTGGACGTGTCGGAAATGATGATAATGTCTTCAAGTGGCCGCCGAGGTCGCCTGACTTGGTGGTCTGTGACTTCTTTTTATGGGGTTACATAAAAGATTGTGTCTATATACCCCATTGCCTCAAAACCTGCAAGAAGTGCAACTTCGTATCACTGCTGATATCCAGTCCATTTCATCAGATATGTGGAGGTATGTGGCGTGAATGGGGATGTCGCCTTGATGTTTGCAGCGTCACTTGTGGGGGCCACATTCAATGTCTATGAGGTATACTGAAAATATTTGAGTTTTTCTTTCGAATGTTACTAAGTTCACCCAAGTATGACTATCCAAAGCGATGCAATACCAGTTCAAGGTATGACAGTATTTTTATGGACACACTGTATAATATTAAAGGACGCAGTAAACATTAATATCTCTATTTATAAACGAAGTCCGTTCTACGATGCTCCTCTCACTAACCATTCAAGTTTATTCTTATGATAATGTTGGCTAATTTTAAAAGTAATGCTATTTACGGATACAGTAGATGAATTGCCTTTATAGTGCAAGAGCTACTTAAGTTTAGATTCCTCATGTCATAAGCCTTTGTTGCGAAACAGCCGCTGACCTCACGACAAATAGGGAAGCTTCTCTTGCAAGTGTTCCGATAGGGAGGTCAGGCTTAGTGCGCATGTGCGAAGAAAGTACACACGTTCTGCGTGCCTTAGTACAGCCTCTGCGATACCCCATTCGTTACCTTGTCCATCATAATTCATTTTAAACAAACCATTCTGCCCTACTAAGCTTAGATATAAGGAGAATGTGCTCTGGCCTGTCCTTTTCACACATTGCACACACCAAGTTGGCTGTATTCGCCTGAGAAGCCATTTGTCTACACTGCAGAAGCTGAATATTCAGGTTGGAAAGGTAGAATCAGACGACTGAAAAATGCAATGCCATAGCCGGGATTTGAACCACGGATCTCCCGGTCTCCGTCCGGTTGCTCTAACCACTGAGCTACCATGGCAACATTAGGACATTAAATTCTCCAACTGATTCGCATGTTTCCCGGTAAACCACAAGGAGATCTCACCTAATAGTGGTCGAAACTATAAAGCCCGGGACTTAAGTACTTATACATTGTAGGTCGCCATTGGGGTATGTCATCCCAATATAATTTGAGATCTCCTTGTGGTTTACCGGGAAACATGCGAATCAGTTGGAGAATTTAATGTCCTATCGGCATGTTGCCATGGTAGCTCAGTGGTTAGAGCAACCGGACGGAGACCGGGAGATCCGTGGTTCAAATCCCGGCTATGGCATTGAATATTTCAGTCGTCTGATTCTACCTTTCCAACCTTGTCCAACACGCGGCTTGTGTGGAAGAACAATTAATTGAATATTCAGGGTTGGCGTCTAAAATCCCATAATATTGTTTTGCGTTGAAAGGTATTTGTGATTTAAAATTAAAGGGGGAGCATGCTTCCTGTGCCCTTTGAGGTAGTATTTTTAACACTTAAATAATTTCAGTCTAATTATATAATAGGTATGTAAATTCAATAACAGCCCGCCTTGAAGCAATATGTGTATGTAATAATTTGTAAAATGTATGTAACAGTCATTGCATATGCTTATATTATTGTATACATGTTCAATAATGTTATGTGAATATATTACGTAATTTAATAATGTAGGAGCTGTGAAAATAGTAAGTTAAACGTTGCTAACAATGAGGTAACAATGAGGTAACCTTGAGTCAATAATGAGTAAGAAAGTTTAACAGTACTACTTGTGATTCTTGGAGTAACAATGATGTAATTTTAGTGACAGTTTATAAAATAGCCAATCAACAACCAGAAAAAGCCTTATTTAAATGAAGGTATTCTATTGGAGTAGGATTAGCCAATCAGAAACTAAAGAAGAGAAACATTTACAAACTTAGAAGTCAGTTGCCTGCAGACAGAGTTACTAACCAGATGTAAAAAGGTCCTCAAGAAATATAATACGTATTCGTGTGAGACGAAAAATAAGTTTACGTGTTAAAAAACGTGTAATTAATTAATAAAAAGAATCTCATAGCTCTCTATATGAGTGAAGTGTTATTTAAATCCTATCAAGTATTAATAAAAGGAGTGAAGTAAAATTATAATCTGTGTAAGCCTACATTCTTGTTGCATCACAACCCTGCCAAGTGTCTCTAAAATAAATACTGACGCAGTCGAGGCAAACATAAATATTCCATATTTAAAGAAACAGTTTAATTACAAAGTGTATATTGTTTTTTAAAAACTTGGGGCAAAGGCCACTTGAAAGTACACTTGAGGCGAAGGTTACCGGAAACTGTTTACTATACGTGTGATTGCAAACTACTACAAGTTCGGCTCCCCAACAGTTGAAATATAATACAACTCCTTCAATACAAACTATTTCAAAATTGACGCCCAAAGCGTGATGCAAACTCCTACAACAAAATAAATACATTTCTCACCTTTAGCGCAAGCCGCCGTTTCACCATTTCAATCTAGTAATTAAAATGTGACTTTTATTTTATAAAACATGTAACTTTTGTTTTATCGTGTTTGTTGTTTTACATGCATTTAAGATTCGCTTTTATTTCTGGAAACATTGAAATAATGGTCTAGTTTTAAAACAGCAATAGATAATAATGGATTATGAATCATGATACACGTGTTAAAAGTAGGGTTTAACGAGTATTTTGCGAGTTTCGAAATGAACGCCGGTTTCGCAATCCTACGAGCAAAATAAAATCACTTTTAACGCGTGTGTCATATACTGTTTTTTAGACAGCGCTCGAATTTGTAAAAATATAAATAATATTATATTGATTACTGAAACTAAGAGAAATTACGTCTAGAACGAGATCAAATATCGTGTGCAGTGAGATGCCAGATGTTTTGATGGTTTTGTTTTGCTGATTCGCTAGCAGTCATTCTCAGTGAAATTATCTTCAACATGTTTTGCCTTACACCAGGCAATGCAGCGAAATGCTATATCATATTGCTTTCTGAATTTATTTTTGATAAGTAGTTCTAGTGCTATTCATTCTACTGCTTCTATAATTTCACTTGGCTCTTCCATTTCAATTTCTTCTGAATTTATAATTGCCATCTAATCTTTATGTAGGTTATACTAGTTAGGAGAATAACGTTTTAGATAGAAGAAAGAAGGCTCCCAATATAAGGTATAGGTTAACTCCACTATAAACTGCGATAAACTGAAGTATGACGATTTGTATTGTGAACAGCTTATGGAAGCGCCATGAAATATTAATTATGCAAAAATACATCGTAAAAAAGTAAACCCTAATCGAACCAAGTCGAATTATTAAACATGTGCAAATACAACGGGTAATTGCCATGTGATTGGACTTGAAACCAAAGTTGGCTACAATGGAGCAATATAAATTTTTATCGCACTAGTGCGATAACGTAAAGTTTTAGTTCGTGTTCAGAAGGTTATTGTTCCACGTATGGAAAAGCCGATTTGAAGTGGGTTGTATTGAAGGAGTTGTATCGTATTTCGACTGTTGGGGAGCCGAATTTGTAGTAGTTTGCAACCGCACATATGGGATCCGATAGCCTTCGCCCTAAATGTACTTTTAGGTGGCCTTTGCCCCAAGTTTAAAAAAATATTAGCTTTGTAATTAAAATGTTTCTTTAAATATTTAATATTTATGTTTGCCTCGGCTGCTCAGTATTTATTTTAGGAACATAGATATCTTGGCAGGGTTGTGATGCGACAAGAATGTAGGCTTACACAGATTATAATTTTACTTCACTCCTTTTATTACTGCTTGATACGATTTAAATAACACTTCACTGATATAGAGAGCAGTGAGATTCTTTTTATTAATTAATTACACCTTTTTAACACGTAAACTTATTTTTCGTCTCACACGAATACATATTATATTCCTTGAGGACACTTTTTGCGTCTGGTTAGTAACTCTGTCTGCAGGCAACTGACTTCTAGATTTGTAAATTTTGCTATATTTCAGTTTCTGATTGGCTAATCCTACTCCAATAGAATACCTTCATTTTACTAAAGCTTTTTCTGGTTGTTGATTGGCTATTTATAAACTGTCACTGAAATTACATTATTGCTTCCAAGAATCACAAGTAGTACTGTTAAACTTTCTTACTCATTATTGACTCAAGGTTACCTCATTGTTACCTAATTGTTAGCAACGTTTAACTTATTATTCTCACAGCTCCTACATTATTAAATTACGTAATATATTCACATAACATTATTAAACATGGATACAATAATATAAACATATGCAATGACTGTTACATACATTTTAAAAATTATTACATACACATATTGCTTCAAGTCGGGCTGTTATTGAATTAAATTTATACAATTAGACTGAAATTATTTAAGTGTTAAAATACTGCCTCAGTGTGCACGATATTAAGAGTTCTACTTTTAGGCCATGTTGTGTAAAAAAAATAAAATTTCATAGTTCAGGCTGAGAATAATCTTACCACTATAGCTTTCCATTTCCTTCTGCTTCTTGAGACTAAGGGACAAATATTGGATACACACCGATGCATACGGTTTCCTAGATCCTGTTGGTTGAACATAAATTCTGTTGGTTTTCGATAAGACGCAATATCAGGCTCTCTCTCCCCTCTGGCACCGTTTGCGTGCTTATTCTACCCGTATCCGCAATATTTCCCTTGGGCCACGCGCGCCACTTTCGGAAAACATTAAACGCACACAATCAACAGCCCACAATTCTGCGGAACTCCTGAGGCGGTTTGTATGTGTAAGAATAAAACAGCAGGTGTAAACGTTTGCTACAAACGACTTCTACAGTAAGTCTTTGGAGCTTATGACAAACTAGATGAGGTATTAAGGTAACAGAGGCTAAAATCATCGAGTTTACTTTAACAGGAAATCCGAGCGAAATGGCTTTGCTGTAACATGTAAATCTCGCATTCTGGAGGTCCCGCTTTGGATTCCACGTTGACCTTTTTCGGTTTGCCCTGGTTAGTGGGTGAATTCTAGAGTGGATTGCATACTGATGCAAAATTTTCTGTCTCCAATATCCTGTCATTTCATGTCCTTATGAAGTTTCAGGTTAAAAGAATGAGGCAGATGGACGACTGGCGAGGCGTGTGGCGGTGGAGTTTACCATGGGAAAATGTCTGCCCGGTGTGTGGCGGGCCTCCAGCGAGACCTTGCGGTACCACCGGTGTCAAAGGTAATACCTGAAGACCTAATGGACCCTGCCTACATCCGAGCCTGGCGCTCAAAAGCTAGTCGCCCTCTGTATCCTTCGCTTCACTCCTTCCTCCCGAAGTTCCAAAAGTCTTTAGGCGTACTTCTGTACCGAAATCCTCCTCCGTTCGTGAGCCTACCCTAATCAGGAATGGGAGCGTTAGAAAAGACTAGCTGTCTTAAGGTAGGTTTCCACATAACCTAACGTGTTCCGACTGTGCACCGACCGTGTCCCAGTTGTGTGCTGTGTTTGGGAGCTGCCAAGGATCAACTTTCATATACTTTACGGAGAGAGCTTGTTGTTCATTTCCACATGATCTATCGTGTCCCTGTTGTGTCCCTACCGTGCACCGACCGTACTGTGGCGGTGAATCATGAAATTGATTTTATGAAAATGACCAGAATTGGGTCATGACACCGTAAGCTATGTGGAAACGACCACATGGTGCCGGTTGGTAGCATTTGACAGCCTCTCGCAGTTCGGCTATTTTCGACATTTACCGTAATGATACGAATACACAAACGAAGACAATACCATTATTATATTGCTTGGGGAAGCCGTTCGTTATGGACGAAAATTGTGCCGGTTCAGCATTACAAATCGCTATACAATCTGTCCCTATGATATACTGGATAACGATAATATCTGGAATGTTGTAGGTATGCTTAAAATATTTTGTCTCTTAAGCGAAACCAAATAAGCACCAAAGACTATAACGACTCCTTCTTCTTTGTTATTCGTTGCTTATTTAAACAGAGTTGACAAAACGAGCATATCCAAATCAAGTATGACAATAATCGGCGCACAGCTGAACACGGTAGGTTATGGGCAATTAGAATGACACGACACGGTAGGGACACGGTCGGTGTACATTCGGAACACGGTAGGCTATGTGAAAATCAGAATGACACGACACGGTAGGGACACGGTCGGTGTACATTCGGAACACGGTAGGATATGTGAAAACCAGAATGACACGACACGGTAGGGACACGGTCGGTGTACATTCGGAACACGGTAGGGTATGTGAAAATCAGAATGACACGACACGGTAGGGACACGGTCGGTGTACATTCGGAACATGGTAGGTTATGTGAAAACCAGAATGACACGACACGGTAGGGACACGGTCGGTGTACATTCGGAACACGGTAGGTTATGTGAAAATAAGAATGACTAGGGACATGGTCGGTGTACATTCGGAACACGGTAGGCTATGTGAAAACAAGAATGACTAGGGACACGGTCGGTGTACATTCGGAACATGGTAGGCTATGTGAAAATAAGAATGACTAGGGACACGGTCGGTGTACATTCGGAAAACGGTAGGCTATGTGAAAATAAGAATGACTAGGGACACGGTCGGTGTACATTCGGAACATGGTAGGCTATGTGAAAATAAGAATGGCTAGGGACACGGTCGGTGTACATTCGGAACACAGTAGGCTATGTGAAAATAAGAATGACTAGGGAAACGGTCGGTGTACATTCGGAACATGGTAGGCTATGTGAAAACCAGAATGACACGACACGGGAGGGGCACGGTCGGTGTACATTCGGAACATGGTAGGCTATGTGAAAATCAGAATGACACGACACGGTAGGGATACGGTCGGTGTACATTCGGAACATGGTAGGCTATGTGAAAACCAGAATGACACGACACGGGAGGGGCACGGTCGGTGTACATTCGGAACATGGTAGGCTATGTGAAAATCAGAATGACACGACGCGGTAGGGACACGGTCGGTGTATATTCGGAACACGGTAGGCTATGTGAAAATCCGAATGTTCGACACTTAGGGCCACGGTCGGTGTACATTTGGAATACGGTAGGTCTGTGGAAATCAGAATGACATGACACGGTAGGGACACAGTCGTGTACATTCGGAACACGGTAGCCTATGTGGAAATCTGAATGTTGGACACGGTAGGGACACGGTCAGTGTACATTTGGAATACGGTAGGTCTATGGAAATCAGAATGACACGACATGACAGGGACACGGTCGGTGTACATTTGGAATACGGTAGGCTATGTGGAAGTCTACGTTTAACTAGCGTTGAAGGATGTATTCTGTAAGGAAACAGGGTTGAAAAGGACAGGGGTTATTTTCGCTGAGACCTAAGGTCTAAGTGCCCACGGATTCGTCAAATGGTATAGATTTGTACGCATGCTTTGGAAATCTGAATATAGATAGCAAGTTTAAGATAACCTATAATTTTACAAGTATCCTATAGTGTAAGTGCGTAAACTTGTGTTCTAGTTGACCAATCGGTGCACTTTTTATAACATAGTTGATAGTGAAGTTAAGGACAGTTTTAAAATTTTCAGAGTTCTATATGATTAAGGATAAGGATAAGGTAACCTGTGGCTTTTGTCAGGCCCTATAAACGTGTTGTTTAGACAAAACACTTATAAAAACTTTCAGTCTTCTTACATTAGAGTTTGAACATATGGGAAAGGATAATTTTTTATAATAGTGAGGCAGCGTACCATTTTCGCCACGTCTTACAGCGTAATTGTTGTTGCATCTTGTATTATTATTATTATTATTATTATTATTATTATTATTATTATTTAAGTAATGAGTGTGGTGACATATATTTATATAATCTGATGGTGCTGTAAATTTAAGTACGTAAAGAGGAGGTTGGGGAAAGCTTGAATATTGGAAGAAAAGGTACAATGTAGCTACCTAGAAAATTCCGTCCGTTAGGAGAAAGTCTCGAAGAACGCATATTAGAAAAAGAGAATTTAGAAAAAGACGGATAGGAGATGACTCCACAGAATTACCGAATGTGTCACGTTGGGATACAAAACAGCCTGAGAGGCATATCTTCTCAGATGAAGTATATGTTGTTGTTGGTTATTTGCATCACGCTTTGGGCATAAATTTAAAGTAGTTTGTTTTGTTGTAGGAGTTTGCACCACGTATGGACGCCACTTTGAAGTAGATAGTTTGTTACGTTGTTTGCTGCTACGTATGAAAAGCCGATTTGAAGTAGTTTGTATTGAAGGAGTTGTATCGTATTTCAACTGTTGGGGAGCCGAACTTTGTGGCAGTATTTTATATCACAACACTGTGAATGCCAGAGTGATTGTAGTGTAAATTAGCATTATTGTATGACAATGATTGGAGATGTTTGTTAATTATAAGCATTGTTAGGAAATAAGTCTACACGGCCTCACTGAAACTGACAATAGGAGCGGGTAACAATGTAACGAGGGGCGAGTTGTTTATCAATTAGATGAGACAAACAAATGACGTCAGATTAGAGTGCCTTTCTTTAGAAATGGAGGGAATATCTTCCCTAGAGCATATGTGTTCGTAATTTTGATTGGATATAAAAATAGACGCTAATGTTGGCGCGCTTTATTAACCAATAGCAGCTCTGTTATAATCTTTAGGCATATCGGGGTGAGGGAGTATAAAAAGCTAAAGCCAGAGACGGATTATCACCCGTAATCAAGACGGGGTTAATTAACTAGTACCTCGGTCACCATCAAATTGAGTGACCGATTAAACAAATTAGGCGGGAGGAAAACGCGCGGCCATCTGATTGGCCCACGCGCCTACCCGTGGGCGTGTCCCATCTACCCAAACTGAACACAAAACCCAAAATTTTACATTCCATCTCAAAAACACAACCTTAAAACAAAAATTCCTGCAGAACATATACATCCTAGTGCTCATTTCGCAGGTTAAGCCGCAAAGCGGCTCGGTACTGCGGCAACTGACACACGACCGGGGCAAAGTCCCCGATCGTCCTGACATTCCTCTGGCCTCCTCTGGATAACGCTCAGTCCAACAGAATCATTCGCGGGTTATACATCGCGCAGTTCAACAGAATCATCCATGGGTTAAACGTCGCGCAGTTCTACAGAATAATTCACAAGGCAAACGTCGCGCAGTTCAACAGGATCATTCACGCGTTACACGTCGCCCAGTTCTACAGAATAATTCACAAGGCAAACGTCGCGCAGTTCAACAGAATCATCCACGGGTTAAACGTCGCGCAGTTCTACAGAATCTCTCGCGTCGTAAAGTTAGTTAAAAGATGTGAAATACGCGAATTAATAATGTGCGGCAAATAAGTGATTATAGTTACATTCTAAAATATAACAGTTTCAGTCGGGCGTGTATCAAGAGTAAATATGTGAAATCAATAAAATGTGACGGCAATAAAAATGTGAACACAAATTCTTTTATCAGTGTTATCTTTGGTAACAACTCCTTTCCGTTTACACACCCTGTTCAAGAGATTTGCTCGACTGAATAATAATAGCTAGCCGGAGGACAAAGAACTCAAAATTTAAAATAGTAAAACAATAATAGGCGCTCAGCAATAAGATAACACTAACACGAGGTAACCGCGACAACTTGTTGTTGCAACAGCACGTATAGTAAACAGTTTCCGGTAGCCTACGCCCCAAATGTATTTTCAGGTCGCCTTTGCTCCAAGTTTAAAAATAATAGCTTTGTAATTTGACTGTTTCTTTAGATATGATATACTTATGTTTGCCTCGGCTGCGTCAGTATTATTGTTAGAGACATGGAAGTCTTGGGAGGGCGTGATGCGACAAGAATGTAGGCTTACGCAGATTTTAAGTTTTAGTTCACTTCTTTTTATTAATCCTTGACACAAATTAAATAGCACTTCACTGATATAGAGAGCTGTGAGATTCTTTTGATTAATTAATTACACTTTTTACCACGTAAAACTGTTTTTCGTCTCACACGAATACATAATTAATTTCTCGAGGACACATCTTGCATCCGGTTGCTATCACTGTCTGCAGGCAACTGACTAGATTTCAACCGTCGAAACTTGTAAATTTCTGTATTTCAAATCTCTGATTGGCTAATCCCACTCCAATAGAATACCTGCATTTAACTAAAGCTTTTTCTGGTTGTTGATTGGCTATTTTATAAACTGTCACTAAAATTACATTATTGCTTCCAAGAATCACAAATAACATTTAAACTCCCAAACTCACTAGTGCCTCAAGGTTACCTCATTGTTAGCAACTTTTAACTTATTATTCTCACAGCTCCTACATTATTAAATTACGTAATATATTCACATAACATTATTACACATGGATACAATAATATGAGCATACGCAATGACTGTTACATACATTTTACAAATTATTACATACACATATTGCTTTGCGGCGGTCACCTCCTTCGTCCGTTGCTGTTAGGCTTACCTTGATGCTTCTCCCGTTGGTTCCAGAAGTTCGCAGTGTGTTGGTTCTCTTCAATTTTATCCTCGGCTAGCTGCAGTAATTTTCCTTAAACTATATGGGAGCATGGACTTATCCTCGGTAAAGGAATCGTAGATCTCGGATGGTGATATAGGAACACATAGACGTGCTTTGTTTATGAAAAGATGACACTGCCGTTTCTTTTTATTTAATTAACACTCGTAGTATACAAAACTGGTATTGCCGCTGTAAAATACTGTCCACCGCTGTTAAACTACGGCGCGGATATGACACGATGTTTAAATATGCTTATTATCTCTTTACGAGTAGCGGATCTTAGGTGTGTTTCTAAAACTGTCTTGATTCCCTTTTTGGCGCGATATCTCACACATCCTACAGCATCTCTCCCTGACCACACATGACAACAACTGTCTTGACAAAACTGTCTGATAAACTGCCCCGAATTTGCTCCAAACAGATCCTTTTATAGTCTCAGGCTTCTGAGGCTGCTTCCTTTCCTATTGGTCCATTTTTAGCGCCACCCGACGCGTCTAACTATTTCGAATAAACTTCCAAGGATGTCATTGGTCCAAGTTTAATATAAATCGCGGCTTTTCCTACATTTACCGTTAGGTTATCTGTTTCGCTCACTTGGTCACGGCGAATTATCCAATAAAGGGACAAAGGCGCTACACCCTCGCTGTAGGAATAATGGCACAGCGACCCAAAGACATGTCATAAACTAGGTTTTCTGCCTTCGAAGGCACTATTCCTGTATCTAAAACATTTTGTCGTGGACAGTATTTTAACATAGCGCTTAAATTATTTACATTAAACCATTTATAACTCTACTAATATTAGTAACCTAGATAGATACATAACGTTAAATCACCCTTCTTAAAATATACAAGCAGTGTGAGAAAAAGATATTTACATAGTATGATTTAACATCAATAAAAGTTAATTAATAAATTATCTATAATTACAGTTCTTGGGCTCGGCCTAGAGTTGCCGTTTCAGCTTCAAGGCGGGCTGTTATTGAATTTACATGTTATATAACCAGACTGAAATCATTCAAGTGATAAAAATACTGCCTCACAGAAAAGTTCTTTGAGTTAAACAGTGGTAGTAGCTTTTACATATTTGAAAATAAATAAAGAAAATGGAAGATTTTAATGAAAAGTAGTGGTAAAACATATAAGCCAGCGTCACGTGTATTTTTTCTATAAATAGACGGTTAGAAGTTGAAACGTAGCTCATAAATTCATTATATGGTTCACTGCTTTGGTTCATGTTTTACGGATGTCTTGGACATCTTCGTGTTGTGGCGACTTGGGTCGTAAAAGTGTTGAAAAGCCGGGGAAATGCGGAGTCGTTTCCGGGAAGTGATAGAGGGTTATCTTAGCTAGAAAAATAGGTTTTTCGGGGGTAGATAAAAGCGGTACATTGAGGCAGTATTTTTCCTACATATACATTAATTAAACAACGCCTCAGCCCAAGCAATAATTGTCAATGACTTACAGGTCAATTAGTTTTCTTGCATTTTTATTATTTATGTAGTAGTTAGCAGTGTTTATATTTAATTTGAGAGAAATATTGTAGCTATATGTTAGAAATGAGATCGCTGTTTGAAGCAGTATTTTTAACACTTAAATAATTTCAGTCTAATTATATATGTAAATTCAATAACAGCCCACCTTGAAGCCATATATGTATTTAACAATAGATAAAAAGTGTATATTACAGTCATTGTATATGTTTATATTATTGTATACTATTGTATACATGTTCAAAAATGTCATGTGAATGCATTACGTATTTTAATAATGTAGGAGCTGTGAAAACAATAAGTTAAAATTTGCTAACCATTGAGGTAACAATGAGATAATCTTGAGGCAATAATGAGTAAGATAGTTTAATAATGCTATTAGTCATTATTGAAGCAACAGTAATGTAATTTTAGTGACAATTTATAAAAATAGCAAATCAACAACCAGAAAAAGCTTTAGTTAAATGAAGGTATTCTATTGGATTAGGAATAGCCAATCAGAGACTTGAAATATAGAAATTTACAAGTTTAGGCGGTTGAAATCAGTTCAGTTCCCTGCAAACAGTGTTCCTAACCAGACGCAAAAAGTGTCCTCAAGAAATTTAATACGTATTCGTGTGAGACGAAAAATAAGTTTACGTGTTAAAAAGTGGAAGTAATTCATAAAAGAATCTCACAGCTCTCTATATCAGTGAAGTGTTATTTAAATCGTATCTAGTATTAATAAAAGGAGTGAAGTAAAATTATAATCTGTGTAAGCCTACATTCTTAGTCGTACCACAACCCTACCAAGACATCCATGTCTCTAACAAATACTGACGCAGTCGAGGCAAACATAAATATATAATATTTAAAGAAACAGTTAAATTACAAAGTTAATATTTTATTTTAAACTTGGGGCAAAGGCCACCTGAAAGTAAATTTGGGACAAAGGCTACCGGAAAGCAGGTACCATACTTGCGGTTGCAACTACTACAAGTTCGGCTCCCCAACAGTTGAAATACGATACAACTCCTATTTCAAATTGGCATTTCCATCCGTGAAAAAAATACTCTTTTCTCATGTTGTGCAGAGGGACCGAAGTCAGGCGAAATACCAGGCGGATAGAAAGGTAACCCACATTAATTTTTTTTTATAAAAAAGTTGAATAGTTAAAAAAATCACAAATGAACTTACATCTTTTACCTACTTTTCGACATAGTCACCAAGCTTCTCAACACATTTCTCCCATCGTGATACTAGTTTCAATTTCAATATGCCCTGTTCTTAGAGGTCCGTTTTCTTGGAGTATAGCCATCTGCGGACTGCTGATTTCACTTCCGCATCTGTCGCAAAGCGTTGGCCGGCCAGGAATTTATTCATGGCATCAAACAGATGAAAGTCCGACTGTGCAAGGCCTAGACTGTATAGTGGATGCTGGAGCACCTCCCAACCAAATTTGGTGATTTCTTGATGAACAGCAGCAGCAACATAGGAGCGAGCATTGCCATGAAGAATTTTGACATCGTCAGCATTCATGTTGTGGTGTTTGTCACGAAGGGCACGATGCAACTTCACCAAAGTTTTCATGTAGGCTGCAGCATTCACAGTGGTCCCGTGTTCAGCAAATTCCACTAATACAACACCATGCATATCTCCGAACACCGTCACAAGCACTTTCTTAGCAGTCTGAGTCACTTTGAATTTTTTCTTCACTGGGGAACCAGCATGTTTCCATTCCATACTTTCCTGCTTGGTTTCGGGCGTGTAGTGGTAAGCTCACGACCTATCACCAGTGACGATTCCTTTCAGAAAGTCATACCCTTCTGCGGTGTACCGCGTTAGGTGATGCAAGCTCGCCATCATTCGCTGGCAGTTGTGGTTGTCTGTCAGATTCTTACGCACCAGCGAGCACTAACTTTACGAAATTTCAACGTGTCATGAACAATATCGTACACTGCACCATAGGAAATGTTGAACTGTTGCGATAAGGTTCGCAGTTGCACACGCCGGTCGTTCAAAATTGCCGCCTCAATACCTCTGACATTCTGCGGGGTTGCAGCTGTTACCGGCTTCCCGGAGCGTGGCGAATCACTAAGGTTCACACGGCCCTCTAGGAAGAATGCACACCACCTGGAGACATTGCTACGGTTCATACAACCATCCCCATACACGCCACGCATATTCCTGTATCACTCGGTTTTTGCCCTTTGGCCCACAAATATCGAACCACACCTCTCTGCTCCTCACACGTGGACGACAGTAACATGCGCACTATATTTATTGCGTAGTTCGTGCTTCTCTCGCTAGAGCTGCACATGAAACAAAAATGCCCTCTGTAGTGAAAACTTCAAACTATATCTATGCGTGAAATTGCAACATTCCAACTGCAATACAAAGGTAGAAAAAATATTGTGCGTTACTTTTCGATCCGCCTTCGTACATTAAATTTTATTGCCTAGGGGAAAAGTGAAATAAAAGCGACGGATGGAAAAGGAACGCCCTTAGTAACTGTAGCAAAGTCGCGTGATATTCTATATTGCTAATGGTAGAGCTTGGACTAGGTTTGAATTACTTAAGACAGTCAACCAGAAACATGTAAGAGTAAGGGTTCAAATATTAAACGTAAGTTAGTGAAGCCACACTAAAGACTCTCAACTGAAATACAAACTGTGCAAGCTTAGTCATTGGGGAGATCAGATCGCTGTGAAATGTGTTAGCGTACAGTACATTAACAATTACCAGTAATTATATAGGAAAAGGGAATTAACTATCACAGCTCGTTAGAGGAAGTCAGTAGGTTAATACTGAACGAAGGTTAATCACAACAGCTTACTCTCATACACTTGTAAATATAAGAACAATAATATTAAAGACTCATAAAAATATAATTGCCTGATTTATGATTTGTCACTTCTTTCACGTACCACACTCTATAAGAGATACTTGCTCGACCACACATACTAGCTAGCCGGAACTTTCTTCATTATGAGTCGTCAATCATATACGAGTGATAAATCACGCAAATTCTGTTTTATCATTGGTATAAACAGTGGCGCTTAACAGTAATTACGAGGCGCACTATTTATATTAAGAGCCTTGGCAACACTGAATGTTGTAGGTGCCATCTGACGTATCCAATGGAAAGTTTGACATTTTTGACCATAATCTACTACAAACATTTAGTCAATAGAGCGTCATTTGTTTTGTTTACACTAACTTGAAAATCGTGTTAACAAAAACATGAAATTAACTCGTGAAAATGTTCGTGCAATGATTTATTACGACTTTCGACGTGGATTATCAAGACAAGAGTGTATCGATCAACTAATTTCCACATTTGGCAACGAAGCTCCATCCTTTGCCACTGTGAAACGCTGGTATAACGGATTTAATCGTGGCCGCCGTTCCCTCAATGATGAAGTTCGTGAAGGTCGTCCAAAATCAGTTGTTGTGCCAGAAAACATTGATGCTGTGCAAAAACTAATAATGAAAGATCGTCATGCACACGTTGTGAAATTGAGGCAACCCTATGCATTAGTTCCACCAGCATATATAAAGTATTGCATGATTATTTAGCCGTGAAAAAGGTTTGCTCTCGTTGGATCCCACATAATTTGAAGCAATCTCAAAAAGATGCTCTTGTCGATTGGCATACAAAAATGCTCAAGAAATACAATGGCGGTATCTCAAAAGACGTATATAAGATTGTAACAGGTGACGAATCATGGATCTATGCGTATGAGTCGGAACGTAAGCAGCAGTCGACTGTATGGGTGTTTCAAGATGAAGCAAATCCAACAAAAGTTGATCGCACTCGAAGTACTTCGAAGCAAATAGTCGCCTACTTTTTCAGAAAAACTGGCCATGTGGCAACAGTGCCTTTAGAGGAACGTAAAACGGTCAGTGCCGAATGGCACACAACCATTTGTTTGCCGGAAGTCTTCGGTGAAGTAAGGAAAACCAACAAGAACCGTAGGATCGTTCTTCATCAAGACAATGCGAGCGCACACACATCTCGTCTAACAACAGAGTATTTGAAGGCTCAAAAAATAGAATTGATGGGTCATACAGTCCTGATTTGGTACCCAATGACTTCTTTTTGTTCCCAAACATCAAGAATAAAGTGCGTGGACAACGATTTTCGTTGGCAGAAGAATCCGTTGATGCCTTCAAAAACCATGTTTTGGAGGTGTCTCAAGAAGACTGGAATAAATGCTTTGACAAATGGTTTAAACCGATGCAAAAGTGTATTGATCATAAAGGAGAATATTTTGAAAAACCATAAAGCAGTTTTCAATCATAAATTACTTTGTTTTAATTATTAGGCTCAAAATATAAATAGTGTCCCTCGTAAAAGTAATAAACTTTATGGATATTTAGCACTTAAGTAGGCACAGACCTGCGCAACATATTATGTTTAATTAGCAATAAAACTAATTACTCAAACAATTGCCGGTGTCTTTACGGAGCTGCAGACCAGCCTGAGAGAAAGAGATAATGTCGATTAGACGGATAAAGAAGATGCCATCACAACAGCTGCAACCCCTCCTCCTTTTGTAGTTTTCTTATGCTTTGAAAATTCCGATCACTAAGATTCATCTGAAGTAATTTATATTGTCTTTATTGTTCCGTTATTTGCCCCACGTTTTGACGCCAATTGAAGTAGTTATGTTTGTTGTATTGTTATCTGCCCCACGCTTTGGGGGCCAATCTGAAGTAGATAGTATCTTTACGTTATTTGCACCACGCTTTGGGCGTCAATTTGAAGTAGGTTGTTTTGAAGGAGTTGTATTATATTTCAACTGCTGGGAGCCGAACTTAAAGTTCATTGCAACCGCACGTATAGTACCCGCTTTCCGGTAGCCTTCGCCCCAAATGTACTTTCTGGTAGCCTTTGCCCCAAGTTTAAAAAAAATATTAACTTTGTAATTTGACTGTTTCTTTAAATATTATATATTTATGTTTGCCTCGGCTGCGTCAGTATTATTGTTAGAGACATGTTTCTCTTTGCAGGGTTGTGGTGCGACTGAAGAATGTAGGCTTACACAGATTATAATTTTACTTCACTCCTTTTATTAATGCTTGACACGATTTAAATAACACTTCACTGATATAGAGAGCTGTGAGATTCTTTTATTAATTACTTGCACTTTTTAACACGTAAACTATTTTTGTCTCACACAAAATACGTATTAAATTTCTCGAGGACGCATCTCGCGTCGGTTAGGAACACTACCTCGACCAACGCGTCCAGTTACGAGCGCTGTCTACAAGCAACTGACTTGATTTCAATCGCCTAAATTTGTAAATTTCTGTATTTCAAGTCTCTGATTGGCTATTTTATTAAACTGCCTCAAAGTTTACATTATTGTTGCTCCAATAATGACTACTAGCATTTAAACTTTCAAATTCATTATTGCCTCAAGGTTACTTCATTGTTAGCAACCTATTATTCTTACAGCTCCTACATTATTAAATTACGTAATAAATTCACATAACATTATTGAACATGTACACAATAATACAAACATTTGCAATGACTGTAATATACACTTTTTATATATTGTTACATACACATATTGCTTTAAGGCGGGCTGTTATTATATTTTTTATTATATAATTTGACTGAAATCATTTAAGTGTTAAAAATACTGCCTCACATCATGGCTAACAGCCCGTCACAATGTACTCTCTAAGACTAGCAAATGAAATAAAATCGAATTGAGGTAAAAAGGCATATGTACTTAATTTAGGAAGAAAAGAAATATCAGGGATGACATGGTTTATACTGGGAAGCTGGAGGGCACAGAAAACGACTGGCGATTCTGGCAGGAGAATCTGTCCATTGGACGAAGACTGGGTACATATTTTGGCGGAATGAGCAAAGTGGGAGAGCCAGCGTACAATTAAATTCACAGAAACATTCTTAAGTCCTGCTGGAAGGAGATGGACATGTTGGGATCTACTGGCTGACCAGAGGAACTGGAAAAACATGGGCAAGCTCCTGGCTAAAGTGCGCAAAGCTAGGTCACATCTGTTTAGTTGGAGGCAATTTATTTCTATTTTTCTTTGTTTGTTTTCATTTTTTCTTTTGTTTCTTTTTCTCGCCTTTAACTTGTATCTTAAATATGCATGTACGGCCAATGAGCCATGCACTAAGTATTTGTGTACTAATTTTAATAGTTTGACACCAATAACGATAACTTGTTTAAGTTACGTGCAAAGGTCATGCAAATGTAATTCTCCAAATTTGTTGGAGACAAAAATAAGGGCAGTATTTGAAACTCGTGAATAGCCAACAATTTTGCTGGGACCTAAGGCGTAAGTAATCAAACCTCCAGATTGATTAAATGGTGCAGAGTTGTTATGGGAAGTCCTAAGATCGATTCCCATCGACCGCCCACTTTGACCGTTTTTCGTGGCTTTCCCTGGTCGGTAGGGGCTGGGGTGATTCCTCATCTACCACGATTTCCTTACCATAATTTCCCTTTCATTCCATTTCCTTCTCATGTTTCAGGTGTGCTTTTAGGTTTCATGGCGTAGGATGGTGCCGGATAGATGGTGCGGATGCTTGCTCAAAGGAAAGGGTATTCCCCGTGGACACTAGGGGGCTGTTTGGTTGGACCGGTTGTTCCTCGCCATTCTGAGCAGCTTCAGTACAGTTTCGAGCCAGGAACTGTTAAGGGCTTCCGTGAGTCTCTGTGGCCTGCCTGCGGCCATAGCCTCCTGTGTTTCGTTCACTTTATTCATTCCTCTTGGGGGGGTTAAGGGTAAAGGTGCGTATCACGGAGGGACCCCCGGACCGGGGCAGAGCATCGAAAGTAGGCGCAACGGTCCGTTTTTCTTCCAACGTTAACCCTGGGAGAGAAGGACGAGGGGAGAGACCCGAAGGGCAACCAGATCTAAATGCCGACGAGCGCAAGCATGGGCGGGTCCTTAACGTTTCCAGATAGAAGTATCCGACGCCGCACGGTCTGACCCATAAGCCACCAACCTCCAGGCTCCCCTGGAGCGGAGCCCCACGCTGAGGAGAGACCTGAGTGGTACTGCAGCGACACCAGGGAAGAAAACTTCACAGAGCGCAAACCACCGCCAGCCGCAACCCGCCGAACACCGTCACCTGGTCCTACAACCCTGAAACATGACAAGGAAAATGATGGGTAAGGAAATGAGGAGCAGGAGAGTTGTTCTAGTAGATGAACCACCCCAGCATTTGCCTGGTGACCCAGGGAAACCACTAAAAACTCATGGGCCAGAGTAGGCGGTCGTCGGGGATCGATCCCGGTATCTCCCGAATGTGGACCACACTCGAACCGCCTGAGTCATCCCGCTCGGTCCTGGAGGGGGGTAGTAGCCGCAATAGATCTACCGTAGGTTGCAGTGGGCAAGGTGTCCCCTTCCGTAGTATATCCTATACCCTATTTTCAATACTGAGGAAGTTATTATATTGTAGTTCAAATGTTGGGGAGCCGAACTTGAAGTGGTAGCCTTCGCCCCAAGTTTAAAAAATATTAACTTTGTAATTTTGACTGTTTCTTTAAATATTATATATTTATGTTTGCCTTGGCTGCGTCAGTATTTATATTTTTTTTAGAGACCTGAATGTCTTAGCAGGGGGTGGTGCGACTGAAGAATGTAGACTTACACAGATTATAATTTTACTTCACTAATTTTATTAATGCTTGACACGATTTAAATAACACTTCACTGATATATATATATATATATATATATATATATATATATATATATAGAGAGAGAGAGAGAGAGAGAGAGAGCTGTGAGATTTTTTTTATTAATTAATTGCACTTTTTACACGTAAAATATTTTAGTCTCACACTGAATACGTATTAAATTTCTCGAGGACGCATGTCGCGTACGGTTAGAAACACTGTCTACAAGCAACTGACTTCTGAATTTGTAAATTTTGCTCCATTTTAGTTTCTGATTGGCTAATCCTAGTCCAATAGAATACCTTCATTTAACTAAAGCTTTTTCTGGTTGTTGATTGGCTATTTTATAAGCTGTCACAAAAATTACATTATTGTTGCTCCAAGAATTACCAGAAGCATTTAAACTTTCTAATTCATTATTGCCTTAAGGTTACCTCATTGTTAGCAACTTTTAACCTATTTTTCTCACAGCTCCTATATTATTAAATTACTTAATACATTCATAACTTTATTATACATGTATACAATAATATAAACATATACAATGACTTGTACTATACCCTTTTTATATCTTGTTTTATACACATATTGCTTTAAGGCGAGGTGTTATTGAATGTATATATTATATAATTAGACTGAAGTCATTTTAGTGTCAAAAATATTACCTCACTACAAGGGGTTGAAAATAAAGTAAGAATAGTTTTCAACGACCTCTTAAAATAAATATTTTATTCTGATATCCACAGTTAATTTGGGCTCAATCGGTTCATTAATACCTATGCTCACAGTTGAGCTCCTAGGTTGCATATGACCTTTGCTAGTTTATTTGCTGTGACGTTTTGCGAAATTTCAAACCCTAAAAGGAATGGCTAAATTTAATTTTTGAGAAAATTAAAAATAAAGAAACAATTTAAAGTTAAGAATAGTTTGCTGTGAGGAATATTCGTGAAAATCTTCGTGTTACATTTTTGAAGATGCTGAATTTATATACCAAATTCGAAATATATCCGAATGTTCGATTTTGAGTTATGCTGTCCACAGCCACATGTACCTATACACACGACCGAGAGAACTTTTCTCCAAAACGCTTCTTTTTGGGTTTAGTGCACCTCAAAATATGTAGATATTTCTGATCAAATCTCGATATCGAATTTTAGAGTGGAATACAATACTTCCTCTGCCTAGATAGAAAAAGTAAAAACTTGATTGCGAAGAAAGTTTGGTTTAATAATTTGAAATACACATTATGGGAAGAATACCATTACGTAATGGATGCCTATAGTCAAAGCTTATATATGTATAATTACAAATGAGTAATTAGCTATATTGCAAAATGTTAATATTTTTATCATGTTTTATGAACATGTCACTGATGTCCCTCATTTAATTCTAATTAAAAGGTTGAGTAGATTCGACATGCTTTATTAGCGTCCATTTTAATTTCGATGCCAGTTTAATATAGGGATATTTAAATCTGTGCCGTTGGATTTGTAAAACAGCTTTTTTATGGTTTATCATAGCGTAAAATTGAGAGGCCAGAGGAAAGATGTGTGCATCGAAATACAACCTAAAAAAAAATAACTGATGTATTAGATTAACATGACTTTCCCTAATCATCCTTCAGAAAACTTACTATTCTTACTAAAGCTTATTATTTCATGATAAACGCTTTTTACTTTATCTACTACGTATTGTAAGTAGGGGAAGTATTGCAATCCACCCAAAAATTCGATATTGGGATTTCACCGGAAATAAATGTTTTGAAGCCCCCGAATCCAAAAAAGTATTTTTAGAAAACGGCCCGTGTGTGTATGGATGTTTGTCTGTGAACAGCATAACTCAAAAACGAAAAATCGAATAAATACCAAACGTAGTATTCAGGTTCAATATCTTTCAAAGATGCGACACGAAGATTTCCAAGAAAATTCCCTACCCCAGACTACCCTTTAGATGGAACATTTTTAAAATATTCTGATTTTCTCAAAAATGGCTCCTACGATTTTGATTAAAATATCATATGTTTAAGATACTTTCATGACAAATGAAATGTATATCTTGAATGTATATCTGGGAATGTCCCCAAAGTCGTCTTCATTTGAATGAATTTTGCATAACTGGTAAACCGTAAGAGATAGACAAAATTTTACTACACAAAAATGTAGATCTCGTTAAAACACACAATTTATGTCATATACATTTTGTTTGTCGAGTTAACCATTTCCGAAATATTTCTTGTTATTTGTTTGACTTTTCAAATATTTATACTTTTTCTAAAATGGGAATTCGTTATTCGTTTTTTTATGTCCTGGACATGCAAAGATAATGGAATGCTCCACATAGCAACCAGAGCTTAAAAGATTTGACTATTCCTTAAAGCCTACTATATTCCCCTTGCACCTACAAGAAAATTAGTAATAAGATTCTGAAAATTTTTATATCAATTAACATGAAGTGGATGGAGAATAAGCATTTGTAACATAGTTTTTACAAGAGTAGAGAAAGTCATGTGATTGTAATACATGAGAAATATTTTTTTTGCGTATTTCCTTGTAGTTACAAGGGGCTTTGGGGAATAGATTAGGATAAACTGGTAGTCAAATCTTTTAAGAACGGGTCGTTATGTGATGGCTTTGAAATTCCGTTCTCTTTGCAGGACCACCAGAAAAAATACCATTTTTATACTTGATAAAACATAAGTATTTGGATATTCAAAGCAATAACAAAGAATATATCGGAAATGGCTAACTTTGCAAAAAGTTTCATTGAGTATAAATTGCGTGCTTTAACAAGATCTGCATTTTTTGTACTAAGATTTTGTCTATCTTTTAAGGTTTGCCAATTATATAATAGTGATTCAGAATGAAGAGGACTTTATAGGTTATTCCTAGAAAATCAAGACATTCTTTTTATTTGTTACTAAAATATCTTAAGCAAACGATATTTTAATCAAAATCGTTACAGCCACTTTTGAGAGAATAAAAAATTATGAAAAAGTTTCCATGCAAGGGGTAGTTGGGTTAGGGAGATTTTCTTGAAAATCTCCATGTCACATCTTTGGAAGATACCGAACTTAAATACCAAGTTTGATTGTATCGGACTCTTCGTTTTTGAGTTATGCTGTTCACAGACATAGACACACACACCTAAATTTTCCTAAAAGTTTGATGTGTTACATTTACATAAGTTTCTCTATCCTCTTTCGTTTATTAGTGGGTATACAAGTTATTCTTACGAAAGCTTATTTTTCTCTCTGCTTCATTTTAATCCCGATAGTCATTTGCAGAAATAGCTACTTGGATTACACATTTCCTTAGGATACAAAGAGAAGAGTGATAGTCAAATGTTTAAGAACTTAACGCTATACGCTGGCCTTACAATCCCGTACTGCTTCCATACAATCCCCAAAAATAAATAAAAGTCGATGGGATTTAAAAAGAATGACAAAGTATTGAACAAATCGAACCATAAGTAACGGATATCTCGGAAATGGCCAGCGAAACGTTTTTTAAAATAAATCGTGTGTTTTAAACAGATCTGTATTTTTTTGTGTAGTACGTTTTCGTCTATCGCTTAACGTTTACCAGTTATACAAGACTATACAAAATTCCTTCCGAATGAAGAGCACTTCACAGGCTATTCCCAGAAATTTCAAAATATACATTTTATTTGTCACGTAAATATATTTAATTCATCGTATTTTAATCAAAATCGTTAGAGCCATTTTTTAGAAAATCAAAAGTTTCGAAAAATGTTCCATGTTATGGGTAGTTTGGGTAGGCGGCATTTTCTTTAAAATCTTTGTGTCGCATCTTTGGAAGATACTGAACCCAAATATCAGGTTTGGTATTTATTCGACTTTTCGTTTTTGAGTTATGCTGTTCACAGACATACTCGCACTCATGGACGTTTTTTCTAAGAATGCTATTTCTATTCAGGGGCCTCAAAACATGTATTATCGGTAAATATTGATATAGAATTTTTGGGTGGAATGCAATACTTTTTCTATCTACTGGGTACGTGGTAGATATAGTAATTCAATTCCAGTGGATAACGGAATAAGGCGTGCATAGCTGCTGGATCTATTAATGTAATCACAAATTGCTGTAAAATAGCACCGCCCATTCAACTGGTTGTTGCAGAGTTTGTGAAAGAATTATTATTGGCTATAAGCTTGAATACACGCAGGCTTCATAGCTGGCTTTGCCCATCAAGACGGAGGTAACTCTTGATCTGTAACATTTCGTTTATGGCTATGGAGAGATCTAACAAATGCTTCACCGCAGCATGAAAATCCAAATGGCGCCTGGAGCAACACGTACGCTCGCTATATCATGATCTTAATACGGCTATATACTGCTCTCGGGCGTCCAGTCCCTGGCGTTAAAACATTGTTTTAGTGTTGCGTTACAAAACCCGTCGGACCTCTTAACATTTAGTTCGTGTCTCCCCTTTAAATATTTCTAACATCGCATCCTTTTTACTTTGTTTTTTGGGAAACAAGTTCTCGATCAAGTATAAACTTGCAAGTTGTCTAAAGCACTCAAAACTATTGAGAATGTCTCTCGTTTTTGGCGCCTTTCTGATGAATTGAATTGTTTTATTTATGGATGCTATTTAACTGCTGTGCTCCTTAGCGTCCCATTCTATATTGTGCATGAAAGACCAATAAGACCTCTTTATTAGGCTTGAGGTTCTTTTACGTGCCCTAAATCTACGACACGAGACCACAGGCTTTACTTCCCTTCCAAAGAAAGCCATGCTAAGGATTTTTACACCCGAAAAAAATTCATCGCCCTCCGCCATGTTTGAACCGCGACCTCGGGAACTGGATGCTAGCATGATAGCCACTACACCACGGTGGACGACGTTTTTCTGATACTACTATAGGCATTTTATAGTTTATCTACACATTATTTAAATCAAAAACCTGCATATATAGGGTCTTTCAACAAGAGTGTCCTATCTTTGAACTTAAATAAAACACGTTCTATAAATGATAGAGGTTTATTTCTCTTTTTATTTTGGAACATAATTAATGTCATTACATGTGGAAGAGAACATCAGTTAAGTGATCGCCGGACTTCGTTGGGTTGCGCGTATACGGTTGACTCAATTTTCAACGACAGAAGAACGTAAATTAGGTCCAACACGCGCGATGTTATTCATAAGATCATTTTCTGTTTCTGGCTTGTTGACATAAACTCAAGATTTAACATAATGCCACAATCCGACGGCGTTAAATCACATCACCTCGGGGGCCAGTTAACATCACCACCACGGGAAATGATGAAACCTCTGAACTTCTCCTTCAAAAGATAGATTGTTTCGAGAGCAGTATAACATGTGGCACCATCTTGCTGGAACCAGATGTTTCTGAGATCCATACCATCCAATTGAGGCCAAAAATAGTCCCTTATAAGAGCCCGGTATCTTTCTCCATAGAGCTTCTCCATCTTCATCTTGGAAAAACTATGGACGAATGATTCCACCGTACCAAAATCCACACAACTTAACCTTTTGGGGATGAAGTGGTCGTTCTTGAATCTGCATTGGATTGTGATTGCTCCAATAGCGGCATTTTGTTTCTTAACACAACCATCCATCCAAAAGTGGGCTTCGTCGCTGAAGGTGATTTTTCGACAAAAATCCGGGTCAGCTACCATTTGGTCCATAGCCCAGTCAGCGAATACAAGGCGCAACCTATGGTCATTGGGCTTTAGTTCTTGAGTTAACACCAGTTTTAATTGTGAAACTTCAAGTCCAGATGCAGAATTCACCAAGTTGTGTTCGGCGAAAGCCCCAATTCTGGCGCTCCACGAGCAATTGATTTGTTTCCGTTCTCGCGTACACTCACGAACGGCGCCTATGTTTTCGTTGGAACGCTTACGTCGATTCTTTGATCGCTGACAGAACTACTTCTTTCAAATTTATCGATCAAACGCCGAATCGTTCTCTCGCAGGGACGATTATGCACACCGTAAATTTCACGCAATACACGGAAGGTTTGGCGAACAGATATCCATTTTGATAGTACATTTTCACAATTTCTACGCGTTGCTGAATGCTGTAACGTTCCATAGTTATTTTTCAATAACAACTGTAACCACATGAAAAAAATGACTGCTGTAACTCAATAACAACGACAGCTATCACATGTTAAAGATAGAACACTCTTGTTGAAAGACGCTATATATGGGGTGGACTATTTAAGAGTAGACTGTACAATATCTCCAAAACTAAGCGTTGTAGAAAGAAATGTGTTTAATAAAAGTTGGTTGATATTATGGGAGAAAGTATTTTTTTAAATGGGAACCTACAATTAGGGTCAAATTAAATTGATCCTAAAATGATCATCATAATGTCCCCCAAATAAAACACGACTAATGACATTTACTTTCTCCCCATAATATCGAGGAACTTTATTCAAGATATTTCTTTCTACAACGCTTGGGTTTGGAGATATTGTACAGTCTCAGCTTAGATGGTCCACCCTATATATTATGTATTAACATTTACATGCCGCTTCTCTACTCACTCTTCTACAAACTATTCTTACAAAAGCTTATTATTCTAGCTGCTTCTTTTCTTATTGATTCATTTATACCCCGCCTTTAACTGCAATGGTCATATTGGCGGCCCTTTACCTTTGGAACATAAGCCTATCAGCATTGGTGTTAACTCATGTACATTTTCATCGGATTTCTATTTTTTTACATTAGATCTCTCTCTCACACGCACACACACATACACACACACACACATACCTTCACATACTTCCATACTTCCATACTTTGGGGAGGATAGAGAATAATCTTGGTTAGAGAAAAATTACCACCTCCCAGCCCGGAATCGAACCCGGTACCCCTCGCACAACAGGAGCTGTGCTAAGGGTCCAGCCCCTAGCTACTTATTGTTAATCCAGATAACCTTTTGTTACGCATTCATTGTACGTATAAGAAGAATACAATTACATAAGCGATAGTCACATCTTTTCAAAACATGTCGCTATGTGACGGCTTTGAATTTACGTTCGCATTGCATAAACAATAAAAAAAATCTGATGTGTTACAGTCACATGACTTTCTATACTCTTGTGCAAACTATTTTTACAAACGCTTATTCTCCATCTACTTCATGTTAATCGAGATAAACATTTGCAGAGTCTATCGTATTGCTAATTTTCTTGTAGATGTAAGGGGAATATATATTTACAAGGACAATTTGGAAATACAGTAGCCTTTAAGCACATACATATCTCTTAATAGCTGGTGCAGAACCATTCCCTTTGCCACAGATTAATACTCTTTGCATATCCAAGACAAAAAAATGAATAACGAATTCCCACTTGAGAAAATAAGTATTGAAAAATGTAAGGGAATAACAAGTGATATCTCGAAAATGGTTCACTCAACAAAAAAAATGTATATGACATAAATTGTGTATTTTAACGCGATCTACATTTTGTGTGTAGTAAAATTTTGTCTATCTCTTATGGTTTACCAGTTATGCAAAAGTCGTTCACAATGAAGAATAACTTTCGAGACATTCCCAGGAAATTCAAGATATACATTTTATTTGTCATAAAAATATCTTAAACTTATGATATTTTAATCAAAATCGTTAGAGCCGTTTTTGAGAAAATTAAAATTTTCGAATAATGTTTTCCATGTAAAGGGTAATCTGGGGTGGGGGGATTTTCTTTAAAACCTTCGTGTCGCATCCTTGGAAGATACTGAACCTAAATACCAAGTTTGGTGTTTATCCGACTGTTCGTTTCTGAGTTATGCTGTTCACACACACACACACACACACACACACACACACACACACACACACACACACACACACACACACAGACAGACGGACATGTTTTCAAAAATGCTTTTTTTGGATTCAGGGGGTCTCAAAACATGTATTTCCGGTGAAATCTCGGTATCGAATTTTTGGGTGGAATACAATACTTCCCCTACTTACTATACGTAGTAGAGAAAGTAAAAAGGTGATTAGCAGTTGGGAAAAGTATAAAGTATTTGAAAATTCAAACTAATAACAAAGAATATCTCGGAAATGGTTAACACCAAAAAAAATATTATTTGACATAAATTGTGTGCTTTAACGAGACTTACATTTTTTTTCTCGCAGTATGATTTAGTCTTATCTCTTACGGGTATCGATTGTACAAAAGTTACACAGAATGAAGAGGGCTTCAGAGGCTATTCCCAGAAAAATCAAGAATACATGTTATTTGCCATTCAAATATCTTAAGCATATGACATTTTAATAAAAATCATTAGAGCCATGTTTGAGAAAATCAAATATTTCGAAAATTTTTCTTCGTACCTACTCTTCTCGCTTCGGACGGTACTTTCGGGCCTGAGTTCGGGTTTCCATCGCGCAAGATTTGAGGCTAGGATGTCTAGGCTTCTTCTTCTCCTGGACTGCTGTTCGTCGGTCGGTACTGCCCAGTAGGGACCCGCCTCCGCAATGGGCCCCACCAGGGGGGGCACCTGGGGTTAGGGGCTTGAGGATGGGGTCGGGCGTAGGCGGATGCGTTCTATCTGGAAACTTAGGGACCCCTTTCATGCTTGTGCCCGTAGTCATCCGGATATGGTCGCCCTTCGGGTCTCTTCCCTCTCCCCTCCCTCCCAGGGGTTGCTTTAGAAAGAAAAAGGGCCGTTGTGGTCTATTTGCGCTGCTCTGCCTCGGTTTCTGAGGCCCCTCCGTAGTATGTACCTCTCTCTCACGCTCATACACATACACACACACACACACACACACACAAACCGTTTTATAAATCACTTGTTTCTTGGGGGGGGGTTCACTGAAACCTTGATATTCAATTTTTTTTTGTAGAGTGAAATACCTCTTTTATCCACCACGTGTAAGTAGTAGGCAAAGTAAAACCGTTCAACCACTACTCTTCTGAAAAGCCTCATTTACCTAACCAGATTGTGTAACAATTGGAGGACTACCTCCAGTTATGCACAGAATATTCTTGCTCATATCATATAGGCATTTTAACTCTTATCTAGTTTCCAACACACTTGCTTTGTTGACTGGACTCAAGACGGTGGGGAGATACACAATGGGAATCTAATAAAGGCTTACTTCCTATTGTTCGAAAATACCTACATGCTGCAGGACTCGCTTATTAGGCCTGCCATTGTTTTATGACACAAATCGATAGCTGAGGTTCGCCAATTCCGGCGGTAGTGATAAATTCTGCGGCCGCATTTCAAAGCGCTAGCGGTTACTGGCGATCGGGTTGTCGAATTCCGTTTCCGTTGGAAACAACAAAATTGTCAACTTTCGATTCCCAAAGAGTTTTTGACCTTACCTGAAGACCAGTAAAAAATATCTATATGTTTCAATATTAAGATGGAATAATACGTAAATAGAACGATGTGACTTTTTAGTTTTTGTAGAAATTGATGGTGAATAGTCCTTATGGCATAAATAGTCCATAATTCATAAATATTTAAATGAAATATACTCTCGTATGTTATAGTAATATAGTACAATGTAATTTCTAAGTGGAACATGGTATAATGCATTAATATTAATGCAGGTAATAGCATATATATTACTTAACTGTTATTTCACACTAGTCTTTGTCATGAACGAACGAAGGCGGTTGCGCAATAGCATAATCTTTGTGCCTCATAGTCACGTGCTTCCTGGTCTACTCCATTAGGCGACCCCTTCGGGATTCGGACTCTAAAGAAGAAACCAGCCACGAAGAACAAGATAAAATATTATTGTATAGTGTATTGACAATTAGCAACAAAATAATGTTTCCCTAGTTCAGGGCTCCCAGGTCAAAAATCTGATGTGATACATTCACATGTCTTTCTCTACTATTATACAAACTATTTTTGCTAAAGCTTATTTTTCTATCTACTACATTTTAATCCAAATAAACCTTTGGACAAATAGCTACATTACACAAATTTCGTCACAGATTCAAAGGAAACAGTGATAGTCATATGTTTAAAAACTGGACGCTATATGCTGACCTTAAAATTCCATATTGTTTCCATGCAATCGCCAGAAATAACTGAATGTTGAAAGGGCTTTAAGAGAATGATCAAGTAATTAACATATTGAACCTTTGATAACAGACATCTCAGAAATAGCTAATGCCACAAAAAACTTATTCAAGTAAATTGTGCGTTTTAAAGACATCTACATTTTTTTGTGTAGCACATTTATCGCTTAACGTTTAACGGATGACGATGGGCGCAAGCACAGACGGGGCCCGTAACACTTCCAGAATGAACGCCTCCAACGCCGCCTGAACCCACTCTATTGGACCCTGAGCCTCCATAGATCCCCGGAAGGAGCTCTCAGACGAGGGTTCCAACCAAGCAGTCCCTGGACGATGTCAGAATGTAACTTCCACAGAGCGCACAGTCATTGTGCAGCCGCACCCCACCGAACACCGTCCTCTGGTCCTACAGCCCTGAAACAAATAACAAGAAAGATGATGAGTACAGGGAATAGGGGCAGGGGAATCATGGTAGAAGATGAACCATCACAGCATTAGCCTGCTGATCCGGAAAAACTACAGGTTTCATGGGTCTGAGTGGGCGGTCGCCGGCGATCGAATCCGAGAACTCCCGAATGCGAGTCGCTCACGTTACCACGGCGCCACCTCGCTCGGTAATGAGTATTGGTAAACTAACCATTACATACATATACTGAACTCTACACTTTGTACTGAATAAGACGAGCATTCGTCATGTTACCGTATCACCCAGTAGGCTTCACTTCAGACACAGCTAGTGACAGTAACTAGTACTGTACAAGAGTGCGTTTTGTTTACATCCGACACGCCACAAACAGGTTTTACAATCGGAAACATTAACATGAGTAATTTAATGCTGATGCGTATAGCGCAAGAGAGAGAGAGAGAGAGAGAGAGAGGGAGAGAGAGAAATAAAAAAGCTTCTGCGATTCTTGTTGCACTCCTCAAAATGCTTATTTTAGTGCTGTCTTTCTATTCATAATTTTCTGCAAATTGTTTTTCCGCGCCTATTATGTGTACCTAATTACCGCCTAATAGACCATAAAACGTGTATTTCCTGATACCGAGCGGGATGGCTCAGGCGGTAACGTCTGTGGCCCGCATTCGGGAGGTCGTGAGTTCGATTCCCGCGCCCGACCTTGCTGACCCATGAGGTTTTTCGGGGGTTTCCCTGAGTCGCCAGGTGAATGCTGGGGGTGGTTCATCTTCTACCACGACTTTCCTTCCTCTCATTTCCTATACCCATCATTTTCCTTGTCATGTTAAAGGGTTGTAGGATCAGGCGACGGTGTTCGGCGGGTTGAGGCTGGGCGGTGGGTTGCGCTCTGTAAAGATTTCTTCCCTGGCAACGCTGCGGTTCCGCTCAGTTAGGTCTCTCCTCAGCGTGGGGCTCCGCTCGGGCTGGCGGTTGGTGGCATGTGGGTAGGGACCCGCGGCGTAAGATGCGTTATATCTGGAAACGTTAGTGGCCCCGTCCAAGTTTGCGCCCTTCGGTCTCTCCTCTCATCCTTCCCTCCCAGGATCACTTTGGAAGCATAAAGGGCCGGTCGACTGGCCTGTGTGCGGTGCTCTGTCCCGGTTCCGTAATAAGTACCTTTACCTTTACCTGATACCGAGCGGGATGGCTCAGGCGGCAACTTCTGTGGCCCGCATTCAGGAGGTCGTGGATTCGATTCCCGCGCCCGACCTTCTTGACCCATGGGTTTTTTCGGGGGTTTTCCCGGGTCGCTAGGCGAATGCCGGGAAGGTCATTACATCCCCCAAATTTCCTATACAACTTAACGTATTCTCATTTCACTTCACCTTTCATATACTTGGTCTGTTTCAGGGTTGAAAGTGTCGTGGGAGTCTCGGCGTTGCATGACAGGGGAAAAGGATGCTCTAGTAGCCTTTCGTCGCCCGGAATGGGGCGATCTCCGAGTTATGGGCCCCCTAGTGGGATATGTAAGCTTACAAGGGGTGCAGTTGCACCAGCTGCCATCCGGGGAGTTTCAATCTGTAAAAGGTAGGGACCCTGCCCTGCTGGTCCGGATGCCCTCTGTCTCCTCTCACCGCGCCCCGTCAGGGGCTTCAGGCACAAAAGAGCTTGTAGGTTGAGGTGCTAAGTCCCCCTCCGCAGTTGATCCTAGTGCTGTCCTGATTGAAACAATTACAGATGAATATTTATTATAATTAACCAGAAATAGATAGAAAATCTGATGTGTTACACTCACATGACTTTCTCTACTCTTGTACAAAGTATTTTTACAAACGCTTATTCTCCATATGCTTCATGTTAATCGAGATGTTAATCTTATTGCTAATTTTTTTGTAGATGCAAGGGAAATTGGTAGGCTTTAAGCGATAGTCAAATATTTTAAGAGCTGGTTGCTGTGTGGAGCATTTCATTCTCTTTGTATCTCCAGGACATAAAAAAAAATGAATAACGAATTCCCATTTGAGAAAAAGTATAAGTATTGGAAAATTTAAGGGAATAACAAGCAATATCTCGAAAATGGTTCACCCAACAAAAACAAATGTATATGACACAAATTCTGTATTTTAACGCGATCTACATTTTTTTGGAGTAAAATTTGTCTATCTCTTATGGTTTACCAGTTATGCAAAAGTCGTTCACAATGAAGAATACTTTTGGAGACATTCCCAGAAAATTCAAGATAAATTTCATTTGTCATGAAAATATCTTAAACATATGATATTTTAATCAAAATCGTTAGCCATTTTTGAGAAAATTAAAATTTTCGAAAAACGTTCCATGTAAAGGGTAGTCTGTGTTGGGAGGATTTTCTTGAAAACCTTCGTGTCGCATCTTTGGAAGATACTGAACCTAAATACCAAGTTTGGTGTTTATCCGACTGTTCGTTCCTGAGTTATGCTGTTCACAGACACACACGGACATGTTTCCAAAAGTGCTTTTTTGGATTCAGGTGTCTCAAAACATGTATTTCCGGTGAAATCTCGGTATCGAATTTTTGGATGGAATACAATACTTTCCCTACTTACTATGCGTATTAGAGAAAGAAAAATAAGCTTTTTGCATGAAAAAATTATGAAACATGTGCGAAAATAAATAGATAAGGTATCTTTAATTGTGCCAAATTATTAAGTAGTAACCATACGTGCATATTTAAGACACAACTTAAATGTGGAGAAAAGAAAGAAAGAAAATGGATAAATTGCTTCTGATTAACTCAACAAATCTGTTCTGGTTTCGTACATTTTATCCAGGAAATTGACAAAGGTTTGTCAGTTCCTCTGGTCAGCCAGCAGATCCCAAAGTGCCAATCTCCTTCTTGCTAGGCGAAAATAATAAGTTGTGCGGGTAGGGAAAGACATGTGAAAGTTAAAATCTAAGTTGTTTTCTTTCCTCTTTCTTCAGCGATTACCTCAGCCTTCTCACAAAGAAAGACTGCAGTACCTTTTATTAGCACGAAAAATGCAGACTTTTCTAAACCTTTTCATAATGAAACTATGAATAATTTTAACAAACAAAATTAATTATTTACGGATAACAGGGAATTTGGGAGATTACTCTTGAATAATTGACAATTCCCATTATGTGTTCCTAAAATGCGGTCAGCAAAAACCACTTTTCCCTTTAGGGAAAAACTAGAACAACACCTACTTTATTTATATTGTGGGGAAAGCTAACATCTGGTGCATGACTTTTTGGATGTATTCATTGCTACTGTGGTATCTGAACTGTGTTAACAAATATAATAGTAACAAATTCCCTCAGTGAGCAAACAGTAGGGTTCAAATAACCTGGTCACGTGGTTAGCTACTGTTTACAGTTAGAAGAGATATTGGTTTAGAGAATTTAACATTTTACTGATATATTGAGATGATGATGGTGATGTGCTATATGGAATGGAAGGCTAATCAGTGCATTCAGTTTAAGAGAAATGTAGATCTCGTGACAATAAACAATTTGTATCATATACATTTGTTTTTGTTGGGTGAGCCATTTTCGAGATATTGCTTGTTATTCCCTTAAATTTTCCAATACTTATACTTTTTCTCAAATGGGAATTCGTTATTCATTTTTTTATGTCCTGGACATGCAAAGAGAATGGAATGCTCCACATAGCAACCAGCTCTTAAAATATTTGACTATCGCTTAAAGCCTACTTCTCTTAAACCAAAAACGTAACGACTTACTCTAGCCACTCTCGTATGATATCTCTTCTCCAAACTATTCTTACAAAAGCTTATTTTTATCTACTTCATGTTAATTTAGATAAAAGTTTGCACATCTCGCTATAGGTACAAAGGTAATCCAAGAGGCTGAAGACATAGTAAAATGTTTAAAAGTGGGTCTCCATATGCAGGCTTTAAAATTTCACACTCTCTGCATGGCATTGCGAGAAATAAATGGATAATGACAGTATTTAAAAAATGTGCAATGGCCATGTGCACCATTATAGATAAATCTCTTTTGATCAAGGGCCACATGATGATGCTGTATTGCTGTAGGAGTTGTATTATATTTCAACTGTTGGGGAGCCGAACACTTGAAGTAGTTGCAACCGCACGTATGGTACCCGGTAGCCTTTGCCCCAATTTTTTAAAAATATTAACTTTGTAATTTGACTGTTTCTTTAAGCATTAAATATTTATGTTTGCCTCGGCTGCATCAGTATTATTATTAGAGACACATTTCTCTTAGCAGTGTTGTGGTGCGACTAAGAATGTAGGCTTACACAGATTATAATTTTCTTTACACCTTTTTATTTAATGCTTTGACACGATTTAAATAACACTTTACTGATATAGAGCTGTGAGATTCTTTTATTAATTACTTGTACTTTTTAACACGTAAACTTATTTTTCGTATTAAATCTCTCGAGGACGCATCTCGCATCCGGTTACAAACACTGTCTGCATGCAACTGAATTGATTTCAACCGCCTAAACTTGTGTATTTCTTTATTTCAAGCCTCTGATTGGCTATTCCTAATCCAATAGAATACCTTCTTTTAACTAAAGCTTTTTCTGGTTGTTGATTGGCTATTTTATAAACTGTCACTTTTATTACATTATTGCTTCCAAGAATCACAAGCAACATTACTAAACTCTCAAACTAATTATTGCCTCAAGGTTATCTCATTGTTACCTCATTGTTAGCAACTTTTAACCTACTATTCTCACAGCTCGTACATTATTAAATTACGCAATATATTCACATAACATTATTACACATAGATACAATAATATAAACATATACAGTGACTGCAATATACACTTTTTATATATTGTTAAATACACATATTACTTTAAGGCGAGCTGTTATTGAATTAATATATTATGTAATTAGACTGAAATCATTTAAGAGTTAAAACTACTGCCTCACACGTAAACGTGATAAAACTTTGATCGCAGTTAAATTGTAGTCATGCAATGGCAACGCTTTTCATGTCATGTCAACCCTTTGTTCTTGATCTACTACCAGTGACTGTCGTCCACAGAAATAGTTAATGGAATATTATGGAATGACAAGGGAAAATAAGGTGTAAATCAATAAAATACGTCTCTTGTAGTTTTAAAAACAGCTGTAAGACCTTATAAGTTTTCTGAAAGTTTCATCCATTTAGGTCCTTTATAACACCTGTTTGAGACGACGTTTTAAATACCTATGTACTTATTATGCAGTTCCGAAGTCTTGAGAGCACCTTCGCGCAGCCGCAAATAGATGGACAGGGGATAACAAGCGGGGCATAGCAAACCTGTTTATTCTAGCTTCATTCATTTTGTTCTTCGTAGGCTGCCGAGGTTCTCCTTCCACTGCTCCTCTCACTCCCTCCTAACTCACTGGACCACCTACATGTTTAAAAGAACTTTGGTCGTGTTCTTAAGTCCGCGAGTTACTAAAACTGATTTTGTAACATGTTGAACTAAAACCTTTATCTACATTTCTTTTATATACTGAAAATTATTCTAAAATTCAGAAAATAAATTATAATAAATAGTAGTTCATATGAGTCGTCTAAAACGTACTTCAGTGTTAACATGATCGAGGAGTGTCTTCCTATGAATAAGTACATCAAAGGTAGTCTGTACTGAAATTACTATTTCTGGAAGTGCTAAGTAAATTAGCTTATTTTTTTTTATATTTTTCAATATAATTGTGGCATAGTAGTAGATTATGATATAAGGTGTAAAAGTAGGGTTTTATTTTGCGAGTAGGGATGTTTGGAACCCAAGGCCATTTCGCAATCCTACGGCTAAAATAAAATCGGTTTTAGCGCGTGTGGCATACAATATTTTTCAAACTGCGCTCGAATTTGTAAAATATCAATAATGCTATATTGATTTCTGAAACTAACATGTATTACGTTTAGAACGCGTTCTTGAAACAAGAGAAATGATGTCAAGAATGCGAGATGTCGTAGTTTTGATGTTTTGTTGATTTCCTAGTAGTCATTTTCAGTGAAATTATTTCCGCATGTTTTGCCTTACACCAGGCAATGGAGCGATTAAATACTATATCATATTCTTTTTGGGATTTCTTGGTTAAGTACTTCTAAGGTTATTATTTCTGCTGCTTCTGTAATTTCACTTCCATTTCAGTTTCTTCTGAATTAATAATTTCTGCCATTTAACCTTTATGTAGGGTAGACAAAAGAGTAACGTTTTAGATAAAAGAAAGCTGCCAGTATAACGTATAGGTTAACTCTACAACGAATTGCGATAAATTGCAGTATGGCAAATTGTATTATGAACAGTTAATGCAAACGCCATGAGAAATTAATAATGTAAAAAGACACAATGAAAGTAAAACCTAATCAAACCAAATCGAGCTATTAAACTTGTGAAAATACAAAGCGTAAATGTGATTGGACTTGAAATCAAAGTTGGTCACACTGAAGATTATCGCATTAGTGCGATAATCTAAAGCTTTTAGCTCGTGTGCTCTGTGTTAGAAGTTCTACTTTTAGTCTATGCTATCTAAATATTAATGTTCGTATCTTACGTACTTATATTCCTAAGAAAATAATTTTCAACAAATAAATGCACCACGAATGAAACCCCAAAATTTATAAATTTTAAATGTTTCACATTACTCCTAGAAATAGTATTGAATTATATACAATTCTTTTAATTTTCCAAACTTTGAGGTGTGAATAAAGTAATTAATCAATATATCAATTTCAGATTAATAGAATTTAAATAATCTTTAAAGTTTCTCATTGTTTAAAAGTATGTACAAATTGTGTTATGGATTTTATGAACATGATTTCCAAAGCAAATATTTCTATTTGGCGTAATTCTTAATGGTAAGAGAAAGCTATGTGATCAGATTGTGTTTTCTGGCGTGTTAATACAAATTAAAGTAAAAATCAAAGGCTTAATAATGTATAAACTTGTGCCTCCTTATAATTGTTATGCAATGGCAACTATGTTCTTTCACCTGGTAACCAGAAAAAACAAACAAAACAAAACAAAAAGGGAACAAAGAAAAAAGGAAAATAACCCAGAATCAAACTATGTACACGATAAACAGTAACGAAAATTAGTATAAGCTCTTAAGTGGTCATTCTATTGACATTGTAAATAACAATCTTATTGTAAATAACAAAACTGTTAGAAACATAATGCTTAAAATCAGCTTTTTAACATTTTCCACAAAAGTTAACATTACTCCGAGTTTTGCTCCATTACAATCCCTCAAGGAAAGCAATTCAGATGTCACATTATCTATTTTTGAAGCGGGGCCTATCCTATTTTGTAGCAATTGGCTCTGGTATTCTTGAGCGAAACGAAACATACAGACTTAAACACATATGAACAAAATGTTCAAAAATGGTTTTACTTTCTCCATTACTTAGTATGGTAATTACAGGAAGTATTGTATTCCATACAAAAATTTAATATGAAGATTTAATTCGAAATATGCGTTTTGAGATTCTTTGAAACCCAAAAATATAATTTATAAAAACATCTTTGTATGTGTCAGTGTGTCTATGAACTTGGTATTTAATTTCAGCATCTTACAAGGATGCGACAAGAAGATTTTCAAGAAATTCCACGTACTGCAAACTGCCCTTTACATGGAATTTTTTATCTTCTCTACTGCGTATAGTAAGTAGGGGAAGTATTGTATTCCATCCAAAAATTCGATACCGAGATTTCACCGGAAATACATGCTTTCAGTCCCCCCTTCAGTTCAAAAAAAGCATTTTTGGAAACATGTCGGTGTGTGTGTCTTTTTGTGTGCGTCTGTGTGTGTGTGTGTGTGTGTGTGTGGACAGCATAACTCAGAAACGAACAGTCGGATAAACACCAAACTTGGTATTTAGGTTCAGTATCTTCCAGAGATGCAACACAAAAGTTTTCAAGAAAATCCCCCACCCCAGATTACCCTTTACATGGAACATTTTTCGAAAATTTTAATTTTCTCAAAAATGACTCTAACGATTTTGATTAAAATATCATATGTATAATATATTTTTATGACAAATGAAACGTATATCTCGAATTTTCTGGGAATGTGTCCAAAAGTATTCTCCATTGTAAACGACTTTTGCATAACTGGTAAACCATAAGAGATAGACAAAATGTTACTACACAAAAAATGTAGATCGCGTTAAAACACACAATTTATGTCATATACATTTTTTGTTGTTGAGTGAACCATTTTGGAGATATTGTTTGTTATTCCCTTAAATTTTCAATACTTATACTTTTTCTCAAATTCGTTATTCATTTTTTTATGTCCTGGATATGCAAAGAGAATGGAATACTCCACATAGCAACCAGCTCTTAAAATATTTGACTATCGCTTAAAGCCTACCAATTCCCCTTGCATCTATAAGAAAATTAGCAATAAGATTAACATCTCGATATCACGATTAACATGAAGCATATGGAGAATAAATGTTTGTAAAAATAGTTTGTACAAGAGTAGAGAAAGCCATCTGAGTGTAACACATCAGATTTTTGTTGTTGTTATTTTTGATTTCCTCAAAAAAGGATCTAACGATCCTGATTGATGTACTCGTACCACATGCATAAGGTATTTGTATGACAAACGAAATGTATATCTGGAATTTTCGGCGAATAGTTTTTTAAGTACTCTTCATTTTGACCGAGCAAGACGGTGCCGCGGTAACCTGTGTGACTCGCGTTCGGAAGGTCCTGGGTTCGATCCCCGACGACCTCCCACTCTGATCCATGGGTTATCATAGTTTCTATGGGCAAGTGCTAGGGTGGTTCCTCTTCTACCACGACTTTTCTGCCCCTCATTTCCTGTACATCATGAAACCGTAATTATTGACAAGCAGATATAAATAATGAAATAAAGTAATAATAGTAAGTAAATAATAATAATTAGCAACAGCGAACGCGTTAGGCATAAATATTCTTGGAATGCAGTTAGGTTACAAGTTCAGTGCATTTACAAAGTCACGTAGGCCAATGCTGGAAGTTGGAAAAGTGAAAGATTCCCAGAGTCAGGCGGACCATAGCATAGCAACAAGGTGAAGTACGGCATGATAAGTCAGAGACGCTCATGAAGAGAGTTTAATATTGGCCCAGGCGAGAAGGGAAAGTTGGTGGTGATATTGATATGTAGGAGGGGCTTAAAGTGATATAAGGGTGTGCATTCTAATCAGAGACACATTCGTTCGTGCACACCTTCGTGCATACATTCGTGACACTATCTCTTCAGAATTAGCCACTTAGTCTGGTGATTGCTCGTGTTATTTTATGCGTTCAGTGACGCGCTGGTGCGAGTAAGATTTAGCGACCATCGCAAGGGATTTTGCCGGTAAGCATTTTAGCGACTCACGGCAAGTTACGCTTCTAGTTTCTTTTATTGAGGAAACAGTTATTTCAAACCGTAAAATAGATATTGCAGCAGTTGGCAGGTATAATAATTCAGTTGTTATAGTTTCATTCTTTATCTTCAAGCGGTTGGCAACTCGCTGCAATAGCTCAAGTATTGGGTCACATTAAACTTCTTAGTCAGTTTAACTGGTGTTATCCTTTACATTACACTCATGCATTCCCTGAGAAAGTACTCATAGCTCTACTACTGACGCAGCTGGCTCACGAGACAACAGAACGAGCTACAAGATAAGGGCAACATTAGAAGCAGGAAAAGTATATTGCTTCAAAATTGTCGCACCATCGCACGGATTTTAAAATTCAGATAACGTGGTACATTTTCAATCATCTCCTTCAATGTCATCTGTTTGTGTTTTAGGTCCAGGCGACGGTGTTTGGCGGGTTGCAGCTGGGCGGTGATGAGCACTTTGTAGAGGTTTCTTACCTGGCGTCATAGCGGGACTGCTCAGTAAGAATCCGCCTGCGAGTGAGCCCTATCGGGGTGGACCGGCGGTAGACTTGCGGGTGGGCCCGGGCGGCATAGGATATGTTTGATCTTGAGACTTCACCATCCGTCGTCATCCGGATCTTGTCGCTGGGTCTCTCCCATCATGCCTCCCTCCTAGGGATCACGGTAGAAGCAAAAAGGGCCGTTGCGGGCTACTTGCGCTGAGGGGCCCTCCGATCTCCGTACCTTTACCTCCTCATTTTGAATGAAGTTTGTAAAAGTTGTAAACCGTAAGAGTTGCAAAGACTGCACAAAGAATTTGATGTCTTGCACTTACATGACTTTCTTTACTCTTGTACAAATTATTTTTACAAACGTTTATTCTCCATCTACATCCTGTTCATCGAGTTATCGAGATGTTGATCTTATTGCTAATTTTCTTGTAGATACAAGGGGAATATGGTAGACTTTAGGCGATAGTCAAATCTTTTAAGAGCTGGTTGCTATGTGGAGCATTCTCTTTGCATGTCCAGGACATAAAAAAAAACAAAAAAAAAAACTAATAACGAATTCTCATTTGAGGAAAAGTATGTGTTGGAAAATTCAAATAAATAATAAGGAATATCTCGGAAATGGTTCACTCCATAAAACATGTATAGGGTATAAATTATGTGTTTTAACGAGATATATGTTTTTTGTGAAGTAAAATTTTGTCTATCTCTTACGGTTTACCAGTTTTACGAAAGCCATTCAGAATGAAGGAAACTTTTGGCAACATTCCCAGAAAATCCAAGATATGCATTTCATTTTCCACGAAAGTATCTTAAACATATGATATTTTAATCAAAATAATCAGATCCATTTCTTAAAAATAAACAATTTCGAAAAATACTCCATGTAAAGGCTAGCCTGGGGTGGGGGATTTTATTGAAAATATTCGCGTCGCATCCTTGGAAGATAGTAAACTCAAATACCAAGTTTGGTGTTTACCGGACTGTTCGTTTTTGAGTTATGCTGTTCACAGACAGACAGAGAGACAGACAGGCACACGGACAGAAAGACAAATACACACACGGACATGTTTCCGAAAATGCTTTATTTGGATTCAGGGCACCTCAAAATATGTATTTTCGGTGATATTTTGGATCGAATTTTTGGGTGAAAAGCAGTACTGCCCCTACTCACTATACGTAGAGGAGAAAGTAAAAATGTACATCTCTTATAGCACACAGATCATCTCACATACGTCCTTTTGTGGCGTTAACTGTTTCGGATATATCCTTTGTTATTAATTTGAATTGCCAAGTATTTTACACTTTTTTATTGCTAAATCGCTTAAGCGTAGTGTATTTTTCTTGTACCTACAAAAGTATGTAATAAAACAATATCAGCTAATGTTTATATCTCCATTAACATAAAACAGACAGAAGATTAAGCTTTTATGAGAGATTCATGTGAATGTAGCACATCTGGTTTAATTTTGTTGTAGGCTAGCCTATTGTAAAACGTTAATATCAGTTGTTTATTCACAATAAATATATCTAGATAAGTTATAATGGTGGTTTTGCGCTACCTGCAAAGAGCACACACACAGCAGTTAAATGCAGCGCTCTTCGGATTATTTATTTTCCTACGGGGAAACAAACTAGCACATAAATTCACGTTTATGCTGGTATCTGTACGACAGTTAAGGGACTGACTATGCCGGACCAGCGCAAACGAATAAGCCCAGCTTGAAGCATAAACCCTGGCTTGGTCTCTCTTGTTTCCCTAATGGTGGACAAGTAAACACAATGCTTTTGATCTTAGCAATGTTACCTACTAATGCATGTTAATGTTCTTCTTTCAAGGATTAAACCATTGTTGGTTTGTTCCGGCTCCAATTACTGTAGCTGCTTTATCCAACTCTTCCGTGGACGTCCCTGGTTTCGTTTTCCTCTTTTCGGTCACCGAGCGAGGTGGTAACGTGTCGGAGGTCCCGGATTCGATTCCCGGCGACCGCGAACTCTGATCCGTGGGTTTCTCGTGGTTTCCCCGGGTCGGCAGGCGAATGTTATAGTGATTCTGCTTCTACCACGATTCTCCTGCCCGTCATTTCCTGTACTCATCAACTTCATTGTCATTGTTTTAGGGTTGTAGGACCAGGCGACGGTATTCGGCAGGTTGCGGCTGGACGGTGGCTGTGCAATCTGTAGAAACTTCATCTTGAGTCGTCCAGGGACTGCTCGGCTGGAACATGACTTTGCTTTCGGACCCCCGAAAGTTCGGGCCCAATAGAGTGGGCTCGGGCAAGTTGAAGACGCTCAATCTGGAAACATTAGCGACCCCGTCTGTATTCTCGCCCGTTGTCATTCGGATCTGGTCGTCTGGCTGTCTTCTCTCATCATCCCTCCCTCCCGGGTAAAGTACAAGAGGCCGGCTGGCCTACTTGCGGTGCTCTGTGCCGGTTTCAGGGGCCTCGTCCGTACCTATACCTTCTCCTCCTTTTAGTTGATAGTTCAAATTTCTCCAAGGCATTCTATTGGTATCCATTCTGCAGACAAATTCATGCCATTGTCTGCTACACTCTTCTATTTTCTCTATAAGACTTAAATATTTTCAATTCCTTACGCAGTCGTCCTCCCTGATATAGTGGTTACCACACTAGCCTCTAGTTCCCAAGGTCGTGGGTCTAAACCTGGCGGAGGGCGATGGATTTTTCGGGCGTTAAAATCCTTAGCATGGCTTTCTTCGGAAGGGAAGTAAAGCCGGTGGTAGATTTACGGCACGTAAAAGAACCTCAAGCCTGATAAAGAGACCTCTGAGCAAAATTACCACTTTCATGCCCATGGGACGCTAAGTACCACAGTAGTTAAAGAGCATCCATAAATAAAACTCAATTTAAATTAATTTAATTCCTTGCAAATATCATCACTGCGTTTTTCACCAAAAAAGTGTACCCTGCCACAAATCATAAATATTTCATTTGTGCAGCTTCGATTGTTTTCACAAGTTTTTCTTATTCAAGTTCCATATTTCTAAACCATACAACATTGAAGGTATATCATGAGGCAGTATTTTTAACACTAAAATGATTTCAGTCTAATTGTATAATATATATAATTCAATAACAGCCCGCCTTAGAGCAATATGTGTATGTAACTATATATATATAAAGTGTATATTACAATCATTGTAAATATTTATATTATTGTATCCATGTTTAATAATGTTATGTGAATGTATTACGTAATATAGTAATGTAGGAGCTGTGAGAATAATAGGTTAAACGTTGCTAACAATGAGGTAACAATGAGGTAACCTTGAGACAATAATGAGTTCGAGAGTTTAACAACACTACTTCTGATTCTTGGAAGCAATAATGTAATTTTAGTGACAGTTTATAAAATAGCCAATCAACAACCAGAAAAAGCTTTAGTTAAATGAAGGTATTCTATTGGAGTAGGATTAGTCAATCACAAACTGAAAAGGAGAAAATCTTTTAAATTTAGAGTTAAGTTGCCTGCAGACAGTGATTGTAACCGGATGCGTGATGCGTCCTCGAGAGATTTTATACGTATTTTGAGTGAGAAAATAATAGTTTACTTGTTAAAAGTGCAAGTATTTAAAAAAAAATCTCACAGCTCTCTATATCAGTGAAGTGTTATTTAAATCATATCAAGTATTAATAAAAGGAGTGAAGTAAAATTATAATGTGTAAGCCTACATTCTTAATCACACCACAACCCTGCTAAGAGAAACGTGTCTAAAATAAATAGTGACGCAGCCGAGGCAAACATAAATATATAATATTTAAATAAACATTCAAATTTTTTTAAACTTGGGGCAAAGGCCACCTGAAAGTACATTTGGGGCGAAGGCTACCGGAAACTGATTACTATACGTGCGGTTGCAACTACTACAAGTTCAGCTCCCCAACAGTTGAAATAAAATACAACTCCTACTTCAAATCGGTTTTTCCATACGTGAAACAATAACATCATATTCAAATTGGCGCCCAAAACGTGGGGCAAATAATATAAGCAAAATATCTTCCTCAAATTGGTGCCCAAAACGTGGGGCTAATAAATATCTTCTTCAATCAATGGTTTATAAAGTTTTAAGTGTATTTCCTTTCCTCTTTTCTTACCCAGTGTTCTTTTCAGGATTCCACATTATTATTGTAACATTTGTAATTTATTATTTATTATTTCTCTTATAGCGACATAAAAGACCATCTACATAGTTGAAGTATTTTACTTGCTGTAGCGTTATTTCATTTAACACCATTTTTGTTCTTTGTATTTCTTTATCAGGCTGGGCAATTGCTTTTGTTTTTATTGGAGAAGTTTCTAGGTCAAAGCCTTACGCCATTTTAAAAAATGGCCTTTGTAGGTAATTCTCTGATGTAGCCATTATATCAGCAAACATGAATGTATAAACAGGGACATTATTAAAATATTTTAGAACTAGTTGTCATTTTCTGATAACTTCGTAAATGTATTAATTAAAGAGAGCTGGTGAAAGAGGACAACCTTGTGTTAGTCCCTATTTAGTTAATGTTATTACAAGGGTATTTTAGGACTCTCAGTTGTACACTACATATTTGTAAGAAGAAAAATCTACTTTCTCAACAATCTGCTAGTGGGAGATAAAGAAGGCATTAGCTCATTTTAGAGTTTATCACCATATCCACCAATAATATTAGAAGAAAATCGGAAATTGAGCTGCAAGAAATCATAAGCATCATATTAGTAGTGGATTGAAAGTCCCTTCCCTTATCGGAACTACTTTTACAACTACCATTGGGCAGTCGGAGTTATTTCAAGAAAGTAGTTCTAGTACCACTGCAGTTTCTTCCTTTCATGCAAGTAGTTCCAGTTTCACGAAAAGAAAGTAGCTTCTTAGTTTCATTTAATAGTTACACTTCCACTCCAAGAAGCAGTTTCTTAATTTCGCGTAATAGTTACACTTCCACTCCAAGAAGCAGTTTCTTAATTTCATGTAATAGTTACACTTCCACTCCAAGAAGCAGTTTCTTAATTCCATGTAATAGTTACACTTCCACTTCAAGAAGCAGCTTCTTAATTTCATGTAATAGTTACACTTCCACTCCAAGAAAGCAGTTCCTTAATTTCATATAATAGTTACACTTCCACTCCAAGAAACAGTTTCTTAATTTCATGTAATAGTTACACTTACATTCCAAGAAGCAGTTTCTTAATTTCATGTAATAGTTGCACTTCCACTCCAAGAAGCAGTTTCTTAATTTTATGTAATAGTTACACTTCCACTCCAAGAAGCAGGTTCCTAATTTCATGTAATAGTTACACTTCCACTTCAAGAAGCACTTTCTTAATTTCATGTAATAGTTACACTTCCACTCCAAGAAAGCAGCTTCTTAATTTCAATTAATAGTTACACTTCCACTCTAAGAATCAGTTTCTTAATTTCATATAATAGTTACACTTCCACTCCAAGAAGCAGTTTCCTAATTTCATCTAATAGTTACACTTCCACTCCAAGAAGCAGTTTCTTAATTTCATGTAATAGTTACACTTCCACTCCAAGAAGCAGTTACTTAATTCCATGTAATAGTTACACTTCCACTTCAAGAAGCAGCTTCTTAATTTCATGTAATAGTTACACTTCCACTCCAAGAAAGCAGTTCCTTAATTTCATATAATAGTTACACTTCCACTCCAAGAAACAGTTTCTTAATTTCATGTAATAGTTACACTTACATTCCAAGAAGCAGTTTCTTAATTTCATGTAATAGTTGCACTTCCACTCCAAGAAGCAGTTTCTTAATTTTATGTAATAGTTACACTTCCACTCCAAGAAGCAGGTTCCTAATTTCATGTAATAGTTACACTTCCACTTCAAGAAGCACTTTCTTAATTTCATGTAATAGTTACACTTCCACTCCAAGAAAGCAGCTTCTTAATTTCATATAATAGGTACACTTCCACTCTAAGAATCAGTTTCTTAATTTCATATAATAGTTACACTTCCACTCCAAGAAGCAGTTTCCTAATTTCATCTAATAGTTACACTTCCACTCCAAGAAGCAGCTTCTAATTTCATATAATAATTACATTTCCACTCCAAGAAGCAGTTTCTTAATTTCATGTAATAGTTACACTTCCACTTCAAGAAGCACTTTCTTAATTTCATGTAATAGTTACACTTCCACTCCAAGAATGCAGTTTCTTAATTTCATATAATAGTTACACTTCCACTCTAAGAATCAGTTTCTTAATTTCATTTAATAGTTACACTTCCACTCCAAGAAGCAGATTCCTAATTTCATCTAATAGTTACACTTCCACTTCAAGAAGCACCTTCTTAATTTCATGTAATAGTTACACTTCTACTCCAAGAAGCAGTTTCCTAATTTCATGTAATAGTTACACTTCCACTTCAAGAAGCACTTTCTTAATTTCATGTAATAGTTACACTTCCACCCCAAGAAAGCAGTTTCTTATTTTCATATAATAGTTACACTTCCACTCCAAGAAACAGTTTCTTAATTTCATGTAATAGTTACACTTACATTCCAAGAAGCAGTTTCTTAATTTCATGTAATAGTTACACTTCCACTCCAAGAAGCAGCTTCTAATTTCATATAATAGTTACACTTCCACTCCAAGAAGCAGTTTCTTAATTTCATGTAATAGTTACACTTCCACTCCAAGAAGCAGTTTCTTAATTTGATAAAAGTGGTTACACTTCCACTACAAAAAGTAGTTTTTTAATTTCATACAAGTAGATATACTTCCGCTCCAAGAAGCAGTTCCTTAATTTGATACAAGTAGTTACACTTCCACTCCAAGAAGCAGTTTCTTAATTTGATACAAGTAGTTACACTTCCACTACAAAAAGCAGTTTCTTAATTTGATACAAGTAGTTACACTTCCGCTCCAAGAAGCAGTTTTTCAATTTGATACAAGCAGTTACACTTCCGCTCCAAGAAGCAGTTTCTCAATTGCATACATGTAGTTACACTTCCACTCCAAGAAGCAGTTTCTTAATTTGATACAAGTAGTTACACTTCCACTCCAAGAAGCATTTTCTTAATTTGATACAAGTAGTTACACTTCCACTCCAAGAAGCAGTTTCTGAATTTGATACAAGTAGTTACACTTCCGCTCCAAGAAGCAGTTTCTCAATTTGATACAAGTAGTTACACTTCCGCTCCAAGAAGCAGTTTCTTAATTTCATGTAATAGTTACCCTTGCATTCCAAGAAGCATTTTCTTAAATTTATACAAGTAGTTACACTATCACTCCAAGTAGCAGTTTCTTAATTTCATGTAATTACACTTCCACTCCATGAAGCAGTTTCTTTATTTGATACAAGTAGTCACACATCCACTCCAAGAAGCAGTTTCTTAATTTCTTGTAATAATTACACTTCCACTACTAGAGCAGTTTCTTAATTTCTTGTAATAATCACACTTCCACTCCAAGAAGCAGTTTCTTACTTTCTTGTAATAATTACACTTCCACTCCTAGAAGCAGTTTCTTAATTTGATACAAGTAGTTATACTTCCACTCCAAGAAGCAGTTTCTTAATTTGATACAAGTATTTATACTTCCACTCCAAGAAGCCGTTTCTTAATTTCCTGTAATGGTTACACTTCCACTCCAAGAAGCAGTTTCTTTATTTTATACAAGTAGTCACACTTCCACTCCAAGAAGCAGCTTTTTAATTTCTTGTAATATTTACACTTCCACTCCTACAAGCAGTTTCTTAATTTCATGTAATAGTTACACTTCCACTCCAAGAAGCAGTTTCTTAATTTGATGCAAGTAGTTACACTTCCACTCCAAGAAGCAGTTTCCTAATTTCATCTAATAGTTACACTTCCACTTCAAGAAGCACCTTCTTAATTTCATGTAATAGTTACACTTCTAATCCAAGAAGCAGTTTCCTAATTTCATGTAATAGTTACACTTCCACTTCAAGAAGCACTTTCTTAATTTCATGTAATAGTTACACTTCCACTCCAAGAAAGCAGTTTCTTAATTTCATATAATAGTTACACTTCCACTCCAAGAAACAGTTTCTTAATTTCATGTAATAGTTACACTTACATTCCAAGAAGCAGTTTCTTAATTTCATGTAATAGTTACACTTCCACTCCAAGAAGCAGTTTCTTAATTTTATGTAATAGTTACACTTCCACTCCAAGAAGCAGGTTCCTAATTTCGTGTAATAGTTACACTTCCACTCCAAGAAGCAGTTTCTTAATTTTATGTAATAGTTACACTTCCACTCCAAGAAGCAGGTTCCTAATTTCATGTAATAGTTACACTTCCACTCCAAGAAAGCAGTTTCTTAATTTGATACAAGTAGTTATACTTCCACTCCAAGAAGCAGTTTCTTAATTTGATACAAGTATTTATACTTCCACTCCAAGAAGCCGTTTCTTAATTTCCTGTAATGGTTACACTTCCACTCCAAGAAGCAGTTTCTTAATTTGATACAAGTGGTTACACTTCCACTACAAAAATCAGTTTTTTAATTTGATACAAGTAGATATACTTCCGCTCCAAGAAGCAGTTCCTTAATTTGATACAAGTAGTTACATTTCCACTCCAAGAAGCAGTTTCTTAATTTGATACAAGCAGTTACACTTCCACTACACACAGCAGTTTCTTAATTTGATACAAGTAGTTACACTTCCGCTCCAAGAAGCAGTTTTTCAATTTGATACAAGCAGTTACACTTCCGCTCCAAGAGGCAGTTTCTCAATTTGATACAAGTAGTTACACTTCCGCTCCAAGAAGAAGTTTCTTACTTTGATACAAGTAGTTACACTTCCACTCCAAGAAGCAGTTTCTTAATTTGATACAAGTAGTTACACTTCAACTCCAAGAAGCAGCTTCTTAGTTTCATGTAATAGTTACACTTTCACTCCAAGAAGCAGTTTCCTAATTTGATCCAAGTAGTTACACTTCCACTCCAAGAAGCAGTTCCTTAATTTCATGTAATAGTTACACTTCCACTCAAAGTAGCAGTTTCTTAGTTTCATGTAATAGTTACACTTCCACTCCAAGAAGCAGTTTCTTAATTTGATACAAGTGGTTACACTTCTACTCCAAGAAGCAGTTTCTTAATTTCATGTAATAGTTACACTTCTACTCCATGAAGCAGTTTCTTTATTTGATACAAGTAGTCACACTTCCACTCCAAGAAGCAGTTTCTTAATTTCTTGTAATAATTACACTTCCACTCCTAGAAGCAGTTTCTTAATTTCTTGTAATAATTACACTTCCACTCCAAGAAGCAGTTTCTTAATTTCGTGTAATAATTACACTTCCACTCCTAGAAGCAGTTTCTTAATTTGATACATGTAGTTACACTTCCACTCCAAGAAGCAGTTTCTTAATTTGATACAAGTAGTTACACTTCCACTCCAAGAAGCCGTTTCTTAATTTGATACAAGTAGTTACACTTCCACTCCAAGAAGCAGTTTCTTAATTTGATACAAGTAGTTACACTTCCGCTCCAAGAAGCAGTTTCTCAGTTTGATACAAGTAGTTACACTTCCGCTCCAAGAAGCAGTTTCTTAATTTGATACAAGTAGTTACACTTCCACTCCAAGAATCAGTTCCTTTATTTCATGTAATAGTAACACTTCCGCTCCAAGAAGCAGTTCCTTAATTTGATACAAGTAGTTACACTTCCACTCCAAGAAGCAGTTTGTTAATTTCATGTAATAGTTACCCTTGCATTCCAAGAAGCATTTTCTTAAATTTATACAAGTAGTTACACTATCACTCCAAGTAGCAGTTTCTTAATTTCATGTAATTACACTTCCACTCCATGAAGCAGTTTCTTTATTTGATACAAGTAGTCACCCATCCACTCCAAGAAGCAGTTTCTTAATTTCTTGTAATAATTACACTTCCACTACTAAAAGCAGTTTCTTAATTTCTTGTAATAATCACACTTCCACTCCAAGAAGCAGTTTGTTAATTTATTGTAATAATTACACTTCCACTCCTAGAAGCAGTTTCTTAATTTGATACAAGTAGTTATACTTCCACTCCAAGAAGCAGTTTCTTAATTTGATACAAGTATTTATACTTCCACTCCAAGAAGCCGTTTCTTAATTTCCTGTAATGGTTACACTTCCACTCCAAGAAGCAGTTTCTTTATTTTATACAAGTAGTCACACTTCCACTCCAAGAAGCAGTTTCTTAATTTCTTGTAATATTTACACTTCCACTCCTAGAAGCAGTTTCTTAATTTCATGTAATAGTTACACTTCCACTCCAAGAAGCAGTTTCTTAATTTGATGCAAGTAGTTACACTTCCACTCCAAGAAGCAGTTTCTTAATATGATACAAGTAGTTACACTTCCACTCCAAGAAGCAGTTTTTTAATTTGATACAAATTGTTACACTTCCACTCCAAGAAGCAGTTTCTTAATTTGATACAAGTAGTTACACTTCCACTCCAAGAAGCAGCTTCTTAGTTTCATGTAATAGTTACACTTTCACTCCAAGAAGCAGTTTCCTAATTTGATCCAAGTAGTTACTCTTCCACTCCAAGAAGCAGTTTCTTAATTTCATGTAATAGTTACACTTCCACTCAAAGTAGCAGTTTCTTAGTTTCATGTAATAGTTACACTTCCACTCCAAGAAGCAGTTTCTTAATTTGATACAAGTGGTTACACTTCTACTCCAAGAAGCAGTTTCTTAATTTCATGTAATAGTTACACTTCTACTCCATGAAGCAGTTTCTTTATTTGATACAACTAGTCACACTTCCACTCCAAGAAGCAGTTTCTTAATTTCTTGTAATAATTACACTTCCACTCCTAGAAGCAGTTTCTTAATTTCTTGTAATAATTACACTTCCACTCCAAGAAGCAGTTTCTTAATTTCGTGTAATAATTACACTTCCACTCCTAGAAGCAGTTTCTTAATTTGATACAAGTAGTAATACTTCCACTCCAAGAAGAAGCTTCTTAATTTGATTCAAGTATTTATACTTCCACTCCAAGAAGCCGTTTTTTAATTTCCTGTAATGGTTACACTTCCACTCCAAGAAGCAGTTTCTTTATTTGATACAAGTAGTCACACTTCCACTCCAAGAAGCAGTTTCTTAATTTCTTGTAATAATTACAATTCCACTTCTAGAAGCAGTTTCTTAATTTCATGCAATAGTTACACTTCCACTCCAAGAAGCAGTTTCTTAATTTGATGCAAGTAGTTACACTTCCACTCCAAGAAGCAGTTTCTTAATTTGATACAAGTACTTACACTTCAACTCCAAGAAGCAGTTTCTTAATTTGATAAAAGTTGTTACACTTCCACTCCAAGAAGCAGTTTCTTAATTTGATACAAGTAATTACACTTCCACTCCAAGAAGCAGTTTCTTAATTTGATACAAGTAGTTACACTTCCACTCTAAGAAGCAGTTTCTTAATTTGATACAAGTAGTTGCAATTCCACTCCTAGAAGCAGTTTCTGAATTTCATGTAATAGTTACACTTCCACTCCAAGAAGCAGTTTCTTAATTTGATGCAAGTAGTTACACTCCACTCCAAGAGGCAGTTTCTTAATTTGATGCAAGTAGTTATACTCCACTCCAAGAAGCAGTTTCTTAATTTGATACAAGTTGGTACACTTCCACTCAAAGAAGCAGTTTCTTAATTTGACACAAGTAGTTGCACTTTCACAACAAGAAGCAGTTTCTTAATTTGATACAAGTAGTTACACTTCCACTCCAAGAAGCAGTTTCTTAATTTCATGTAATAGTTTCACTTCCACTCCTAGAATCAATTTCTTAATTTCATGTAATAGTTACACCTCCACTCCAAGAATCAGTTTCTTAATTTCATGTAATAGTTTCACTTCCACTCCTAGAATCAGTTTCTTAATTTCATGTAATAGTTTCACTTCCACTCCTAGAATCAGTTTCTTAATTTCATGCAATAGTTACACTTCCACTCCAAGAAGCAGTTTCTTAATTTGATACAAGTACTTACACTTCAACTCCAAGAAGCAGTTTCTTAATTTGATAAAAGTTGTTACACTTCCACTCCAAGAAGCAGTTTCTTAATTTGATACAAGTAATTACACTTCCACTCCAAGAAGCAGTTTCTTAATTTGATACAAGTAGTTACACTTCCACTCTAAGAAGCAGTTTCTTAATTTGATACAAGTAGTTACAATTCCAGTCCTAGAAGCAGTTTCTGAATTTCATGTAATAGTTACACTTCCACTCCAAGAAGCAGTTTCTTAATTTGATGCAAGTAGTTACACTCCACTCCAAGAGGCAGTTTCTTAATTTGATGCAAGTAGTTATACTCCACTCCAAGAAGCAGTTTCTTAATTTGATACAAGTTGGTACACTTCCACTCAAAGAAGCAGTTTCTTAATTTGACACAAGTAGTTGCACTTCCACAACAAGAAGCAGTTTCTTAATTTGATACAAGTAGTTACACTTCCACTCCAAGAAGCAGTTTCTTAATTTCATGTAATAGTTTCACTTCCACTCCTAGAATCAGTTTCTTAATTTCATGTAATAGTTACACCTCCACTCCAAGAAGCAGTTTCTTAATTTGATACAAGTAGTTACACTTCCGCTCCAAGTAGCAGTTTCTTAATTTCATGTAATAGTTACACTTCCACTCCAAGAAGCAGTTTCTTAATTTGATACAAGTAGTTACACTTCCACTCCAAGAAGCAGTTTCTCAATTTGATACAAGTAGTTACACTTCCACTCCAAGAAGCAGTTTCTCAATTTGATACAAGTAGTTACACTTCCAATCTAGGAAGCAGTTTCTTATTTTCATGTAATACTTACACTTCCATTCCAAGAAGCAGTTTCTTAATTTCATGCAATAGATACACTTCCACTCCAAGATGTAGCTTCGTAATTTCATGTAATAGTTAGACTTTCACTCCAAGAAACAGTTTCTTAATTTCATGTAATAGTTAGAATTCCACTCCAAGAAGTGGTTTCTTAATTTCACGCATGTAGTTACACTTCCACTCCAAGAAGCTGTTCCTTAATTTCATGTGATAGATACACTTCCACTCCAAGAAGTTGTTTCTTAATTTCATGTAATAGTTACACTTCCACTCCAAGAAGCAGGTTCTTAATTTCATGTAATAGTTACACTTCCACTCCAAGAAGCAGTTTCTTAATTTGATAAAAGTAGTTACACTTACACTCCAAGAAGCCGTTTCTCAATTCGATACAAGTACTTACACTTCCACTCTAAGAAGCAGTTTCTTATTTTCATGTAATAGTTACACTTCCACTCCAAGAAACGGTTTCTTAATTTGATACAAGTAGCTACACTTCCACTCCAAGAAGCAGTTTCTTAATTTCATGTAATAGTTACACCTCCACTAGAAGAAGCAGTTTCTTAATTTGATACAAGTAGTTACACTTCCACTAGAAGAAGCAGTTTCTTAATTTCATGTAATAGTTACACTTCCACTCCAAGAAGCAGTTTCTTAAATTGATACAAGTAGTTACACTTCCACTCCAAGAAGCAGATTATTAATTTCATGTAGTAGTTACACCTCCACTCCAAGAAGCAGATTATTAATTTCATGTAATAGTTACACCTCCACTCCAAGAAGCAATTTCTTAATTTGATACAAGTAGTTACACTTCCACTCCAAGAAGCAGTTTCTTAATTTCATGTAATAGTTACACTTCCACTCCAAGAAGCGGTTTCTTAATTTCATGCAAGTAGTTAGACTTCCACTCCAAGAAGCAGTTTCTTAATTTCATGCAAGTAATTACACTTCCACTCCAAGACAGCAGTTTCTTAATTTCATGCAAGTAGTTCTATTTCATCTCCATGGGAGCAGTCTGTTAATTTGATGGAAGTAGTTCTATTTCAGCTCCAGCGAAGTAGTTCCTTATTGTCATGCAAGTAGTTCTACTTGATCTCGAAGGAAGCAGTTTCTTAATTTCATGCAAGTAGTTCTAGTTCTACTCCAAGGATGTAGTTCTTTAATTCAATGCAAGTAGTTATAGTTCCACTCCAAAGAAGGACGTTCTTCCTTTTATTCTGCTTCAAGAAATCATTTTCTTATTTTCCTACAAGTAGTTTCAGTTCCACACCAAAGAAGTAGTTCCTTAATTTCATGCAAGTAATTTCAATTCCATTCCAAAGAAGTAGTTTCTTCCTTTCATATTTCCACTTCAAGGGATTAGTTTCTTATTTTCATACAAGTAGGTTCAGTTCCACTCCAAGGAAGTAGTTTCATAATTTCATGCAAGTAGTGTCAGTTTCACTTCAAGAAATCACTTTCTTCTTTTCATACAAGCAGTTCCAGTTCCACTCCTAGGAAGTAGTTTCATAATTTTATGCAAGTAGCTTTATGTTTACTTTAAGAAATCAGTTTCTTATTTTCATACAAATAGGCCGAGTTTCACTTCAAGGAATCAGTTATTATTTTCATACAAGTTGTTCTAATTCCACTCCAAGGAAACAGTTTTTTCTTCTCATACAAGCAATTCCAGTTTTACTCTAAGAAAGCGGTTTCTTCCATTCATAAAAGTAATTTTAGTTCCACTCCAAGGATGTAGTTTTTTCCTATCATATGTGGCTGGTTCTTCTTCGTGGAGGGGAGGAAAGGGAAAGATATAGGAGATGCATGGTCGAATGATGATGTCTTATCTCAGGTTGTGTTTTCCGATGCCCAATAAAGACTAAATAGCTTTATTCACAGGCACTTTATATTGTTCTCTTTAGCTCCACTCCGCAGCTCAATCCTGACCACGTAAACATTTATAACTTGGCAGTTATTGTGAATTGTTCGCTATAAACTTCCGTTATCATAACTCACAAAACCTCACGTTGGTCAGTGCTAAATAACATCGCATAGTTCCACTTTATGAGTTGCATTGCCCGTTTCTGCGTACTCACAGCCCGCCTACGGTACTTCCAAATTACAAGTGCTTTACATGCCCGCCTCCGTGTGCATCCCATTTATGAGCTTTTTACGTACGATCCTGCGTACCTCCAAATTGCAAGTGATCTTACTCGTGTAATTCAGATCTCGTCATGTAATTTTTGTTTCCCCTATCACGTGGCATCTTATCTATTTCTTTTCAGAATTTCCTTAAAATAGGTGTAATTTTTCTTTTGAATAAATACTGCAGAAACTCCTACATTTAGCTTTCTTGGATGTGTTTGGAATATAAACGTTCTAAACGCCCCATGAGAACTGATGCGGTCTCGAGGTAAAACACATGTTTTGCCAAAACCTCGATACCGTAATTATTGAGGGGAAGATATAAATAATTAAATAAAGAAATGGTAGTAAGATAAAGAAATAATTGCAATAAATAATTTTCGTCTATTAAATCAATGTGTAATGTTGAAAGATTTGTCCGGAAAGGAAAAGTAATTAGCAAGTCATGTAGGGAAGACATTAGTAACAACCGAGTATAGAACGCATTAGCTTAAAGATTCTTGGAATGCACTTAGGGTTTAGTTCAATGCGTTTGCTAAGTCATGTAGACGGCGATTCTGTAAATCAAAAAGTGAAAGGTACGGCTCAGTAACAAGATAAGAGACGCATAAGTAAGATTTTAAGTAAGGGTATTAATATGTGGGCGAAGCTTAAGTTAATAAAAGCACGCATCTTACATGAGAGACACACTCGTGCATACATTCGTGATATATTCGCGACTCTCCTGATATGCGTGACTCTAGTGTGACTTACTCTCGTGTGTAATTTTTACTTTCTCTACTACGTATAGTAAGTAGGGGAAGTATTGCATTCCACCCAAAAATTCGATACCGAGATTTCGCCGGAAATACATGTTTTGAGACCTCCTGAATCGAAAAAAAGCATTTTTGAAAACATGTCCGTGTGTGTGTGTGTGTGTGTGTGTGTGTGTGTGTCTGTGTGTGTGTCTGTGAACAGCATAACTCAAAAACGAACAGTCGGATAAGCACCAAACTTGGTATTTAGGTTCAGTATCTTCCAGAGATGCGACATGAAGGTTTTCAAGAAAATCCCCCCACCCCAGACTACCCTTTACATGGAAGATTTTTCGAAAATTTTAATTTTCTCAAAAATGGCTCTAACGATTTTGATGAAAATATCATATGTTTAAGATAATGTCATGAGAAATGAAATGTATATCTCGAATTTTCTGGGAATGTCTCCAAAAATATTCTTCATTGTGAACAGCTTTTGCATAACTGGTAAACCATAAGAGATAGACAAAATTTTACTACACAAAAAATGTAGATCGCGTTAAAATACACAACTTATGTCATATACATTTCTTTTGTTGAGTGAACCGTTTTCGAGATATTGCTTGTTATTTCGTTAAATTTTCCAATACTTATACTTTTTCTCAAATGCGTTATTCATTTTTTTTATGTCCTGGACATGCAAAGAGAATGGAATGCGCCACATAGCAATCAGCGTTAAAATATTTGACTATCGCTTAAAAGCTACCATATTTCCCTTGCATCTACAAGAAAATTACCAATAAGATTGACATCTCGATATCTCGATTAACATGAAGCATATGGAGAATAGGCGTTTGTAAAATTAGATTGTACAAGAGTAGAGAAAGTCATGTGAGTGTAACACATCAGATTTTTAAGTTATGTAGCGCACACGAACGCGCCGGTGTTAGATGTAACGGCTATTGAGAGGGATCTTTCCGAGTTTCTGCGACTTTCGGCAACTGACGCTTCGCCCAAATATTGTTTTAGAAGTAATTAGTTCGTAAATTCAATAGTCGCGACTGTTCTCAAACTGAATATTTTAGTCAATATTAAAATTTCTCAGCTAACCTAACTGGTGTTATTCTTTCACATTACAGTCATGCATACACTGAGGTAAAGAACTCATAGCTATACCACTGGGGCAGCTGGCGGACGACACAATGCAGAACGAGCTACGACATTGTAGAAATCATCAACAGAGAAGGTAACATTAATGTTATTAAAATTTGAAGCAGGGAGCCACTACAAAAGTGCCATACAACGAACCACTTCAACCTTTACTTCAGCATAAAATCCTAGGGTCCATTGTGCTAGTTACGTGCGCCGTAGCTACAAAGAGTTCTGAAGTTAATAAAGACATTCTAGCGCCCTAGAGAAAGCTCCCTATTGTGTTTCCTAAAAGATATATTTTTCCTAGCGAAGGTATATTTTCGTCTGCCTCTGATATGATATATGCTTCTAAAATTAATATAAAGTGACATAGGAATACATAATTATTATCTATCACAATTGTTTGCTTCTGCACGTAATGTGAGGTTTCACATGCAAGTAATTCTAGTTCCACTCCAAGGCAGTAGATGGAAATAGTACTGAACAATTCTAAACAATAATAACGGATATCTCGGAAATGGCTAATCCCAAAAAATTATGTGAAATAAATTGTGTGTTTTAAGGAGATCTATTTTTTTGCAGCACGATTTTGTCTATCCCTTATGGTTTACCAGTTACACAAAATCATACACAAAATTTCTTCCGAATGAAGAGGACTCACAGACCATTTCCAGAAAATTCAAGATATTCAGTTTATTTGTCATACAAATATCTTAAATTTATTGGTCCATTTTTGAGAAATCAAGAAATTTCAGACTGACTCCATGTAAAGGCCAATTTGGAGAGGATTTTCTTGAACATCTTCGTGTTGCATCTTTGGAAGATACTGAATTTAAATACTAAGTTAGATATTTATCCGAATTTTCTTTTTTTGAGTTACACTGTTCATAGACAAAAAAAAGTTGATGTGTTACACTTACATGTCTCTCTCTATTCTTGTACTAACTATTTTTACAAATACTTATTCTCCATTTAGTTCATGTTAATCGAGATAAAAATTTGCAGAAACTATCTTATTGTTAATTTATTATGGGTGCATAAGAGCTATATGGTAGTCTTTAAGCGATAGTGAAATCTTTTAAGAGCTATGCTATGTGGAGCATTCCGTTCTCTTTGTATGTCCAGAACATATAAAAGCGAATAACGAATTCTCATTTGAGAAAAAGTATAAGTATTGGAAAATTCAAACAAATAACAGGGAATATCTCGGAAATGGTTCATTCGACAAAAAAAGTTATATGACATAAATTGTGTGTTTTAACGAGATCTATATTTCTTTTGTGTAATAAACTTTTGTCTTTCTTTTACGGCTTACCAGTTATGCAAAATTGTTTCAGAATGTTGGGGACATTTCCAGAAAATGCGAGATATGCATTTTTTCACCATAAATCATAAACATATGATTTTTAACCAAAATCGTTAAGAGTCATTTTTGAGAAATTCAAAATTTTCAAGAAAAGTTCCATGTAAGGGGAGGATTTTCTTGAAAATGTTCGTGTCGCATTTTTGAAAGATACTGAATCTAAATACCAGGTTTGGTATTTATGCGACGTTTCATTTTTGAGTTATGCTGTCCACAGACACACATCCACACACATAGACACACTGACGGATCTTTTTTAAAAATATTTTGTTTGATTCAGTGGGCCTCAAAACATGTATTTCCGGTGAAATCTCTATATCGAAATTTTTAGTGGAATGCAATGCTTCCCCTACTTACGTAGTAGTGAGAAAAAAAACACCTTTTCTATTCTTTTTTACATTCAGGGGCCTGACAACACGTATTTGCTGTGAAATCTGATATTGAATTTTTGGGTGGAATGCAATATCTACCGTCTCTACCTACTAGGTATGTAGTAAAGAAAGAAAAACTCATTTCAACAAACTGAAACCATTTCCATGCAGGTGTTTATTCTAGGCAACCTGAAATGAATAAAAAATAAGTTTTTACACTTTCTCTACTATGTATAGTAAGTAGGGGAAGTATTGCATTCCACGTAAAAATATTTCACCGGAAATACATGTTTTGAAACCCCCTGAGTCCAAAAAAAAATATTTTTGTAAACATGTCCGTGTGTGTGTGTCTGTGTGTCTGTGAACAGCATAACACAGAAACGAACAGTTGGATAAACACCAAACTTGGTATTTAGGTTCAGTATCTTCCAGAGATGCGACACGAAGGTTTTCAAGAAAATCCCCCCACCCCAGATTACCCTTTACATGGAACATTTTTCGAAAATTTTAAATTTCTCAGAAATGTCTCTAACGATTTTGATTAAAATATCATATATTTAAGATACTTTTATGACAAATGAAGTGTATATCTCGAATTTTCTGGGAAAGTCTCCAAAAGTATTCTTCATTGCGAACGACTTTTCCATAACTGGTAAACCATAAGAGATAGACAAAATTTTACTACACAAAAATGTAGATCGCGTTAAAATACACAATTTATGTTATATACATTTTTTTTATTGAGTGAACCATTTTCGAGATATTGCTTGTTATTCCCTTAAATTTTCCAATACTTATACTTTTTCTCAAATGGGAATTCGTTATCCATTTTTTTATGTCCTGGACATGCAAAAAGAATGGAATGCGCCACATTGCAACCAGCTCTTAAAATATTTGACTATCGCTTAAACCCTACTATATTCCCCTTGCACCTACAAGAAAATTAGCAATAATATTGACATCTCGATTAACACGAAGCATATGGAGAATAAGCGTTTGTAAAATATAGTTTGTACAAGAGTAGAGAAAGTCATGTGAGTGTAACACATCAGACTTTTGTACTAATGACTGTGTAATTGCAATGGAACGTAATGGATGGATTATGCCGTGTGACATTATTAAGCAAATGTTTTAAAAATATGTTTATAGACTCTTCTCTCCTGGATCAAATAAATCAACTGTTGTTCATCATCTTTATGTCATACTGAAAACGATATTGGTTAATAAATAATTAAACAAGTAACGACAGAGTTGCTATGTAACGTGGAATTTATTTGTGTCCCTCCCTGTGAAGTGGTATTTTGTTTCTAGGGCGGAGGCGTATGTTGGGTAATGATACGTGATACAGGATCGCGAATAATTTGAAATGTTATTTATTAGGCAATTATTCACTTACTGCGTACGTGATGGGGCTCATATGTTGCCCTTTTAATGAAGCTGTATACCAAGACACGTGAAGTAGCGCTCGACAGCTAGTTTTTGTCAGTTCTGAGTTGCATTTCGTGTTTTATACTGATGGTCGTTAAATAAAAATCATTTAGGCTTTTACCATAGAGACATATATTACCAGAATGGTAAAAACACTTTAGTTTTTTACCTGAGTGTGAAATCAAAACGATACAGCAAGTGAACAAATGACAAGAAATCAAGAATTATTGATAAGCAGTAGGATTAACCCTTTCATGACCCAAATATCTTTCCTTGAGTATTTTTAAAATATTTTTAGCTTTTTGGTAAGTGTGTAACTTGTAAGTCAGGATATGATTTTATTTTTATTTTTCTTGTTTTGGTTTTTGAAAAATATTAAGTGGGACATATGTGTCCCACTGGACTTCTAAGGGGAATTTTTGGACTTAGGATGAGGATGTTTAAGCAAAGATTACACTGCTTTTGTAAAAAATATTTCTTTACTCTAAGTTATTTTTAATACAAAATGTAATGGTAGTAGTAGGGGTAGTAGTGGGTAGGGGTGCTGTTGGCGACGGCTATTGCGATGAAATTTTTCAAAAATTCCGAAAACATGACAAAATCCTAAAATAGCATGTACCTTGCAAACAAGTCGTTAACCAGACTGTTACACGATGATATTCTTCTAAAGCGGAGTAAAATCACAGGGTAAAACAATGAAAATAAAAATATAGCACTACTCCTAAACCAACATTATAAAAAAGAGAAAAAAATCTGGCATAGCAACAGATTAAATCCTGGGACCTTGAGTTTAACTGTCAGCAACTTTACCCATTACGTTATGTGAACATGTTAAGGTAAGCACGCACAATATGATGTACTCAACACTCCCATACAGAAAATCAAATATTCATAATAGTAAAAAAGATAATGTAGATGATTTATGTTCCACAGGCAATACATTTAGAGACTTTATTGTTATCATTGGCTTATTGTGTTAGCAAATTAGCTTTTTAAACTAAATTTGAGGATATAGAATTCATTTTTCACAATAGTTGTAAAATCATATAAATTTAAGTGGGACAAGTATGTCCCATTGGCCATGACGTGGTTCACTATGCAACTCTTGGGGTTAAAAACTAATTATTTGTTGTAAAAATACATTTATTCACAAGAAGGTTGCAAAAACCTAAGAGATACATGTGAAAATCTACCATTTATGCAATCAATACACTACATTGCTTATCTTAAGGAAAAATTGGGAAAAAACTGCTTAAAACCAATAACTCCACACAACAAAAACTACTTAACATCAAACAATCAACATAAGCTCGGCGGGAAAAAGTGTGAACAGGGCTACAACTATTTCAAGCAGTTAAATAGGTTTCCAGTAGATGGCAGCACAGGGCAAAGGTGGAATATATGAATCCCACTGGCCATGGGATGCAAAAAACCTAAGTGGGATATGTATTTTGAGGCAATATTTTATATCATAACATGCTGTGAATGCCAGAGTGATTGTAGTGTAAATTAATATTCTTGTATGTACAGGATTTTAGATGCTTGTTAACTATAAGTATTGCTAGGAAATAAGTTTACACGGCCTGACTGTAACTGACAATAGGAGCGGGTAACAATAAACCGAAGGGGTGAGTTGTTTATCACTAGGAAGAGACAAACAAATGACGTCAGGTAGCGTGCTTCTTTTTGTTTAGAAATGGAGGGAATATCTTCCCTAGAGCATATATGTTAGTAGTAGTGATTGGCTGACCAAAACAGTCGCTAAAGTGGGCGCAATTTGGTAACCAACATGAGCTATATTATAATGTTTAGGCAACTCGAGGTGAAGGAGTATATATTCTCGAGCCATAAGCAAGTGTCGCACAGTTCGGAAGAGTCTCTCACGAGGTACACGTCGCACAGTTCTGAAGAATCTCTCACGGGGTGCACGAGTTAGTTTCAAAAATGTAAAGTACGCGAAGTAATTAGTGCGCGACAACTAAAACGACTGTAGTTACATTCGGAAATATCACAGTTTCAGTCAGGCGTGTATAAAGATTAAATATGTCAATTATTAATTAAGTGTGACGGCAATAAAAGTCTAGATTCAAATTTTTTTATCAGTGTTATCTTTTAGTAATAACTCCTTTCCGTTTATATACCCTGCTTAGAGACACTTGCTCGACTGAGTTATAATAGCTAGCCGGAGGACAAAGAACCCAAATTTAAAAAATAATTAAACAATAAGCGCCCAACAAACAAGATAACACAAGCGATTGAGAACTGCGACAATGTCTCGCTGGTCATGAAAGGGTTAAGTGGAACGGGCCGGTAACAATTGAAAACAAATGATCACGTTTCTTTTATTTGCTTAAAAACACAGAGTCCGCCAAAAAAAGTATACACTCTTTGTCAGGCTGTATCGGGATATTGATATTGTCAATTGATTTGAATTACACGAGTATGTTTTCGCTCAACGGATGCCAGTACTTTCAGCACGACAGTGAGAAAACAAAATGGCTGGAGCACGCTTGGCTTTCGAGGAGCGCAAATTCATTCTAAAGTGGTTTATAAGGTTTAACAATGCCATTGAAATGCAGTGTCTGCGTAGGTGGGAGTTTGAAACAGAACCCTCAACCCGTTTAACAAACGCATTATTGACAAGTTTGAGGCGCATGGAACGATTTATGATATTGTCGTATGCCTCACTTTATATTATTATTCAACTACAGAGGGGAGCTACTCGCTTGCGAGAAGGATCGTTAAATCAAACAAAGAACTTCAAATTACGAGGCAACGACGAAGGACGCAGCTAAGTTAAATCACAAAATAATTGCTATACCAATACAATGCCTGGCTTAAGGGAGAGGAAAGATTCTATTCTACCATAATTAAGATTTCCAGATATGGATGGAACACCGTTTATTAAATGAAATTAAATACTCACATATCTTTGCCCATTGCCTGCCGACGAGGACATCGTGTTTTAGCAGTTTCCCGTCTGTCTCACTCGAAGCCTACTCACTGAATGATACAAGAAGGAGGAAAGATTCTATTCTACCATAATTAAGATTTCCAGATATGGATGGAACACCGTTTATTAAATGAAATTAAATACTCACATATCTTTGCCCATTGCCTGCCGACGAGGACATCGTGTTTTAGCAGTTTCCCGTCTGTCTCACTCGAAGCCTACTCACTGAATGCTACAAGAAGCCACGCCAACTCGGCGTCAGTAACGCTATCCCCTCCTTGATACTGTTTCCCCTGATTCGCCCCTACTCACAGACAAACTGCCGTGCTTCGGTGTCCAGAGAGCGTCTTAACATTGTTATCATCTGTGCACATGCCACAATATTCATAAAGATCGGGAAGACCACGTACAGGTACAAGTCCTGCTTCGTCAGCTCTCGTGTTGGAAAACTTTACTACTTCTCCACAGAAGTCGGCTATGCAATGTGCACGGAAGTGTACAACGAGTTCTGAAAGCTGCTAAATGGAAAGTGTACATACCCCGATTACTGCGCGTGCTTAATGATGACGATCCTGATTGTCGAATGCAGTTTTGCAAATGGTATCAGCAAATGGTAACTGAAGATGAACAATTTGTGACGAAGGTAGTGTTGTCCGATGGGGCCCAGTTTAAACTCAATGGAGCAGTGAATCGTTCGTCATAACTGCGTCTACTGGGCACTGGCAAATCCGCATGTTCATGTGTGGTGTGGACTATCATCTAGAATAGCAGTTCCCAAACTTCTTACACACACGATCCCCTTTTCGATAATGAAATTATTGGCGACCCCTCCATTCACTTGAAGTAGATTTTGTTGCTGCTTTAGTTTAACTGCCCCACGTATGGGCGCCAACTTGAAGTAGATGGTTTGTTGCGTAATATTTTTAGGTAAATTATTTAGCTTCTCGCTTTGGAAGCCAACTTGGAGTATTATTTTTCTTGGAGTTTACTTTGTTTAAGAAGTTTGCAACACGCTCTGGGCGTCGGTTTGAAGTTGCTGATTACGTAACAGTTACTGTTGTTACGCAATATGCTGCTACGTATTAGAAGCTGATTTAAATATGTATTTTTGTTGTTACACTCCAAGTTTTACACTATAATATTTAACTTTGTTATTAAAACTACTATATATTATTTATATTTGAATTTGCCTCGGCTGCTTCAGTAATGTTTGTAGAGTCACGTTTCTCTTAGGCAGGGTGTGGTACGGCAATAATTGTAGACATACACAGAATTTTAAGTTTTTAAATTCACTTGTTTTATTAATCCTTGCACATTTTAATAAAGCACTACACTTTTTAAGAGCTGTGAGATTCTTGAATACTTTCACTTAGCTAACGCGTAGACATGTTTTACGATTCACACGTAATATTTCTGTAGAGAACACATCTTCCATCTGGTCACTACCAAGGTTTGCCAGCAACTGAACACTATCTCAACCGTTAAACCCGTAAGCTTCTGTATTTCAAGTCTCTGATTGTCTAATTCTAGTCCAATAGAATATCTGAATTTTACTTAAAACTTTTTCTGGCTGTTAATTGGCTAATTTTAAACTGTTACAGAATTTACATTATCGTTGCTCTTATCATGACTAGTAACATTCAAACTCTCAAACTCATTATTGCCACAAGGTTACCTCATTATTACCTTATTGTTAGCAACTTAAAACTACTTATTCTCACAGCTCTTGCATTATTAAAGTATGTAATGTATTCACATAACATTATTTAACATGTTTACAATAAAAATAAATATTTTCAATTACTGCTACATACATTTTAAATAATTATTACATACATATTGTTTCAAGGCAGGCTGAATTTACTTATTATATAATACAATTGAAATTATTCAGGTATTAAAGTACTGCCTCAACTTCGCTGCTTAATCATTAATTTGCAAATTTTCGCGCGAAGTTAAAGGGTAAATTAATTGAGCTTTCTTCAGACCAAAGTTTAAAACTGACTTTCCAGAAGGAAGATGTGTATCAGTTCTGGCTAACAAGAAGAACAGAATACCCTGGTGTCTGCCGCACTAAACCTGCTTATTCCATTCTGCACTCATATCTCTGCGAAATTGGATTTTCGTCAGTGATGAACATCAAGACTAAATCTAGTAATAGACTGTAGTTAGAAAGTGGCTTAATAATGTGTGCAACTAATATACAGCCAGACATTCAACGATTAATTAATAGCAAACAGGCTCATACTGATCACTAATCATCCTGATGTGCAGTGTAATAATTAATGGTTGACATAAAATTGTACAAGTGCATTTACTGTTAAATTGTAGTATTAATATGCTTCTTAAATACAAAACTTGATTCTGTTTAAACGTAATATGTAATAGGTGACTAAATTCTATTTTCCCTATTGTTATAATAATAATAACAAGCCACTGATCTAGAGGCTTATAGGGTCCCTTTTGTTTGATGCTATTGTCACTGGAGAAGTGTACCTGGAACTGTTACGCACATCAATCTTATCAGGTATACGTGCGCTTTATGGAGCTGATGATGAGATCTACCAACAGGACGGGGCGCCACCACACTACCACCTGGCCGTACGAGCTTTCCTGGATGACAATTTGTAGGGACATTGGATTGGACGAAGAGGGCCCATTGAGTTCCCTACACGGTTGCCAGATCTAACCCCTATAGAATTTTACTTGTGGGGGAGTGTGGAAGATGAAGTCTATTGATGCAAACCGCCCACGCTGGAGGCACTTCGCCAGGAAATTACAGCGGAATGTGCCGCGATCTCCAACGAAACATTGACCGACGTAATTGCGGCGACTTTTTTTTTTTTTTTTTTAGGAAGAAGGAAAAGTGGAATGGCGTGGCTTTGTGCGGTCCCGCATAGCACCCGCGTTAGTATCTGAAGGCTGTTGGCTGCCGCCCTGTGGGCAGGAGCGGGTATAGGTAGTTACTAGGTTGCAGCCATGAAACCTGACTGCAACATTAGTGGGAATGGCGAGGGTTAGGAAAAGAATGGAAGTTAGGATTGAGGTTGGTACTGACGATGCTGCTGCTGTTGCTGGTTGAACTCCTTGCATTGCTGCAAGAAGTTCGCGACTCTCTCCGGGTTGCTCTTCAGCCTGGGACCAAGTGATGAGACCCGGATGGCTTCGGTGATGGCTGTTAGTCTGGATGAAGTGCTGTCGAACTGCCCAGACAGGAAAACCTGTTGAGCAGCTGATGAAGTTTGAAGATCCCTGATGAGTTCCTCCAGGGTTGTCAGCTTCGTCGTCATGTTCAGGAACTCCACGTGGAGATCCTGCACGGCGCCACGTAGGCCCTGAACTTCCTCGATGATCGACGTGAGTGATGGTACTGGTGTCGGCGCTGGTGATGGTGCTGATGTCGGCGGCTGTGGAGCGGTCACTGGCTGCGGCGTAGGAGTTAGTGGCTTCAGCGTTGTCTTCCTGCGAGAATGCAGGGGACAGAGCGCTTGGCCGGTGAAGTGCGTTGACCCTCCACAGGTAGCACAGTAGCGGCGGCGGCGTAGGTAAACCCAGCACGGGTACACGAAGAGGTGGTGCAGGCGAAGCTGATCTGGATGGCGGCGAAGCTGCGGTCGAGGCATAGGTTGCCCCGGGCTGCGGCTGCTGCGGCGATTTCTCCTCGGCGGGTGCCGGAGGAGAAGAAGAAGGTCCTGCCTTAGCAGGCTCGGCGACTCTACGTTGCTTCTTCTTCGCCATCTCCGAGCTGAGTCATGTTCGGCGACTGTTCGTTGTTCCCCTATGTATCTGACCGCCAACGACCAACAATTTGAAAATCTAAGGTAACCATGTGCCGAACTGAAGACTGTACTATATGTGTGAATCAGTATTTAAATGTGGAACAAACACATAATAAACAGTTTTCGTTGCTTAAAGTGTGTATACATTTTTTTTGTGCACCCAGTAGTGCAGACTTCCCTGATCATTAATTGCTGGTTCTAATCACCAATATAATAAAATAAATATGTTATAAATACCCTAAGATACTGAAAAAGAACGTGCACACTGCAACTCATCTTGTCGGCTTGCACACTGGTTGGAAATCCGCTAGACAGGTAAATTAAAAATCTGATGTGTTACACTCACATGACTTTCTCTACTCTTGTACAAACTATTTTTACAAACGCTTATTCTCCATATGTTTCATGTTAATAGAGATGTTAATCTTATTGCTAATATTTTGGTAGATGCAAGGGGAATTGGTAGGCTTTAAGAGATAGTCAAATATTTTCAGAACTGATTGCTATGTGGAGTATTCCATTCCCTTTGCATTAATAGGCCAAAAAAATTAATAACGAATTTGAGAAAAAGTATGTGTTGGAAAATTTAAGGGAATAACAAGCAATATCTCGAAGATGGTTCACTCAACAAAAGAAATGTATATAACATAAGTTGTGTATTTTAACGAGATCAACATTTTTTGTGTAGTAAAATTTTGTCTATCTCTTATGGTTTACCAGTTATGCAAAAGTCGTTCACAATGAAGAATACTTTTGGAGACATTCCCAGAAAATTCGAGATATACATTTCATTTCTCATGGCATTATCTTAAACATATGATATTTTAAACAAAATCGTTAGAGCCATTTTTGAGAAAATTAAAATTTTCGAAAAATGTTCCATGTAAAGGGTAGTCAGGGGTGGGGGGATTTTCTTGAAAACCTTCGTGTCGCATCTCTGGAAGATACTGAACCTAAATACCAAGTTTGGTGTTTATCCGACTGTTCGTTTTTGAGTTATGCTGTTCACACACACACAGACACACACGGACATGTTTCCAAAAATGCTTTTTTTGGATTCAGGGGGTCTCAAAACATATATTTCCGGTGAAATCTCGGTATCGAATTTTTGAGTGGAATACAATACTTCCCCTACTTAGTGTACATAGTAGAGAAAGTAATATGCACAGTTTTGAATTTACAAAACTTGGAGAAGAAGCTCATAGCGCGTCGAATCATGCTAAAAGGAATCTTTGAGGTGGATTAAGGTAATAATCCATCATATTGTCCAGGAATGCACTAGAAAAGTAACATTTTCTTTAGTCTAAGTTTATGCTATGCAGTTCAAATTTTTACTATTCACTTTTTACTTTTCTCAGAGAAAAGAGAGAACGAATAAACTTTTACCAATAATTGTTATAAAGCCAAAAATTATTTTCACATGGGTGTTTTCGCTATAATTTAAATTTTTTAGAGAGTTATGGCTAAAATATGCAATTTCTTTCTTAAAAAATAGAAGTTTAGTAAAACAAATTGCATTAAAATTCAATAATCACAAACTGCCATTTAAAATGTTTTACTATATTCTTTAATCTAGCATTAGTGTACTAGAAGCAATAGTTGTTTAGAAAAGGTACATTAATTTGTCAAAGTTATGATATGTTCGGACAAATTTCTTTTCCCAATGTTATAATTATTTCATTAAAACACTATTAAAAAGATAACGATAGATGGATACATTAACGAACGATTGGATAAATGAAGATAGCTTGTGTGGCAACCAGTTCGTTGTTTAATTGTTTGAAAAACCTAAATGTTTTACTATGACGACATTTTGGGGCCCAGGCCGCGAAGTTTATTTTGCGGACTGTTTACAGCCTGAAAACTAACGAAGTATTTTAAGATCAGATTTTATAGATAGACAGAGATAGGAAGGTGAGTAGGAGGAGTTGCTAGTTTAATTTGAGGACTGTTTACAGCTTAAAAAGTAACTAAAAGTATTTTTAGAGAGAACAGATTGCTCATAAAAAGTCCTGAACATTTGATGGAGCACTTGTTTGTCCTCTAGAAGATCGATACTCGAGTTCATTATTGAAATATGACTATCTGGGATTTGCTGAAGTCCGAAAGCCCCATCATTCCTAACCTTTCACTTCAAAGAATTATTACGACCCTTGACGGACATACACAGTTATTTCATCTTGTCCGTATTTTCCAGTTTCGAAAACAGCTTTACATTACCCGTACGTTAGTAACTCGCTGACAGCTATGGTATGTTAGAACCTCCTTGTGGAGTAACTTTTCCAAGCCACGCAGGCAAGATAAATGGATTTATACGTTATGCGTTTGTTTCCAGATGCCTGCTGGCAAGCGATTCCATGGAGAATATACAGTCGCGAAAGTTTTAAAACGCTATTAAAATGCAGGCAAACTAGGACGGAGAATGAATATCCCAAGCTGTTAAGGTATTGTTGTGCGTTGGCTGATAGCAGCATTGTGCTCTTGGAAGTGTGGTGAACAATGAACAACTGAACATCGCCTCCCCCTTTTTCGCTCAAAGGCTGACACTTTGCGAAAAAGGAATATTGTTCCTGACGCTTAAAATTCCTTTCAGCTTTTCTTTATGTTTCGCTCGTGTTAAAACTCGCCCCCATCAAATGATAGGAAAAGCTTAAAAAAAGAAAGAGTGAAACTTGAGATTTGGACTACATTATCATCATTTTCACCATCACCACCACCATCCGCACCCTTAAGGGTGAAAAAGTATTGTTCTTCAACTGTTGTAGTTTATTGTTGTTGAAGTTTTACTGTTGAATGTTTGCACCACGCTTTGGGCGTCAATTTGAAAAAAAAATTGTTTGTTACGTAATATGCTACTACGTATGTGAAGCCGATTTGGAAATGTATTTTTTGTTGTTACGCTTCAAGTTTAAAAAAAATATTAATTAACTTTGTTATTAACCTGCGTCTATAGATATTATTTATGTTTATGTTTGCCTCGGTTGCATCAGTATTGTTTTAGAGACACGTTTCTCTTAATCAGGGCGTGGTGCGACAAGAATGTAGGCTTACACAGATTTTAAGTTTAAATTCACTTCTTTTTTTATTAATCCTTGGCACAAATTAAATAGCACTACACTGATATTAAGAGCTGTCAGATTCCTGAATTTAAAACTTGCACTTTGTAATCGCGTATACTTAATTTTCGTTTCACACGAATACGTGATATTTCTTTAGAGAACACATCTTCCATCTGGTCATTACCAAGGTCTACAGGCAACTGAACATATTTCAACCGTATAAACGTTTAACTTTTTGTATTTCAAGTCTCTGATTGGCTAATCCTAGTCCAATAGAATACCTGCATTTTACTAAAGATTTTTCTGGCTGTTGATTGGCTATTTTTAAACTGTCACAAAATTTACATTATCGTTGCTCTAATCATGATTGGTAACATTTAAACTCTCAAGCTCATTATTGACTCAAGGTTACCTCATTGTTAGCAACTTTAAACTTATTATTCTCAGAGCTCTTACATTATTAAATTACGTAATGCATTCACATAACATTTTAAACATGTTTACAATAATATAAGCATATGCAATGACTGTTACATACATTTTTTAAAAATTATTACATATATATTGCTTCAACGCGGGCTGTTATTGATATATATATATGTATTATATAATTTAATTGAGATTATTCAAGGGTTAAAAATACTGTCTCAAGGGGAGCCTAATTGCCAACAAATGCCAACAAATGGCATTTTTAGTGTTCTGTGCTCTTGGTTTTTGTAATGTCCTCTATCATTTTGATATACTTACATTTTATCATTGTAGGCACAATGATACTCCACCTACCATCCTGTGCTTAAATTCTGCACCACATTGGAGAAAAAAATCTGATATGTTACATTCATATGTCTTTCTCTACCCTCTGTCGTTTATTAATGGGTATACAAATTACTCTTACGAAATATTATTTTTCTTTCTACTTCAGTTTAATCGAGATAAACTTTTGCAGATATAGCTACACTACGCATATATATATATATATATATATATATATATATATATAAATTCTATTTTAAAGAGAACTACATTTTCTTTGTAATGCCTTTTCGTCTATCGCTTAATGCAAGATTATATAAAATTCGTTTCGAATGAACAGGATTTCACAGGGTAGTCCAAGAAAATTCGAGATATACATTTTATGTGTCATGTAAATAATAGTAGATTGTGATACAAGGAAAAAAACACATTTAACACGAGTGACATATACTATTTTTTGGATAGCGCTAAATCTGAAAAATTTCAATAATATTATATTGATTCCTAAAACTAAGAGAAATCACGTGTCAGAACGCGGTTCCTGAAGCAAGAAATGACTTAAAAAGCAAGATTTCAGATGTTTTGTTGATTCACTAGCAGTCAATATCAGTGTAATTATTTTCAACATCTTTTGCTTACACCAGACAATAAAGCGATTAAATGCTATGTATTATTGCTTGCTGGATTTTTTGGATAAGTACTTCTAGTGTTATTCTTTCTACTGTTTCTGTAATTTCACCTGGTTCTTCCATTTCAGTTTCTTCTGAATTCATAATTGCCGCCATTTAATGTTTATATAGATAAAAGAATAACATTTTATATCAAAGAAAGCAGAAGGCTGCCAATATAACACATAGATTAACTCTACAACGCATTGCGATAAACTAAGTATGACGATTTGTAATGTGAAGAGATAGTGTGCATGCAATAGAAATTAATCATGTAAAAAGATATAATGAAAAGTAAACCCAAGCCTAATCAAACCAAGTCGAGTTATTAAGCATGTGCAAATACAAAGGTTAATTTCCATGTGACTGGACTTGAAACCAAAGTTGGTCACAATGAAGGTTATCATATTAGTGCAATAATCTAAAGCAAGGGTGGCGAAAACGACTTCCTTCCGCGAGTCACCAAATATGCAACACGCACTGCATCACTCACAGCACGTGTAAAACAAAGGGACGGTTGCAGAGAGGGAACGGCGCCTGCGAGTCAAAATAACTCGCGAAGCACTTTTTCGCCACCTCTGATCTAAAGCATTTAGCTCGTATACACTGTGTTAGAAATTCTACTTTTAGGCCTTGCTTAATATATGGCATCTTAATCAAAACCGCCAGAGCCAATTTTTTTAGAAAAATAAAAAATTTCGAAAAATCCGCCATGTAAAGGGTAGTTTGGGGGTTGAGAATTTTCTTTAAAGGCTTCAAGTGCATCTTTGGTATTTGGTATTTATCCAACATTTCGTTTTTGGGTTATGGTGTTCACTTACATACATATACACACAGACAGGCAGACACACGGAACTCTTTCTAAAAATGCTTCTTTTTTAATTCAGGGTCCTGAAAACATGATTTCCGGTGAAATCTCATTATAGAAGTAAAGGCTGGATTGTAGTACCCTCTCTACCTACTAGGTACTTTGTAGAGAAAGTAAAAATCATGACTTCTACTCACTTTGGAGTAGAGAAGTAAACTTAAGCCCATCTTTTAGGGGAAGATTTGCTGTGCTAATCTATGCTGCGAAAACAGCACATCAATGGCACTTTCCATTTCCGAAATATTTGCGGTGCAAGTTTTAGGTGATTTATCCTGTATATATATATATATATATATATATATATATATATATATATATACGGGTCATTTATACTAGAAAATGTCATTCACAGAAAAACTTGTTCTATATATAAAGACAAACTGGCATTATATATATGCGAGTTTGTTGTTTTGCTTTGAACAAGTTTTTCTGTGAATGACATTTTCTGGTATAAATGACCCGTTTTCTCTGAAATAATTGTAGATAGGCGATTACATTTTAATAAAAGCAACCTCTACGTGCTGTTGTGGATCTACTTTGGCGTTAATAACACGGTTTATTATTTAGAAACAAATTACTGAAACATTTTAATCAAAGAATGGTATAATTCAGAAAATGATCTCCCTAAATAAACAACTTTTTTGGGTTTAACTCCCTTATTAACTTCTTTACTTACTTAAGCCCTTAAAATAAAATCCTTAAACCGGGATAAAAGCGGATTAGCTAATTTATAAGGTATTCACCTACATAGTGTAAACATTTCAGGCTTATATGTTAAAACAATTTCTGATAATATAATGGGTCATGAATTTAGCGGATTTAACGTTGGCGGGATAGGGCTTTGTATCTTACCTACTTGCCTAGTCGACTTACCCTTCTCTTATGAGGGCTTACACCCCCTAGGACTTACAACCACGCCTAGGGTCAGTGGCCTGTCGAGAAGCAGACGAACATTGAATCAGAGAATGAGGAACCCGGAACGGGGAATCGACCCGTAGTCAGGAGTGAGGAAGAAGATGATGTGAAATGAAGGCGAAGTCGATGAAAGGAAAGGTATGATGGGGCAATTGGTAGAATGAATGGCGGGGGTAACCGGAGAACCCGCAGAAAACCCACCCTCGCGCCGCTTCGTCCACCACAAATCTCGCATGAGGGCCCCTAGGATCGATCGCCTTGGTGGAAGGCGAGCAGTCTAATCACTCGACCAGGCGGGAGTTTTAATCTGACCGTTCTGACCATTCCAGTTCTAAATAATGCTGTATTATATCATGCATTAAGCCTATAATGTAATAACTAAGACGCGAGTATGCTTATGAAACGAGCGCTAGCTCGTTTCATAATTTTCATACCAGCGTCTTAATTATTACCATTATAATCTTATTGTATAAGAGTGTTTTTGGTCGACTGCAGTGTAATTTCAAAACTTTAAGCTTTAACGAAAACTCTTACCTTGTTAATTGTGTGTAATTATGTGCTGATTCTTTAAGTTTTAAGACCATGACTATTAATACTTAAGTTCACAAATTTACTATAAAATAATAGGGTATCTAATCCTAGTTTATTTTTTTTAATTTCATAATAATCACACTAATAAATAACTTATTAAAATATTTTATATATTTTATCACTTTGAGCATGTTTGCGAGGAGTGCAACAAATGGCAAAACTGTTGAGTCCGCACTATATTTATTGATTTTTTTGCAAGTAATGTGAAAGCAAAACACTTTGAAGTAAAGGAAATGAGCTCAGTTTATTAGACTATTAAAATTACAATGACCAGAACTTATTTTATTTTAAATACACATATTTCATTGCTTACCTCGTGAATGGATCCCAGTGGACTTGTGATTTGAAGGTGTTAAAGGTATGGGCGATAGGGGAGCTGCGCGCGCCGCCGAGTAAGATCATGAATCGCTGAAGAATAGTGGATGCCATAACAGTTCAGTTATGTCAAGTAATAAGCGTGTTATAGTGTGGTCGACCAAAAAGTTTCCAAATAGTCATTCCAAATTAGATCAAGTTCGAGGGTAAGTCAAGAAGTATCAACATATAATTTCTTAAATTTATTACGGCAATAGAAACCTCATTTTTCAACGTAGTCCCCTTGCTTCTCAGTGCACATGGTTCATCGTTCACAAGCTTTCTGATGCCCTTAGAAAAAAAGTTTTTCGGCTGAGCAGCAACCGATGAAAACACCGCTTTCATTTCTTGGTCTGTGGTGAATCGACGGCCCCTTAAGGCATTTTTAAGTGAACCAAAACAAGATATGGTTCGCCACTCACTACAGTCAGTCTTCGGTTCTCTGAATCAGGATATGGACTTGCTCAATGTTGGAGTTACTAGTGGATATGGATGGGCGTCCTGCTCTTTCCTCGTCCTTTACAGTTTGTCCGACCATTTTTGAACTTTTCAATTCATTCGTACACATTTTGCTGATGTAAAACGTGGCCCCCATATTGTGCGGAAAGTCTTCAATGGATTTCGGCTCCTGTACACCTTCAGATGACGAAAGACGGATAACCGCACGGTGTTCTTCTTTGGTGCTAACGGTGAGGGGTAAATGAAAAATGCAGCCATACTTATTATACAGGATGTTTCAGAAATACTTTTACAAACTTCGGGTATGGGTTCCTTACACCACAAGAAGGAAAAAAAGTTCATATGAACATATGTCCCATAATCCTTTGTTTTCTCGTTAGGAGATGTTCAACACAGTGGTACACTTATAACACACAAAACTCATAATAAATGCTCGAAATGTCCATCTCTTGCTTCTATGCATGCCTGTACTCGTCGAATCATGGAATGTTGCACCCTGTCAAAAACTCCGGGATGGTGTCGAATGGTTTCGCAGCCTTCCATGACACGTCGATGAAGCGTTTCTGCATCCGGGATGGCTGCTCCATAAACTAATGATTTAAGATGTCCCCAGAGGTAAAAATCCACAGGATTGAGGTCGGGAGAACGTGCAGTTCATGGAACTGGTCCTCCTCTGCCTATACCTCCATGCTGTCACGTGTGATGTATCAGATCCACAGCCAATTGTCTTGTACTGATACCTGGATCGTCTTCGACCTACTTTAACATCTGTTCTTCGTGTTCTGGTGTACGAACAACTCTTGGTCTTCCTCGATCAATAGTCCGTAGTGCAACGGTTGCTATCTCAACAAGGCGACGATAAACAGCGACAAAGGTTGGATGACTCGGTTGTCTTCGGTCTGGAAACTCCATCGCGTCCATTACCATTCGCGCGACCATACATAAAAACCATGTCTGTCTGTTCACGAAATGAATATCCAGCCATGGTGGAACGAAACACGTGCAGTTGACTCACTACATGTACACAATTGAAACATTGAAGACAGACTAATGACAAATGACAAACGTAAACAAGTCTCCATGGCAACACTTCGCCATCTACCGTATGTAGTACAATAGGTCAACGCCTTCTATGAATGCATAGAGAAATGAAGTTTTGAGGTTGGACCCCGAAGACCGTTGAACACACACTTTCATTGTGACAGGAATAACGCGAAAACCAAGGATTATGGGACATATGTTCATGTGAACTTTTTTCCTACTTTTGGTGTGAGGAACCCATACCCGAAGTTTGTAAAAGTATTTCTGAAACATCCTGTATAACAATTTAACACTCACTGGAGTGATAACAGTCACGATATGTCGACGTGCGCACAAACTGATACAGCCAACTTACAAAAAATTAAAAATTTTATGCGGATAGTTATTGACTTATCCTTGAAAATCCACCAGTATTTATGCATAAGCGTACAGCACATACTTTTGGTCCACCATTGTTCATTGATTCGGCTACTTTCACATCAAGTCGTAATTCCTCGTTTGTTAGTGAATATTGCCAAGCAGCAAGAAGAAGCTGCTTTTTCCTTTCCTCTTCCCCTCCCATTCTACATTCCATGAACGTACAGATTCGTAATGTACTGCTGACAAGACATTATGCCACGTTGCGTCTAAATACTTTTATAATTACTGGTCACTTAACCCATCATCGTCATCATCATCATCATCATCATCATCATCATCATTATCCTTGCCGTATCATTTTCCATGGCACTGTTGATTATCGCTTTCGTAAACGGCAATTGTCTTTCGCGTATGTATCACAGGAGTTGATTAGCATAATTACATCTAATTGGCCGAGAGAGTTCTTATGGACGTTGACCTCTATCGCGACTTGATAGCAGAGACGGTTATAACCTCTTAAGTTTTCTCAAATTGAACTGTGATAAGGCAATTATGGAACATCTTTGAAAATACACGATTCTTCTTTCTTTCAGCACGGGCTCATTAGTAACAAAATTTTACTTGTGGTATAAATAAATGTCTTCGTATCTTACCTGTAACTAAGTGGCTTTTGCATACTTGAAATTATGTTTGTTATAATTCATTATGATTAACGTTAAGCTGAATAACTGTTTATGACGTATATGATACATAAGCGATATCTATGAAATAGTAACAGGCAGAGATAGTCATGTGATGTGCCACATTAGATTGTCTAAGCTGTTCAGAGAACGACAGACAGACACCATACATACACTCTGCTTCTAAAACGTTTATTTTTAATTTGTCTACCTTCTGCCTATGTAATAGGAGAAACATTGTATTGCATCCGGAACTCCATATAGGGATTTTAATTTCACTGGGAATAAATGCTTTGAGGTCCCTTATTCCACAAAAAATATTTTTAGATAAAGTTCCTAATTTGTGTGCGTGTGCGTGAATGAAAATTCAGATAAACACCAAACTTGTATTTCAATACAGTGTCTTCTAGGATGCGAAGATTTTCAAGAAAATTACCCCAATCCGAAATGATCTTTATATGCCAAATTTTACTTTCTCTACTACGTATAATAGGTAGGGGAAGCATTGTATTCCACCCAACAATTCGATACCGAGATTTCACCGGAAATACATGTTTTGAGACCCCCTGAATCCAAAAAAAGCATTTTTGGAAACATGTCCCTGTGTGCGTCTGTGTGTCTGTGTCTGTGAACAGCATAACCCAGAAATGAACAGTCGGATAAACACCAAACTTGGTATTTAGGTTCAGTATCTTCCAGAGATGTGACACGAAGGTTTTCAGGAAAATCCCCCACCCCAGATTACCTTTTACATGGAACATTTTTCGAAAATATTAATTTTCTCAAAAATGGCTCTAACGATTTTGATTAAAATATCATATGTTTAAGATATTTTTATGACAAATGAAATGTATATCTCGAATTTTCTGGGAATGTCTCCAAAAGTATTCTTCATTGTAAACGACTTTTGCATAACTGGTAAACCATAAGAGATCAAGACAAAATTTTATTACACAAAAAATGTAGATCGCGTTAAAATACACAAATTATGTCATATACAGTTTTTTTTGTTGAGTGAACCATTTTTGAGATATTGCTTGTTATTCCCTTAAATTTTCCAATTCTTATACTTTTGTCAAATAGGAATTCGTTATTCCTTTTTTTTTGTCCTGGCAATGCAAAGAGAATGGAATACTCCGCATAGCAACTAGCTCTTAAAATATTTGACTATCGCTTAAAGCCTACCATATTCCCCTTGCACTTACAAGAAAATTAGCAATAAGATTAACATCTCGATATCTCGATTAACATGAAGTAGATGGAGAATAAGCGTTTGTAAAAATAGTTTGTACAAGAGTAGAGAAAGTCATGTGAGTGTAACACATCAGATTTTTTCTCTATTTTTAATTTTCTCAAAAAGGGCTCTAACAGTTTTGATTAACCTTCCATATGTTTAAGATATCTGCAGACTAATAAAATGTATATCTTGCATTTTCTGGAAATATCTTGAGAAGTCCTCTTCATTACGAATTGGTTTTGTGTAATTTTGTGTTACTGTAAACTATAAGAGATAAACAACCTACTGCATCAAAAACTGTAGATTTCGTTAAAACACGCAATGTGTTCTAAATCAATTATGTTAATGACGTTTAGCGTTTACGAGACATTCGTTGGAATTAGTTCAAATTTGATATATGCTTTTGTATTTTTTTGATCTGCTAAGGCACCATTCATTTGTTTCTCGTGATGTATGGACTTACAAAGACTTAAAGATTTGACTGCCGTTTTAACCTGTTGTATACCCCCTTTTACATACAACGAAATGTGTAAAGGAACCATTTCTATGAAAAGTTGTCTCAATCAGCATGAAGTTGATAGAAAAGTAAGGTTTTGTGAGAATAATTTTAGAAAACACATAAATGTAGTAGGAAGAGTGAGTAGAGAAAGTCACATTAATGTAATTCATCAGCCTTTTTTATTGGGATATTTAGAAATCTAAAAACTTTATCCCCAATATTTGAAATCTGATTTATGAATATTCAAAATCTGAATATTGTATTTTTGGAACAAATAAACAGCTAAGCGACAGAAAACAATCAAAGTTGCCATGACTTAGTAAGCAATCCACGCACTACATAACTGAAAACTATTTATACGCAGACATATAACATCGTTTTCGTTTAGGGTCCATATTTTGCATCCATACAGCAAAATTGGTGCAGCAATCGTCCTATAAAATGCTTTTCTTGTTTTCTTTTTTATGTTTCTGGTAATTGTGCCACATATATTCTGAAAACATTGTGTTTTAATATTAATGTCTTTATCATAGGCATAGGCAATGTCACAACTTTAATATCTGTAAGCCTCACTTAATAAATAATAATATAAATAATAATAATTAATAATAATAATTACATTTATTTCCAAGTTTTAGCATAGTCAGTTACAAATGTTTTATACTTACAAAGTGATAAAATAATGCTATATTTATAAGTATTTATTGCAACAGGTAGGTTACTAAATAGCACTTAATTCTTCTAATTTGTACAGTGCTTTTCAACTAAGCATTTCTTAAGGTTTATTTTAAAGGAGTTTCCCTTTGCTGTTTTTATGTCCTCAGGTAACAAGTTAGTCTGGAACCATTTACTATTGGTTCCTTTTCCAGGAAATTTTTGATATAGCCTTGTCGATATATTTCATTTTTGTACCTTATGTTATGTTTGTGAATTTCAGATTTCTTTTTTATCACATCGAATTAATTGTAAATGACACTGCCCTATACACATAAAGTGATACAATTGTGAATATGGAATTTGATTTAAAATAGTTTCTACATGAATGTTTGGAATATATATTATACATTATTCTGATGCATTTTTTTGCAGAATCAATACTCTTTCCATGTGTACTTTGGCTGCTGACTCCCACAGCTCAATCCCGTATATAAGATGTGGAAATTTCACCACAAAATAGATTTTATTCATTAGGCCTAATTTATGAAATCTAGAAAAATATCTTAAAAGGTATATCCCCTTACTGACCTTTTTGCATGTTCATTGTGGCTTTCCCAGTTTAGATGTTCATCGATACTTAATCCTAGAAACATATTTACAATTTCACTGCCTATCTGAACGACTAGTTTTCTAGTTTGTAGCTACGTTGAAACTCATTATTTTAGTTTTATGTATGTTACAATTTAGATTAAGCATTTCAAAATATTTCATTAAGCAGTTTGCATTTTCTTTACTTGCTGTTCAAGTCCAATGATGCTAATTTCCCAACATATAACAGTGGTATCGTCGGCATACGATAAGTATTTAGAATCTTGCATGTTTGGCACACCATTAATGTACAGTAAAAACAGTAGTGGACCTAGCACAGAACCCTGTGGCATCCCATATCTCACTTTTCCAATGCCTGATTAATAGTTTTCCCTAGATTTATTAGATTCAAAATACATTTCTGTTTTTTGGATCCTGCCTTTCAGAAAACTGGATATTAATTGATTTGCTACGCACCTAATCCCATAGTACTGCAATTTTTCGAGTAACTTATCGTGGTCTACGCAGTCAAACGCCTTTGAAATGTCTAGAAATATACCTGCAACTTTATTATTAAAATCCAATTTGTTGACCCCATGTGCTATACATTCTGATATTGCAGTAATAGTTGATTAGTTTTCCTAAAACCCTGTTGAGCTTTCCTTAAAAGAAAAGGTGTTCTAGTTATTTATAATTATTTTGCTTCTAATTGGATGCTTCCCTACGAAAGCCACAACTTTTGTTTTATGCAGTGAGAGCTTTAATTTATATTCTTCACATATTATATTTAGTTTATGTATGGCCTTTTATAAATTGTCTTCGCTTTCTTGGATAATTATCTGGTCATCAGCAAGAATGTCGTATCTCTAAGAATGTCGTACACGCACACACACACACACACAAACACACACACATACCAAACACGTTTGTTTTATGCAAGAATTTTAACTGGAAAAGAGGTAAATAATTAAGATTTTGATAGACGGAAAAAATTAAAGGCTCGGGTCAGTGTCAGCTTTTAACAAAGTCCAAAGTAAGGGTTCTGTAATGTATTGGAGAGGTAAATTCCAGGTAGAAGCAGATAGATTAAGATTTCTGAGTTTTAGTCAGCTATTTTAGGTAGATTTGGCAACATGTAGGTAAGGGAAATAATAATTTATGTGAGGACATATGCAAATAAAAAACAAATAATATTGTGCGAAATGAATAAACCGATGTAGGAATAATAAGAGAGAAAGTCCTAAACCGGGAGGCGGAGCGTAATTTGAATAAAAAGTGTGGACGCTTCTCGTTCATCTCAGTTAGTAATCCGCATTCATTCAGAATTCACTAAGAATTCAGAAGGAAAAACTCCCAGAACTCGGTTCGCATCTTGACTAATAGCATTGTAAGCTAGTGTAAGTGCTGTTAGATCATCTGTTAAGGGATATTAATTGCTATAAGGAGAGATTAGCGGTGAAAATAGCCAAAATTGATATTTCTAGTTAGTTCTGGGTCTTAATATTTGGAATTTTGTCTTTAATTTGGTGTATATTTTATAATTATAGGAAAATACTTACACTATAAATATACTTTTAAAAATTGTACTGCATCTGCTATTTTGTATTGTGAATTTTGCACCACTTCAAAGAAAAATTTTATAACTTCTATACACTTTAGAGAGTAGAGTAGTAAACTTTATCCCATTTTTAGGGGAAGTTTTCCTCTACAAATTGATACGGCTGTTAAGTTTAGGAGCTTCTGTGTACTCAAACCATGTGATTTCTTTCTTTGCAAATATATGCAAGTTTGTTTTATCCAATGTTGCTGTGACCAGTTTTCCCTGTTAATATATTTTCTGATACAAATAACTCGTTTTCTCAAAAACTATTGAAGATAGTTAAATTAAATTTTAGACGATAAAGAACCTCTAAGTGCTGGTCTGCTTTGATGCTAATAAATGGTTGGTTATTTTTAAAAACATGTTTTTGATATATTGTAATAAAATATAGCATAATTAAGAAAATAATCCTATCTTCCTTAATGAACAAAATCATGGTGTAAACTAATCAGTGTGCTTTTAAGGCATGCATCCACATTCTATAAAAATGACATCGTGATATCTTAAATTGTTCTTGAGAAAATTGGTTATAAATGTAGCAGATTTAATATTGGCGGGATAGGGTTTTTAATCTCCACTTAGAGTAACGTTCACAATACACAAATGATTATTCGTGTAACGCCGTAATACAGGTGTTCGGTATAAATCCTAACCGTTCGCACGGGGTTTAGCGCCTGGGTAGCACGAGATGTCACAGCCGGTCGTGCCAGCCTCTGTTTTCGCTTCTTAAATCTATATTCCTTTAAACTTGTACATAAAATATAACACAATTAGCACTTACCTCATAGCAAATGCTTTATGTGCGAAAGTAATTGAAACCCCAACTTGCTATGCTAACTTCGAAAGTGATTTTCGTGGCGAACTTCATGGCTTTCGCCAATTTCGTCTGTTTCTTGTGTTAACACCGTACGTGTTCGCATGTGTTTCTTGTTTTGCACTGACTCATTAGTCTCATATTTACTCACAAGGTCGTGAATTGAAGTTCTGGAAGGATATCATTGTGCAGAAAACGTCAGGATGAACGCGATGAGCCGATTCATATTTAAAATTACATTTACACACAAATATGCGCTGTTCCTTTCCATCTTCGTACCGAGCGGGCTGGCTTAGGCGGCTGCGTCTGTTGCCCGCATTCTGGAGGTCTCGGAATCGATCCCCGGCGTCCGCCCACTCTGATCCATGGGGTTTCCCCGTGTTGCCAAGAGTGGTTCATTTTCTACTAACACTCTCCTTCCTCTCATTTCCTGTATCCATCATCTGCTCTGTCATCTGTTTCAGGATTGTGGGACCAGACGACGGTGTTCGGCGGGTTGCGGCTGGGCGGTGGGTTGCGCTCTGTAAAGGTTTCTTCTCTGGCGTCGCTGCGGTAACGCTCAGTTACTCCTCTCCTCAGCGTGCGGCTCCGCTCTGGGGGACTCTAGAGATTGGTGGCTTTGGGCAAGGCCCGTGTGGCGTCGATGCGTTCTATCTGGAAACGTTAGGGACCCCGTCCACGCTTGCGCCAATCGGCATCCGAATGTAGTCGCCTTCGGGTCTCTCCCTCTCCGGAGGCCCCGCCGTGATATGTACATTTACCTTTTCCATCTTCGCAAATGAAACTGAACTACTAATGTAATGACTACGTGGTAAATGAGGGACAGAAAGCTTGTCGTGAGTGTGAGGTCTGGGAGTGGGGAATCAACCGGCATTGGCTCTTACGCATAACACCGTGCGAACGGTCAGGTTTCATACCGAAGATCCATTAGCTTGGCTTGTGTAACGTAATTTAGTATGTTGTTTCGCTGGGCTCCGTAAAATATATAAAAAATTGTAGCCTTAAAGAGCAGCATCACGTATTACCCAGCCCACGGGACGAATAAGTCCGAAGGCAATCTACAAGCAGCTACAAGCATCACACAACATTCAGCAAGTACGCAGCAAGAATTTACTTTCGCCTGAAATATCAGAATCTGCTGTGATACTGCTGGGATTAAAGCCCACTCTCCAAATTAAGGTCGTTTGAGTCTTCACCGAAAATAACCACAAGGAGATGCCGTGTGGTCTTTGCGTTTCTTGTGGGACAGTAAAGGATAAGCCGTAAGTAGCATGTAAAGGAGAGAGAAGAATTTAATTATTGCAGAGCTTTCTCTTTGACAGTAATGGTTTGGACGGGCGTTATATTAGAATGGTAGTCTCTCGCCTTAGTAAACATTACAGAGTTAATTAAAATTTGCCGCCCCACAGCCGTTGACGCCGCTGCAGTCCGAGATAAGGTCGTTTATATCTGTTTGCATGTGTCTTTTTTATTATTGCAATCTGCTCGCCAGCCTTTTCTCTTTAATATTCGTGTCAATAAAACCGCAGATAGTTTCACAGTTCACACTGCGGATATATCCTTTTTATGACTCATTGCAAAGCAAATCCTGTGGTAAAAAGGTAGTGGTAAAATCATTACAGTCTTCATTGTCCAATTTTAGTACGCTATTGTTACTTTAGCTGTGTTTATGCATACTTTTTAACGTCACTCTAAGTTCTGAAATCATACCGCGACGGACCTGTAGTTTCTTTGATACACATGATTTTGTATAAGTTAAGCACATGACCTTAGTTGCGTAATCGCTTTCCCTCGCAAACTAATTATATTTATTTGTTCTGGTGAAATTAAGCTCATTAGGCCTTTTCTTTCAATTCACCAGAAGTAAAAATTAACAAAGAGAATAAAATGAAAAGTAATGCAATACAACAATACAAAAAAATCTGATGTGTTACACTCACATGACTTTCTCTACTCTTGTACAAACTATTTTTACAAACGCTTACTCTCCATATGCTTCATGTTAATCGAGATATCGAGATGTTAATCTTATTGCTAATTTTCTTGTAGATGCAAGGGGAATATGGTAGGCTTTAAGCGATAGTCAAATCTTTTAAGAGCTGGTTGCTATGTGGAGCATTTAATTCTCTTTGTATGTCCAGGACATAAAAAAATCTGATGTGTTACACTCACATGACTTTCTCTACTCTTGTACAAACTATTTTTACAAGCGCTTATTCTCCATCTACTTCATGTTAATCGAGATAAACATTTGCAGACTCTATATTATTGCTAATTTTCTTGTAGATGTAAGGGGAATATATATTTACAAGGGCAATATGGAAATACAGGAAATACAGTAGCCTTTAAGAATATACATATCTCTTAGATTTCTAGGTGCAGCACCATTCTCTTTGTCACAGATTAATACTCTTTGCATATACAAGACAAATAAAATGAATAACGAATTCCCATTTGAGAAAATAAGCATTGAAAAATTTTAGGGGAATAACAAGCAATATCTTGAAAATGGTTCACGCAACAAAAAAAATGTATATGACATAAATTGTGTATTTTAACGCGATCAACATTTTTTGTGTAGTAAAATTGTGTCTATCTCTTATGGTTTACCAGTTATGAAAAAGTCGTTCACAATGAAGAATAGCAACCAGCTATTAAGAGATGTGCCATTTCTTAAAGGCTAATGTATTTCCATATTGCCCTTGCAAATACAAAACAAGGGAAACATAGTACGCCTTAAGCGATAGTCAAATATTTTTAGAACTGGTCGCTATGTGTAAAATGTAATTCTGTTTGCATGTCAAAAGATCGTTTCTGCAGACGTTTGTCTCGATTAATATGAAATAGATGGAGAATGAGAGTTTGTAAAAATAGTTTGTACAAGAGCAGAGAAAGTCATGTGAGTGTAACACATCAAATTTTTCTAAAAATGCTTCTTTGAACTCAGGGGCCTCAAGATATGTATTTCCGGTGAAATTTTGGTACCGAATCTTTAGGTGGAATGCAATACCTTCTCTATCTAATATGTACATGGTAGAGAAAGCAAAAACAAATAGTTCTCCACATTGAAGAGAAAGAGATAGAGAGAGAAAAGAGAGAGGAGGTAAAACTTATTTAGCATTGGTTGTACCGAGCGAGATGACTCCGCCGTAATGTGTGAAGTTCGCATTCGGCAAGCCTCGGATTCGATTCCCTGACCTGGAATTTTTTCGTGGTTTTCCCTGGTTGGTAGGAAATACTGGGGTGGATGATATAATGCCGCGAACTTTCCTGTGGAACATTTCCTGTCATTTCATCACCTTATAATGCTTCAGGGTCAAAGAAACAGGCAAGTGGGCGAGGCGTATGGTGGTTGGGATCGAATGAGATGATCCGCGGTAACGCGTGAGGCTTTCATTCGTCTTATCCCGGATTCGATTCCCGCCGACCGCCCAGTATGACCTTGGATTTTCGATAGTTTTTCCTGGTCGGTAGGCTAATGCTGGGATAGGTTTTTATCTACCACGATTTCCTTTCTCTGATTTCCCTTTCATTCCTTTCCTTCTTATGCTTCAGGTGCTTCTAGGCTTCGTGGTGTGTGGCGGTGCCTCAAAGATGGTGCGGATGCTTGCTATAAGGAAATATTATTCCTGGAAAGTTCGTTCATCGATGTCTCTGAGCAATTCCTATAGTGGGACTGGTCTTCGAACGAGAACTATTAAGGACTTCAGCTCATCTGGTGACCTGTCTGCCTGCGACCTGTACCCTCCTGTGGCTCATTCACTCCCTCCTGGGGGTGGTAGCTACGTTAGATCTCCGGTAGATTGCAGTGCCTTAAGTGTCACACCCTCTGTTGTATATCCTATTGTGTTTGCTTTGTTTTAGAGAAATGTCTACCATCGTCTCCCCAGTGAGACCTCTTTATGGAGATCTGTGTGTTCGGTATCGCCGTCGTCAGGATGCAATATCTAGAGACATCGTTTGACGACTCAATCACAGAGGCAGTTCACGGTTATCATTTCAGTAGAATGTGTTTATCGGAGGGGGAAAACTCGCGCACTGCGACCAATTTCATCTATTGTGGCTACACCCCCGAGAGGCAGGGATGAGGTGAAGGAGTCCTAGGAGGTCCCAGGTACTGGCGAAGAATCCCAAGAGGGCGATGCAGCGACCCTAACAGGCGGGACAGCTCACTCTGGTGTTCACGGGGAGAAAACGTTCCACGCGCACGCATCTACGCCATCTGCCCAGCATCGCCAGCACCGCAGGACCTGAAAGCGCATCTGGAACGTGAAATGGTGAGATGAAAGGAGAGGAAATGGAGGAGAGGAGAAACCGTGGTAGAATATATCACCAGCATTCGACTTGGCAACCAGGGGAAAAACCACGAAAAATCCCAGGGTCAGAATCTAACCTGGGATCCCCCGAATGCGAGCCTCATGTGACCGCGGAGCCATTTCACTCGGTTTTTCATTTTAGCAATAAGGTAACATTTGCTGTATTTGTTGTAATAAATCTTCCTCTCTCAAAATCGCAATAAACATGAATTTTGTTTTAAATGGCGCTGACAGAAGTTGCCATAAGCTAAATAATAGTATTAATATTAATAACACATATTTTCTTACTATTAGTTGTAATGTAACATTATTTCTGGCAAGCCACCGCCCAGCCACAACCCGCCGAACACCGTCGCCTGGTGCTACAATCCTGAAACAGATGACAAGGAAGATGGTGGCTATAGGAAATGAGATGGAGGAGAGCATTCGCTTGACGACTTCAGAAAGTCACGAAAAACCCATGGGTTAGAGTGGGTGGTCGTCGGAAATCCATCGCAGGACTTCCTGAATGCGGGCTACAGACGTAACCACCTGAGCCATCCCACTGGATAACAATAATAATAACAATAACAATAATAATACTTTATATGCTTATCTTTTTATGTAACTATATTTTGCCCTGAAAACTTCCTTTTAAAGTATTTTCTATTCATTGAAAGAAAATACTAGCAATTCTTCTTTATTCTGCAACCTGTGTGTTACGCCCTTCTACCAATATTCACAACTACTACATCACATATGTATCTCTTCATCCGGTAGTGAGAAATTAGCCATATAGCACTCGGAAACATAGTGAGTTTGTAGATGAAACCTCTCTACTACCTACTCACAGACATTAGCATATACAAGTTTAATACAAAGGCTGAAGATGTTGTTTGTCTTTACGTTATTTGCCCCAAGCTTTGGGAGCCAATTTTAAGTTATGTTAATTTGTTGTATTGTTATTTTTAGCACCACGCTTTGGGCGCCAATTTGAAGAAGGTTTGTTGCTGCTACGTATGGAAGGTCAGTTTGAAGAAGATGTATTATATTTCGACTGTTGGAGAGCCGAACGTATGGTAAAAAGTTTCCGGTAGCTTTCGCCCCAAATGTACTTTCCGGTGGCCTTTGCCCCAAGTTTAAAAATATAAACTTTATAATTTGACTGTTTCTTTAAATATTATATTTATGTTTGCCTCGGCTGAGTCAGTATTATTGTTAGAGACATGTTTCTCCTTGCAGGGTTGTGGTACGACTGAAGAATGTAGGCTTACACAGATTACAATTTTAATTCACCCCTTTTTATTAATTCTTGACACGATTTAAATAACACTTCACTGATATAGAGAGCTGTAAGATTCTTTTATTAAATACTTGCACTTTTTAAACACTGCGGCGGTATACTTGTAATATTTATTTATTTATTGAGCCCCACGTTTGGGAGCCTATTTGACGTGGTATAGTGCTTACGTAATATGTTTTTACGTAAATTATTAGAACTTGAAGATCTTATATTGTGCTGCTTTTGTTTTGTTTGGTTACATAATTTTAACTGCCCCACGTATAGGCGTCAATTTGAAGTGGTATTACTTATAATGTTTGTGTAAGTGTGTTTACTCAACGTGGTGATGCCATTTTGTGACGTGATTCTTTGTTAGGTTTGTAGCTCCATCTGGTGTTAGCAATTTGCGGCAGTATTAGTTTTTGTTTGAAAGAATGCTACTGTTATTTTATTTAATTTTGTTTCACTGTCCTCCGGCTAGCTATGATCTTTTGGGTCGAGCACTTCTCTTTATACAGGTTGTGTAAACGGAAAGGAATCTTTTATTCAAAGATAACACTGATGAAAGAATTTCTTTTATACTTTTATTGTCGAACACTTTCACTATCACATTTACACATTGATCTAGACACTCGCCAAACTGAAACTGTTATAACAACTTATTTACTGATCATTCTTAATTCGCGTACTTCAACGTTTTGTATAATTAACTTTACAACACTTTAGATTTTTCATAATTCTGCTACGCGTAACTTGTGAATCGATAGCCGACGTGTAATATTTCTGCTGAACGGACGGACTGAAGGCGACGTGTATCATACAAATATTTTCGACGAACTGACGGACTCTACCTCTAACCTAGCTCTTTTATACTCATACACCCCGATATGCCTAAAGATTATAACTGAGCTGCAATTGGCTAATAAAACGCGCCAACATTAGCGTCTATTTTTATATCCAATGAAAATTATGAAGACATATGCATTAGGAAGAATGTTCCAGCAAATTCTAAGAAAAACGCGCCAACATTACGTAACTTCCTCGTCTCCAATAATGATAAACAGCTCACCCCCTCGCTGCATTATTGCACGCTATTATTGTCAGTTTCAGTAAGGCAGTATAAACTTACTTCCCAACAATAATTACAATCAACAAACATCTCAAATCAATGTCACATAATAATGCATATTCATACTGTAATCATTCTTTACGTTTAAATAATTTGTGATACAAATTACTGCATCAACACGTAAACTATTTTCGTCTCACACTGAATACGTATTTAATTTCTCGAGGACGCATCCCGCGTCCAGTTATGAGCACTGTATACAAGGAAACCGAACTTTGAATTTGTAAATTTTGCTATATTTCAGTTTCTGATTGGCTAATCCTACTCCAATAGAATACTTTCAATTAATTAAAGCTCTTTCTGGTTGTTGATTGGCTATTTTTATATGTCTCAAAAATTACATTATTGCTTCCTCCAAGAGTGACTAGCAGCATTATTACTTTCTTACTCATTATTGACTCAAGGTTACCTCAGTGTTACCTCATTTAACCTATTATTCTCGCAGCTTCTACATTATTAAATTAGGTAATACATTCACATCACATTGTTACACATGTATACAATAATATAAACATATACAATGACTGTAATATACACTTTTTATATATTGTTACATACACATATTGCTTTAAGTCGGGCTGTAATTGAATTTACTTGTTATATAATTAGACTGAAATTATTTAAGTGTTAAAAATACTGCCTCAAGGCATATTAGGAAAAGTTAAAAATTTGAAGAAAGAATGTCAAGGAGCATTATATGAAATGCAGAGATATAAAGAAAACAAAAATTTTTGTTTAAGGATACCAGCATTCTTGAGAGAACAGATTTTGGTCACCGGAGTAGTAGTAGTAGTAGTAGTAGTAGTAGTAGTAGTAGTAGTAGTAGTAGTAGTAGTGGTATTTATTAAGTATTTAGTATTACATTAATTGCATAACACAGTCACATGGGTCATAACACCGTACATGCTCTCTAGAAAAATACCTGGACTGTATACGTGACTTGCAGTATCAACCAGAAAACAATTATTTTTTTTATAATCACCACACTATATACATACATATAAAATTGAAAAAAAAAACACTCAAACACACACACACACACACACGCACACAGTCGCGCACAAGTACTCAAGCACCACATATGTTTAAAGAAAAATTACATAAACCCCTTATCTCTTAGTACACGTACTTCCATTAAGTATGTGCCCAAGTTTGGCCAGTTTTGGCCAGTTTAGAATCAAATCCCAGCATGCTGTCCTCCGTCTGTTGGAAGCCAAAAATACTTCCGGTAATAGTTTTTTCCTAATACCCTCCGTCTGCACGCATGCTGCCAAAATATGCGTCCAGTCTTCTTGTTCCCCGCATAATGGGCAAATCCTTCTGCCATCATCATCAACAATCTTGCGAGCTTTCCACCCTCCCAACCTAAGCCATGCTATTCCAGTCCTTTGTTTTATACTCAATTCCAAAATATGTCTCCTTACCCCACCTAGTCTGCCTGTTTATATCGCATAGTCGTCTTTTGCCTTTTCTCACGTCACTGTGTGTATTTTCATTACACCTTTGCCAGATATCATTTAAACCAAATTTTGATAATTCGCGTTGCAACCCCGCCGCCCACCATTTTGGATTCTCTATGTTGTTCATTTGATGATGATAACATATTGCTCTCAGAGTTGTTTGATCACCTTTAATTATTCGCAGCCAGTACCTAACTACGTTTAGTTTAGCAAATACAGCATCTTCCCAGCATCCTACCTCACGAAGAACTCCGTAGTTTTAAGTACCCCTCCCCAACCCTAGAATGCGCTTCCAGAAATTGCATTGTATTTTATTTACATTATCCACCCTCTCCCATCCCCACACTTCACTGCCGTATAGTAATGAGGACCTAACCATTGCTTTATACATGGTCTGTAATGTTTTTACTGGCATATGCGGTACCCGGGTCAATATCCTTAATACTTCAGAAAGTTGTGCAGTCCCTTTGTGTTTTATAAACTCCATGTTCTTGTTCCATTTTCCGCCCATATCAAACCTTACTCCTAGGTAATCGAACCGGAAGCCAGGCTATTGCAGAAACGCGTTTTAGTACGTCAGCTAAATTGTCTTCATCCATTACTCAGTATACGCTCCGTGTTACATGAGTGCTTCCACTCCTTCCCCCATTGTTGTGCATGCCTTTTTACTTTCTCTACTACGTATAGTAAGTAGGGAAAGTATTGTATTCCACCCGAAAATTCGATACCGAAATTTCACCGGAAATGCATGTTTTGAGGCCCCCTGAATCCAAAGAGCATTTTTGGAAACATGTCCGTGTGTGTCTGTGTGTCTGTGAGCAACATAACTCAGAAACGAACAGTTGGATAAACACAAAACTTGGTATTTAGGTTCAGTATCTTCCAGAGATGCGACACGAAGGTTTTCAAGAAATCCCCCCACCCCAGATTACCCTTTACATGGAACATTTTTCGAAAATTTTAATTTTCTCAAAAATGGCTCTAACGATTTTGAATAAAATATTATATGTTTAAGATATTTTCATGACAAATGAAATGTATATCTCGAATTTTCTGGGAATGTTTCCAAAAGTATTCTTCATTGTGAACGACTTTTGCATAACTGGTAAACCAAAATAGACAGACAAAATTTTACTACACAAAAACCGTAGATCGCGCTAAAATACACAATTTATGTCATATACATTTTTTGTGTTGACTGAAGCATTTTCAAGATATTGCTTGTTATTCCCTAAAATTTTCCAATACTTATACTTCTTCTCAAATGGGAATTCGTTATTCATTTTTTCCCTGGTAATGCAAAGAGAAAGGAATACCCCACATAGAAACCAGCTCTTAAAATATTTGACTATAGCTTAAAGCCTACTAATTCCCCTTGCGTCTACAAGAAAATTAGCAATAAGATTAACATCTCGATATCTCGATTAACATGAAGCATATGGAGAATAAGCGTTTGTAGAAATAGTATGTACAAGAGTAGAGCAAGTCATGTAAGTGTAACACATCAGATTTTTTTTAAACTGATAAAGTCTATGGAATATTGCTTTCATTCACCCAAACGAAACTGAGTCCAGCTCTATCAAGAACTCGTGTGAGGCAATAATGTAAGTCTCGGCTCCTTTGTTTCCTTATCTAGCTTAAAGTTAAACGTAACAAATTTCAATAATGCAAAACTTAAAAATTTAAAAGTATCGAAGGTTTATCTCGAAGTATTGGGCATACTTCAATACCACAGAGTATCGAGAGTATCAAGATATCGACGATATCGATGTCCCATCCCTAAATAATTACAATAATTATACTATCATCATATGTTACCTTTGGGCTTGTTCCTACTTAGAATTCGTTGTTAATGGATCTGAGATAATTTATTATTTGCTTTTCATTCCTAAACCTGCGAAAACCTGCAGGTTTTGCTACAGCTCCCGCGTGCTATTGCCACATGGGAAATATTGTTGTGATTATTTACATGGAAAGGGGAGGGGGGTTTTATGCGCCTCCACTGAGGCCGATAATGAGACATGCTATGCAGTTGGGGAGGGATCTAGAAAGAGTGGATGTCGATAGTGACACAGATGGATTCACATAGCTAAAGTAATTAATAGCGTTTTCATGATTCATTGCAGCATAAAGCTCACGGAACATTGCCCATTAAAATGGAAGAGACAATGGCGTTTTGACATTTAACCATTGTAACTGGCGACAGGCAAACACTAAATTCGGGCACGAAAAAGTAAGTTTTTTAGGCTCTCGTAAAGCGTTAGAAAAACCCAGAAATTAATTAGATAGTAAATAAGATAAAAAATAATAAACTAATAAATACTAACTTGGTGTAATGTATTCACTTGGATTTCTATACTCACTCTTCTACAAACTATTCTTATAAAAGCTTATTCTTCTCTCTGTCTATTCTTAATCAAGGAATGCCTTTATTACACATTTTGTTGTAGATAAAAGAGGAACACAGGAGCTGAAGGGATAGTCAATTCTGTAAAAAGTGCCGGCTCTCGTAGCCGTGGTGGCTGGAGTGTATAGCTTCGGCATTACGACAAGCTGAGGGTCGCGAGTTCCTGTCCCGCTGTGGGTATGGGTGTTCGTGTGTGTCTGTGTGCTTTGTAATTGCCAAAATAAGCAGTATAGAATACAATAAAACACAGGAATAATAAACTGGGTAGACAAGGGAACTTCAAAAAAAATTACATGTCATACTCACATGACTTTTGTACAAACTATATTTACAAACGCTTATTCTCCATATGCTTCATGTTAATGGAGATATCAAGATGTTAAATCTTATTGCTAATTTTCTGGAAGATGCAAGGGGAATTGCTGGGCTTTAAGCGATAGTCAAATATTTTAAGAGGTGGTTGCTATGTGGAGTATTCCATTTATTTACATTACAGGACAAAAAAATGAATAACGAATTCACATTTGAGAAAAAGTATAAGTATTCGAAAATTTACGGGAATAACAAGCAATATCTCGAAAATGGCACTCAATAAATGTATATGACATAAATTGTGTATTTTAACGCGCTCTACATTTTTGTGTATTAAACTTTTGTCTATCTCTTATGGTTTACCAGTTATGCAAAAGTCGTTCACAATGAAGAATACTTTTGGAAACATTCCCAGAAAATTCGAGATATACATTTCATTTCCCATGAAAATATCTTAAACATATGATATTTTAATCAAAATCGTAAGAGCCATTTTTGAGAAACTTAAAATTTTCGAAAAATGTTCCAAGTAAAGGGTAATCCGAGGTGGGGGGATTTTATTGAAAACGTTCGTGTCGCATCTATGGAAGATACTGAACCTAAATACCAAGTTTGGTGTTTTTCCAACTGTTCGTTTCTGAGTTATACTGTTCACAGACACACACGGACATGTTTCCAAAAATGCTTTTTTGGATTCAAGGGGTTTCAAAACATATATTTCCTGTGAAATCTCGGTATCGAATTTTTGGGTGGAATACAATACTTCCCCTACTTACTATACGTAGTAGAGAAAGTAATACTTTGATGTTCAGAATTGAAGCAGATGATTTTGTGACTTACGCCCTTTCAGCATGGGCCAATGTAGTTTTGTTAGGAAGCTACGAAATGAAACCTAGTTACAAGCATCCAATAAACAAACTGAAAGTCAGCTTCTATTATCAGACTTGAAAAGAAACTAGGAAGCTGTGAAGTTTATTGGCCTGGGGACGAAGTTTTATTGTGGAGTGGGATATACATAATATATGCTTGTATTTCTTCGTGCCAGTAAAATAAAGTGCATAGAATATAGCATCAATTTATCATGCCAAAGGAAAATGCGTTTTCTCCTATCCGTTCCCTAGTGATATGCTGCGATAAATGCATTTCTGTCCGTACAGTCGATGGAAGGTATTTTTAAAAGTATGAATTTTTACTTTCTCTAGTACGTACGTTGTAGGCATTTTCCACTCAAAAATTCCTTACTGAGATTTCACCGGAAATATATGTTTTGAGACCCCTTGAATTGGGGCGTTATTTATGTTGTATTTATTTATTTATTTAACATTATTGTAGCCCCACGTTGTGGTGCCAATTTGCGGTATACTTTATAAGTTATATTTAATTTGTTGTTGAGCCCCACGTTTGGGAGCCAATTTGCGATGGTAAATTTATAATGTTATTTATATTTAACATTTTTTTGTAGTCCCACGTTGTGGTAGCCAATTTGAAGTGTTTTAATGTTATTTGTGTATGTGTTTACTCAACGTGGTGAAGCCATTTTGTGACGTGATTCTTTGTTAGGTTAGTAGCTCCATCTAGTGTTAGCAATTTGCGGCAGTATTAGTTTTTTTGTTTGAAAGAATGCTACTTTTATTTATTTAATTTTTGTTTCACTGTCCTCCGACTAGCTATGATCTTTTTGGGTCGAGCACTTCTCTTTATACAGGTTGTGTAAACGGAAAGGAATCTTTTATGCAAAGATAACACTGATGAAGGAATTTGTTTTACACTTTTATTGTCGAACACAGTCACTATCACATTTACACATTGATCTATACACTCTCCAAACTGAAACTGTTATAACAACTTCTTACTGATTACTTTTAATTCACGTACTTCAACCTTTTGTATAATTAACTTTACCATACTTGAGATTTTTCATAACTCTTATACGCGTAACTTGCGAATCGATAGCCGACATGTAATATTTCTGCTGGACTGAAGGCGACGTGTATCATACAAATATTTTCGACGAACTGTAGTGTACAAAGAATGTTTTTGAACTGACGGGCTCAACCTCTAACCTAGCTCTTTTATACTCATACACCCCGATATGCCTAAAGATTAAAACTGAGCTGCAATTGCCTAATAAAACGCGCCAACATTAGCGTCTATTTTTATATCTAATGAAAATTATGAATACATATGCTCTAGGAAAATGTTCCAGAAAATTCTAAGAAAAACGCGCCAACATTACGTAACTTCCTCGTCTCTAATAATGATAAACAGCTCACCCCCTCGCTGCATTATTGCACGCTATTATTGTCAGTTTCAGTGAGGCAGTATAAACTTACTTCTCAACAATAATTACAATCAATATACATCTCAAATCAATGTCACATAAAAATGCATATTCATATTACAATCATTATTTACATTTAAATAATTTATGATACAAATTGCTGCATCAGAATCCAAATAAGACATTTTTGGAAACATGTCTGTGTTGTGTCTGTGAACAGTACAACTCAAAGACGAAAATTCGTTTAAGTACCAACCTTGGTATTTAAGGTATTTGTCTTCCAAGGATGCGACATGAAGATCTTCAAGAAAATTACTCACCCCCAACTACCCTTTACATGAAAACTTTTCGAAAATTTTGATTTTCTAAAAAATGGTTCAATCGATTTTGATTAAAATGTCATATATTAAAGATACTTACATGACAAATGAAATGTATATGTTGAATTTTCTGGGAATAGCCAGTGAAGTACACTTAATTCGGAAGGAATTTTGCATAATCTTGAATAAATGTTAGCGTTAAGTGATAGACGAAAACGTACTACACAAAAACTGTAGATCTCTTTAAGACATACAATTTACTTAAAATAAGTTCTTTTTGTGGCATAAGCCGTTCCTGACATATCCATTATTACAGGTTCGAAGTGTTCAATACTAAAGTCCCATCGATTTTCAATTGTTTCTCGTGATTGCATGGAAGCAGTA